>OX465095.1:45818521-46171493 GCA_949987625.1 Chalcis sispes | reverse complement strand
AGACAGATAGACAAATTAATTTGAAACTTATTAATTATTGGTGTTGATGACGTAGTTGACGAATCCTCTCTTTCTCTCTCTCTCTCTTTCTCTCTCTTGTTCTTTGCAGTCCGTCGTTGTCCTCGATGACTTCTTGTCGTTAAAATTTTATGTATATTTTTGTTTTAATATTGCTCTTAAAAGAACAGTTTGTACGTTTGAAAATGAACAATCTTATATATATATATATATATATATATATAGATGTAAAGAATGGGCGACTCTGATGTCCGGCGAAATGCTGAGGCTCTGGATGCTTAGATGCTGACAGCTTGTTGATTCTCGTTGACTGCTTGTTGATTCTTTCCGACTGATTGTTGTTTCTCGTTGACTGATTCTCAAGACTCGTGGTTAACTGATTGTTTTCCTCGAGTGCTGCCTGAGGTCTGCTGACTGTCGAAAGTTTTGCGCGATATTTATGCGCTTTTCCGTAGTAGCGCCAAACGAATCCTTTTTCCGGAAAAATTCTGGAGAGAGTGAGTTTTTTGGGCCTCTTTCTCCTCGGAGGGCCTATCTGAAAGGGCGTGTAAAGCCTCCGCGAGGGTGTGTCATCTTGAAGTCGGAGAGAGAGAGATCGAGAGGAGATGTTCAGTTTTACAAAAATAGTATAATAATTTAAAAACTAATATTAGTATTAATTGTTTATAATTTTGGTTATTTTATTAATTTTTATAAATCTTTTTTGTTTTAATTGCGCATTATGATGCGTAAGCTTTCCTTATCATGTTTATCAACTAGATATTATTTTTATTTTTACAAAAGATTTTAACCTAAATATATGTTTTAATAATCTTCTGCATCTTATGAGAGAATAATGATAATTTATGTTAAATTAATACAGAATAAATTTTAGCCGAAACGTCATTGTTTATTTGATGTGTTGCATTTAAATAATTTTACTGCGCGTTTTAGTTATAATTTGGTTTGAAATTTCGCATTATTATCTCATAAAACCCAGATAATTATAGAAGTGACTTATGATTTAAATTTTATTAATATAATAATGTTTAAACTACTTGATGTTAAAGTATAAATTTAATAAGAACCTTAGTTGAAATATAAACTTAAAATAATTTTAAACTAATTATTTCTAATATAAATTTAGATCTAATTGTAATTTCATCTTGAAGATAGAAGAAAAAATATCATTCTTTCTAAGAGTTTTAACTTAAACGCATAATTATATATATATATATATATTTTTTTTTTTTATGCACGTTTTTCTTCGCATATATTTTGTTTGAATGTAAAAATAAAATAATGAACTTAAATTTTAATTCTCGTGTTAGATTAAACTTAAATGTTGGTTTCTTTTAATAAAAAGATAAAACGATTCATTTATAATTTTAAAGTATCTTAAACGTTTATAAATTTTATTATTCACAAATTAAGAAAATTAATACATGAGAAAATTTATCACATGTGTTTTTTTATCTTTTTATTTCGAAAGAAAGAATAGAAAAATTATTTTGTTATTTTGTTTAATATTTTAATTGAAAACAAACAGTCAGGCCGTTTGTAATAATTTGTTATCGTGAAAGATTATTGTAGATATTTTTAGTATAATTCTTTTTTATAATATATATAGTATATATTTTCATATGTATATACTTTGAAAGGAAAATCGGCTGTATTATTTTAAAGTATAATTCAATTAAATTTGAAGATAGCAGTTGTGTTTTTTGTTTATTGGATATACGTGTTCAATTTTATTTGAAAATAATTAGCCTTTTATAATATAAAAAATGTAAATTTGTCGTAAATCATACAAGAAGCAGGAGTTTGTTGTATTTTTGGGAAATAAATTATATAACTGTTAGAAACTTATTTTTTTGAATTTAAAATTATTTATAAAATTTGAATTTTTATTTGGTATATGTTAAACAATTTCAATAAGTAATTTCATTTAATATTTTGTCTGTAATTTCTATGTTTTTCTCTTTTCAGATTCTAAATAATTAACTTGTTAAATTACTTTAGTTATTGTATAAAATATACCTTGTGAGGTATTTTTGTAAATCGCAGTTTTTATACTCTTCATTAAACATAGTACTTTTTATTTTGTTTAAATATTATTTAATATATTCCTAGTTTTAAACAGTTACCTAATTCATTTACCAGAGTCTCCCTAGTGACCTATTCATTGTTTTATTACTCTACCTGTACAGTGTATTGGTAAGCGAAGGTTACGGTTATAAGTTACGTTAATTGTTGTAATAAAATAATTTAAGAATATTCGTTATTCTTTACACAACGTTATGATTGTATTACGCAGGGAAAGTTCAAAAAAAAGAAAATACGTATTTTAGATAGAAAAACTACGGGAAGAAAAAAGAGTGTTTATGGGACAGTTTTATGGTTTTCGGCGCCGAGTTGACGTGCACGTGTTCAGCTTGACTTTTTTTCGCTGGACTCAAGTGCGACTCCCTTTTTTTTCTTACGTTCCGAGAAAACTCGTAGACTCTTGGACCACGCTTGGGGTATCTTTCACAACGGTCTGTGTCATTAGCCCGGGCGTTGAGTAGGTTTTGGAGGGAAAAATTTTTATTATTGGAGCGATTTGCTATAGTTCGATGCAAGTGATCGATGAGATCGAAGCGCCTTCTCGCTAACCGGCAAGGGCAGAAAAAGCAGTGAATGAACTTATCGGCTAACACAGAGAATCAAAACGGAGGTCGTGTACCGAGGTTACAGTAGCATTGCAGCATCATTATTTCTGCTATCTGAAAATAGGGGCCATAAAAATCTAATATATATCTATCTGGGGCCACTATGAATGCTGGTTTATTTAAGTGTCGTCCTTTATAAATGCAGTATTACTGCCTTAGAGCCCAAAAATTGCATTTTTTCATAAAAGCATATTTAAGAAGTGTCTGGCTCATTATTATAGAGAATGTTTGCAAAGGCAATGACGTGCCTTTGAATAACAGTTCAGCTGAAAAGTTCGTGAACTAACATAGTGAAACACATTTTTTTGGTAAAATTCGATTTTATTATTTAATATATTGGGTGTACAACTTCACTTCCGCCGTTTTTTTCCGAAATTCGAGGCTTTATTGTAAAAAACTGGTGATACATTTATGATTCAAAGTATTGTCCATCGCTGGCCACTACTTTCTCCCATCTTCCAAGATCGGAAGTGCTGGTCAGCCAGGCCGTGTGCCATTGATCGAAACAAGTGATAGTCCGAGAGAGCAACGTCTGGAGAATACGGCAGGTGAAGTAGGACTTCCTATTTCAAAGTTTCCAAGTATGTCTTGACCACTTTCGCAACATGGGGTCGAGCATTGTCATGCTGTAACATCACTTTATTATATCTCACGTTGTATTGCGGCTGTTTGTCTTTTAATGCTTGGCTCAAACGCATTAACTGCGTTCGATAACGATCGCCTGTGATTGTTTCAGTCGGTTTTAACAACTCATAATACACTACGCCGAGCTGGTCCCACCAAATACTGAGCAAGACCTATGAACCGTGAATATTCGGTTTGGCCGTCGACGTGGAAGCATGGCCAAGATATCCCCATGATTTTCTGCGCTTAGGATTATCGTTGTGAACCCATTTTTCGTCCTCAGTTACAATGCGATGCAGAAATCCCTTCCGTCTTTGCCTTGCAAGCAGCTGTTCACAAACACACAAACGCCGTTCAACATCTCTCGGCTTCAACTCGTACGGCACCCAATTTCCTTGTTTCTGAATCATTCCCATGACTCTCAGGCGTTTTGAAATGGCTTGTTGCGTCACTCCCAATGATCCTGCCAATTCTTGTTGCGTTTGACACGAGTCTTGATCAAGTAACGCCTCCAATTCTGCATCTTCGAGAACCTTCTTTCTTTCACCGCCATGCTGGTCTTCGACGTTAAAATCGCCGTTCTTGAAGCGTTGAAACCACTCTCGGCACGTTTTTCCACTAATAGCGGCCTCACCATAGGTATTTGAGAGCATTCGATGAGCCTCAGCCGCAGATTTCTTCATATTAAAGCAGAAAATTAAAACCTCCCGCAAATGACGAGAATTTGGCTCGTAAGCTGACATGTTTAATCGAGAATAACTTTATGATGCAGACACAAATCGACTAATATTTTGATGGCGTTAAGTTTGCAAATACCTAAGCTTATTGTATGACATCTATGATTTATTTATTTCAACTACCACTTATCGCTACAGCCATCTATTGTAAAACGGCGGAAGCAAAGTTGTGCACCCAATAGTTACCTTCGAGGGTGATACAACGATTATAGCGGTCATATTATTTTTCGATACCATTTTTATAGTACGCTTTTTCTTTAGCTTTAAAATAGGCATTAGTTTTGGTGATTACGAGGGTAGTCCCAATAGTGCCCGACCTAACTTATAAACATAGGTAGTTTTAAATAAACAATTACTGCGATTGACAATACCACCTTTCAACAACTTAATGTGAAAAATTTATAACGGTACGTTTATTATTATTTTTTTTACAGACATCCAAAGTGAACGCTTTCAGTGAATTTGTAAATATGAAAAAAATCGGGCATCGTTATGTGATACAATACTTTCATTTGAAAGGTCTAAGTTTAACCGATATCAAAGCCGAGTTGGTTTTTACTCTGGGAAAGTCTGCTCCTTCGTTACAACGGTCAAATATTGGGTAGCTGAGTTTAAGCGAGGTCGTACGAGCTGCCAAGATGAACACCGCAGTGGTCGACCAAGTAAGGTCACTACGTCAGAAAATGTGAAGAAAATCCACAAAATGGTATTGGATGACCGTCGACTAAAAGTGCGCGAGATAGCAGACATAGCAGGCATTTTAAAAAGTGCTGTGCATCTCATTTTGACCGAAAATTTGGACATGAGAAAGCTGTGCGCAAGATGGGTGCCGCGTTTGCTCACAATGGAGCACAAACAGCAACGTGAGGATGTTTCCATCGAGTGTTTGACAACGTTTCGCAGCAATAAAGCCGAGTTTGCGCGTCGATTCATAACCATAGACGAAACATGGGTCCATCATTTTACATCTGAGACCAAAGAGCTGTCAAAGCAGTGGACTAAAAAGGGAGAACCGGCTCCAAAGAAAGCAAAGACAGTTTAGTCAGCTAGCAAGGTCATGGCATCCGTTTTCTGGAATGCGCGTGGAATAATATTTATTGATTATCTCGTAAAAGGAAAAACAATCAACGGCGCATATTATGCAGCCTTATTGCAGCGTTTGAGTGATGAAATCAAGAAAAAACGGCCCCGTCTAACAAAAAAGAAAGTGTTGTTTCATCACGTCAACGCACCAGTCCACACGTGTGTCATTGCGATGGCTAAAATCAATGAGTTGAAGTTTGAATTGCTTCCTTACGCACCCTATTTGCCAGATCTTGCTCCCTCGGATTATTTTCTTTTTGCGAATTTGAAAAAATGGCTCGGCGGCAAAAGATTTGCCAACAATGAAGAGGTAGAGTCTGCGGTTAATAGGTATTTTGAGGAGCTTGATGGTTCCTACTATAAAGCGGGTATCGAAGCTATTAAACATCGTTGGGAAAAGTGTATAGAACTGAAAGGAGAATATGTTCAAAAATAAAAAACATTTTTGCAATTTTTTTACTGTTTTCTTTGTCGGGTCGGGTACTTTTGGGACTGCCCTCGTACCTCTTTATTAGTGCTGAAATTTTTTCAAATATGTTGCGATAGTGCATTCCGACGGTAGTTGCAAATGTATACCAGCGTTTCAATCTTAACACGTCTAAAGCGTCAAGTCGGCCAATGTAAATATTGCCGGCTCAATGTAATAGAATAATAATTGTGTCTACTTCATCACCCATAGGTGTACTGGTAAAAAAATCTATGTTTTTCCTTGCTCATCCGAGCACATATAAAAAATGCTTTTTAGTTGTCAGGAACAACCTTAACAACATATGTACTCGTATTTATAATATATGTTATATAATATATAGTATTTAAGGGGCTATACCAGTGTTAAACTTTGAAAAAATTGATATTTTTTTGTCTTATTCGACAGCTTATACTTTTAAAAATATCCTGTGAAATTTTCAAGGCCGTATCTCTAATTTTTTTTGAATGACAGCCTTCTAAAGAGCGATTGCTTGCAGGTATAAACTGCTCCATCTACCTTTTAAACGCGTTTTTCTCGAAATAACATTTTTTAAATTTGCTGTCATTGTAACTCAAAGAGCAATTATTCGTTTGACTTCAAATTTGAACTGAGTACTCTTGATTATATTAACTCTACAATGACGTATTCTACAATAAGAATTTTTTTGATTGGATAAAAATTGACGATTTGGCATTAAAAAAAGCGACCATATTTTTGACCAAAAGAAAACTTTTATTTGATAACTACGCCATTTTGTTAAATTTTGATATTTTTCAAAAATTTTACGACATTGTATAGGAAATACCTTCTAGTTTAACGACTTTTTTTTCTTTTTGGTTTGAACTTCTCATTCTGCCGGAATCGTGGCAGCAGTGGAGGAACTTTTTTTTTTGACGCCTCGGAAGACAGCGCATAAGTCGCTCATTTTTCAATATTTTTTGATAAAACTATGGAATATAGTTTAAATATAGCTTGATATGCTCTCATATTTTTAAAATATTTTATAAAGTATTTTTCTTTTAAGATATTTCTGATAATCACCCAAATTTTCAGCGTTTACGCTGGTATAGTTCCTTAATATATTGTAACGATGTGACGTCACAAAGATTTGTTGCTCGGTGCTAGGCAGCTTTAACTAATCTCCTTGGCCCGAATCGCTTGGCCGCTCAGCTTCTGTATTCTTGAAAATCGCGAAAAAGAAGGGAGCGCCCGCGGGAGTAGTGGTATCCGCTTAGGAGGTCAGGAGGCGATCTTGCGATTAGGCATGCGCAAAAAAAAAAAGAACTCCACAATTAAACTTGTCAACACTAAATTTTATTAAGTAATCGCAAGTCGAATATAAACGAGAAAAATACAGAAAGAAAAGAAATTAATACAAAATAAAAGAATTCAATACAAAATTAGTACTTCTAGTTCCGCTGGAAGCCGCGCGCGTGAATTTATGTGTTTGCCTAATCTCCGAGGTTAGGCCGACTTTTGCGGTAAAAGGAAAGGAACCTCATGAGCATCCCGCGTACCCAAACGCAATCAAAAAACTATATTGGATACTTCCAACCTTACTCAGCGCAGCTGCTAGTCTCCTCAATGCGCAGTACGCGCTCATCAAGCGGTTGAATTTACTTTGATAAAGCGCTTGGTGTAACAAGGCTCGATGACAGCGGGGAAGAGAAAGAAGCATCTCTCGCGCGCGCTTCTTTAGCATGGCTGGTTCGACGCGATGACCATAATAGAAAGTATATGACACTCAATAATAGATGGAAACAGAAATCATACAGATTGGAAATATATAGCTACTCAATATACAAATGTATATATATATATATATATATTTATATACTGGGTGTCCCATTTTAAAAAACGGATGCATATATTTCTAGAACTAAAGGTTTAAATATAGAAGTTTTTAGATAAAAGTTGTTGGATTTTGAAGGGGGCGTCTAACTCTGACCTTGACTATGACCTTAATTATGGCCTCCATGGTCATTTATAGGTCAAGTTGATTTTTTTAAACGGTAACCCGTACTTTCGACCCCGGTAAACGTAAGAGCAGAAAATTTTACGTCCTAATATGACCTTGACAATGACCTCGACTACAACTTTCAAGGTCATTTGGAGTCAAGTTAAACATTTTAAACATAAAATCTTGCTTATGACCCCAGAAAACAAGAAAAACAGAAAATTTTACCAAGCGGCATTTTACCAAGGCATAAGCAAACAAAAACCCGGCCAGTTGAGGCAAGATCGGACAGAGACCCAGACAGTTAAAGCAAGATCGGACAGAGACCTAGCCAGTTAAGGCAAGACCAAGCAGAGACCCAGTCAGTTAAGGAAAGATCGGACAGAGACCCAGCCAGTTAAGGCAAGACCAAGCAGAGACCTTGCCAGTTAAGGCAAGATCATCTATCGATGTAAGCTGTATTTTCAGCTGAAGCGGGATGAAAAGAGTTATTTAAGGCTAAAGATGTTCAAAAGTTGCTTCGTCTTCTTGAATACATAAGTTGACTCGTTTTCAGAAATGCAATATCGTTATTTAATAACACGTATCTTGGTACGGTGTTACATGCATTTCGAATCCTCACCTTCATATCTTCTTTTGTTGTTGATCTGGTTCTATAGATCTCATTTTTCAGAAAGCCCCATAAATAAAAGTCAAGCGATGTAAGGTCTGGTGACCTAGGTGGTCATTCTACGGGACCTCCTTTACCTATTTATCAATTGTTGAATCTTTTATGTAGATAATTTCTTACAATGATTTTCCAATGTGGAGAAGCACCATCTTGTTGCAGCCATAATCTATTTCTTGTATTGAGGTCAACTTCTTCAAGCAGAACTGGTAGTTCATCTCTTATTAATTGCAAATAAGTTGGTCTGTCAACGTGGCCTTCAAAGAAGTAAGGGCCAATCAAATAGCCATTAACGATTCCGCACCATACATTAAAACTCCAGCGATGTTAATGGTCAACGTCTCGCATCCAATGTGGGTTAACTGGAGACCAATAATGATAATTATGATGACGATTCAAGATGCCAGTACAATGACATGAAGCCTCATCGCTGAACATGATGTATTTGAAAACATTATCATTATTATTGACCTGCCGCGTCACCCATTGACAAAAAATAAGTCGTCTTTGATAATCCTCAACCGATAAAGCTTGGTTCAAATATATGTGATACGGATAGTACTTTACAGTTTTCAAATATCTGCTGGCTGTTGATTTTGTTACCCAAAGCTCTCGATGAATTTGACGTAAACTTATCTGAGGATCCAGGTGTACCATAGCTAGTAGCGAAATCATTTGAGGATTATTAGCATAATCTTCTGCTAACATGGACCTCCTTTTACGAGCAAACTTATCTTGTCGGCCATGCAACTCAATATTACGAATAACAGTGTCATTCGGATGACGTATTTCGGGGAATCTAGCAGCATACGAAATTAAAGCTTGAACGTAGTTTCACGACATTCTCTTAACACGAGGAGAATATCGACAATTCCATTAGCTGTGTAGTCAGGCATAATAAGAAAATATCAAAATAAAAAATAAAACTTAAATTAAAAAAACAAATTTAATTTAAAAAATAAACTAAAAAATTATTTCTTCAGTTAAATAACGAATTTTTTTGAGAATAAGAGAATTTGAAAACTCAAAGTTTCTCAAAATGATGCCTCACTTTCGCATTGAAATGAATTTACAATGAATGACACAGTTGATTTAAATTAGCAATATCTTCAGATACCACTATATGGCCACTATTATACAGAAACCACCATGTGGCAACCAAATTCACAATCAAGAAACTAACCAAAAAAAAATTCATTCACGTTTCCAGAATGATTGTAATAAACTATGTTATTCATTGAAAGTGATCCCCGACTATCAGAATATTAAATCAAGGCAAAAATAATACAAAATTTGAGACTATCAAACTTTTCTTATTATTAGAGAAGAAACTTTGTTTATTGAGAGAAGTATTATTAGCTGCAAAAATATTATTTTCTGCGTGTCTAATTTTGTTCAAGTTAATTTATAAAGAAAATTAATTTAAAAACATGTACTGCTTTTTCATTTTTATTTTTTTTATCATGCGTAAACTAAGGGGACCATTATTATTTGTCTACTGTCAGAAAAATTTTTTTTCTTAAAACTTTTGGTTCTACACACACACACACGCACACGCACACGCACGCACACACAATTTATTTCAGATGTTATTGTTATTTTACTAATAATTCAGTTACTTAAATATTAAATGTTAGGTCATTATTATTAATATATACGAGGGCGGTTTAAATATGATGCAGACAAACGCTGTAGATAGCGCGCATGTATGTTCAAAAGGTCGTGGCTTGAGTATGTGATAGCTAAGTCCCTTACGAACAGTGTGGCATAGTTTTCGTCGGGAGTGCATGTTTCACGCGCGTGCTACCACTATGAGTTAACGTCGAGCGCTGACCGCCGTTGCGCAACGTATTGTCATTCGTTTTTTAGTGTGGGAAGGTGTTAAAAACACGAAAATTTTTCTGCGTTTGCGAAATCAGTTCGGTAGTGAGTGCCTGAGCAGGGCTGCTGTGTTTAAATGGGCCAAAGCATTCAAGGATGGTCGCGAAATCGTCGAGAATGAGCCGCATAATCGTTGACCGCGAACCAGCATCACACCAGACAACATTTGCCGCGTAGAACAACGCATTTTGGAGGACCGTAGGATGAATGTTTGAGACATTTTGACTGAACTCGGCATGAGTATTGGTAGTGTAGAGTCTATCATCCACGAACACCTTCAATATCGCAAAATAACGGCGCGATGGGTTCCTAAACTGTTGAAGTTCGAGCAAAAATTCACGTGGTTGGAAGTTTGTCACCGCTTGCTGACGCGATACGAGGTGGAATGGGACGGTTTTTTAACGCGAATCTTCACTACAGACGAGACATGGGTACACTATTACACTCCCGAAAGCAAGGTGTTGTCTAAAGAGTGGAGGTAGAAGGAGGAAGGGGCGCCAGTCAAAGCGAAGACAACCAGGTCTGCGGGTAAGGTTATGTGCACCGTGTACTGGGACTGGCGGGACGTGCTGTACGTCGATTTCCTGCGCACCCAACGTTCCATCAATACTGCATACTACTCTTACCTTCTGAAAACACACGTGAAACCCGCTTATCGCTCGAAACGGAGAAGCATTCCAGCACGAAGTGCGATTCTTCTCCAGGATAACGCGCGCCCACATACCGCGCGTCTCATGCTCGATACAATATCGAAATTGGGGTGGGAGGTACTGGAACACCCCCCTACAGTCCGGATTTATCACCCTGCGACGACCACATGTTTGGACCAGTAAAAGAAGCCCTCGGAGGTCAAAAACTCAACACCGACGACGAGGTAGAGGAGTTCGTGTGCACATGGCTGTCCGAGTTGCCCAAGGAATTCTTCGATACCGGCATTAAAAAGCTTCCGAAAAGGTGGACAAAATGCGTAACTTGTAAGGGGGAGTAGCTAGAAAAACTATAAATTTTTGTAAATTTTTTTGATAGTAAATAAACGTGTCAGAGCATTTGTCTCTATCATATTTGAATCACCCTCGTAAATTGGGTAGTTGCTAATATAAAAATATATTAGAAATTTATTATTATGATTATTATAAATTTATTAGTACTTATTAAGTTTACTTATTATAATAGTAATAATTCTAATAATCTAGCAAATCTGATTTGAATGATTTTCAAAAAACAAATGAACTTAGAATTTAAGACAAATTATTTTGAGAAATATAGGAAGACGTTGAATCAACGACATACCAAGTTAAGATTCTAGCATTTTCAAAATATGTTAAATAATTGAAATTTCAAACAAAGAAAATAAATTTAGATTATATAAAAAGAGCAACTCAAATAAAAACCTGAAGATTTATTTATAAATATAAATCTATTTCATTTAGTTATCGAATTTATTAGGTTGCTGCAGATGAAATGGCTGCTTTAGCAATGACATAAAGTTGGCTACAATTTTATTGTATTATGTTGGCACAAGGCAGCGCAAATGATATGACATATTAAAGTCTAAATACTGCTACCTTGGTTTATGGAGTCATTTCTGTTTTGTGATCGTAAAAACAAAAAGAGAAAGTGAACATGGAAGTGAATCAAAAACGGCTTCTTTTACTATACGAATTTAAATTAGAGCACAGGGCAACGGAAGCCACTAAGAATATCAGCAGCGCATTTGGGCTTCATACAGTTAGCGAACGAACCACTCGGCGGTGGTTGGAAAAATTTCGATCCAGAGATATGGGCCTTGGAAATAAGCCACGTGGACACCCTGAACCATCAATCGATAACGACGAGCTGCGTGCATTAGTGGAGTCTGACCTCCGCCAAACCATAAGGAATCTTGCTGAGAAATTAGATGTTTACAATTTGACAGTTTGCCGCCACTTGCAACAACTTGGAAAAGTGAAAAAGCTCGACAAATGGATTTCGCATCATCTTAATGAGCAAAACATGACGTGTCGAATGGAAATTTCAAGTTCTTTTTTCTCCCGCAACAAAAAGGAACCGTTCTTGCACCTAATTGTGACCTGCGATGGAAAGTGGATTTTATACGATAATCGTCGCCGATCTGCCCAATGGCTAGATGCCGATGAAGCGCCAAGACACATGCCAAAACCAAGCCTTCATCGAAAGAAAATAATGGTAACTATTTGGTGGTCTGTAGCTGAAGTTATCCACTATTCCTTCCTGCAACCTGGCAAAACCATCAATGCTGAGAAATACTGTGCTCAACTGGATGAAACGCATCAGAAATTGATAGTCCAACGACCTAGGCTTGTCAACAGGGATGGAGTGATACTGCTTCATGATAACGCACGACCTCATGTATCAAGAACAATGGTCCAAAAATTAAACGAGTTGTGCTATGAGACTCTTCTTTACTCTTCATATTTACCAGACCTCTCACCAACAGATTACCATTTCTTTAAACATTTGGATCACTTTTTGACAGGAAAAAGATTTATTAATGAAGCTGCTGTCAAAAATGCCTTCGAGGAGTTTCTTTGAACCAGAAACTCGGGCTTCTACAAAACTGAAATAAATGTACTTGTATCTCGTTGGAAAAAGTGTGTTGCATCATCGGTACCTATTTGATTAAATGAATTGTCTTTATAAAAAGTTACAGCTGTTTGAAAATTTATTACTAAATCGGCCATTTCATCTGCAGTAACCTAATATTTATGAAATTATTATTTTATTATTTTTAATTTCTTTTATTTTCATCGTCACGCAACATTATAATTATTGGCGGTACTGAAAAATTCCGAAATGATAGTCCTGACAAACTTGAAAAAAACTAGTTCTAAAAAAATTTTTAAAAATGCGTTGTAAAAATAATTTTGAAAAGAAAAAAATTCTCAGAAGATATGTTTTTCTCTAGAAATTCCAAGATGTACTAAAAGTATTTCACTAAAGCGAAAGAAAATTTTGTTCTTTTTTGAAGTTTGAGTCATTTGAAACTGTTAGTGATTTTGAAATTCCTTAAATGTATTAACAAGACCCTAGTGGTTTTATTTATATTTAGAAGTCGTAAATTGAAAGTGTTACGTCTGGAAATAAAATAATAATTATTCACGTAACGCACAATTAAATCGTCTATATGTAAGCATCGATTGATACTCTCGTAGACGTGTCGCTACTTTTGGACCTACGATTTCTCGCAATAGTCCCGGCGAGCACAACAAATCGACGTACGTTAGCGGTTAAAGTATAAAATAAAGTATTAAAAAAAGGGGGTTGAGATGATAGATATAATATAATAGAGAAATGGAAAAATTGTGAATTATAAATAATAATTGTTAAATATAGGCATAAAAAAATTGAGAATACAAAATTATTATAAAAAATGATATGAAAGAAAGTGGAATAAGAAGCCACTTACACACAACTAGACTAACAGATAACCGTGAATCTGGCAGAGATAAAACCGTGCTGTCTTATAGGATGGGATTTTGCAACGATCTCTATCGTTGCGATGTAAAGTAACCACTTACACATAACTAGCCTGACGGATAACCATGAATCTATTAGGGACAAAGTTGTATGACTTCTTTTTAATGACAAAAAGGAAGTAACGATAGCAGACTAAAGTTACGAAATCAAGAAAATGGATGATTAACACACCACTAGACTAACGGATAATCGTAAATTTAGCAGAGACAAAGTCGTACTTAACCTTACTGAAGTAAGGTAGATTCACCAAGGTTAGAAATTAAACATGAAAAATGAATAAGATTGAAAGAAGAATGAAATATTCGAAAAGTTAGAAAATTTAACTTAGTAAAATTGAGAAAATCGAATTCACTAAAAATTGAAAATGGGAAGTTGAAATAAAATAAAAATTGAAAATTTGAGATCAAGTCCTTTTGTTCAATATTTGAAAGGTCTCGATCCAGCGCACGTAGGCTACTCGGAACGAGAAGAGCGAGTTTCTTTCAGCTAGTGCTCGTTGAAACTGCTTTTGATGCTCTTACGATTTGAAAGAAAATCGCTCTTTTTACACAAAAAGTTGGCTTATAAGGCACGCAAGTGAGACAGATAAAAAAAATTAAAACGTAGAGTGAACAGAAGACGACGAACGAAAACGCATTTGTCACTCTTTTTTGGATCCTTAACTTAAAATTTAACTATTGTGCAACGTAGATTACGGTAAGGTTACGCCCTCTCATCATACGTACAACAAGTAAAAGAGAGAAAGCATGACATAGGGTAGAGGGAGATGAGTATGCTTGGGACTTCTTCCATTTATGCGTTTTCACTTCTTTGACACAAAATATAAGCTAGAATTCCTATTTCATTCTTAAAAATTATGTGCAAGTATTTTAGAATTATTAATAACAATATATAAAATTAGGTTATTGCATAGAAATTATAAAACTGTTGTAAAATTAAAATTAACTGAAATATTACTTAAAACGAATTAAAAAGAAATAACTAAAACTTAATATAATAACTTATTTAGTATTATTATTAATACTGTTGAAATGAATTTAAAATAGTAACATTAAAAAAACCAACTAATGCCATCTATTGTACTCATGTAAACAGCAAATGAAGGATTAACTCGTTGTCTATGCAATATTAAATAAACCTTCATTTTGTCATCTTGCTTTGAAGTAAATGGTTGTTTTTCTTTCTTTATCACATTAAATACTAATAATGACGGAATATTAACAAGTATATATAGACCAGGTGTTTAAAACCACCCGTTCACCCCTTATAAAACATTGAAAAACGTTGTTTATAAAAAACTGACACTGTTATTATAAGTAAATAGGGTATGCTCTATCGATTGTCGATAAAATCAACTTCCAGTCTGAACCGGAAGATGGTCAAACTTACCAGAAGTTGGTTTTCTTTTTAATGGAAAATGCATATTTTTATGGTGGGTTCGGTTTCTGGGTGGAAAAATAAACGACTTTCATTCAAAAATTTTTCGAAATAATGCATCATCAGTCCATTGAATGACCTTTAAAACCTCCAATATGAAAATTTTCATTCAGTAATAACTCAATAACCCAAGAACCCAATAACTTGAAAGCTAATAATGTCTTTACAGGTAAATGTGGTATGTTCTGTCGATTGGCGGTAAAATCAACTTCCGCTATGGATCGGAAGTGGACCAAACTGACCGGAAGTTGATTTTTTTCAAATGGAAAATGCATATTTTTAAGGTGGATTCTAATTCTGCGTGAAGAAATACAAAACTTCTCTACGAATTTAAAAATATGCATTATAACATAAGTAACTTCCGGTTTAAAAAATTCAAATGTGAAATACAGGTCAAAAATTAAAGATTGGCTGTTGGCAATTTATGAGCACGTTTACTTGTTCAAGTCATAGATTCGATTTATACCTCGGAATTAATTTCCATTCTGATTGTAATGGAAGCTTGTTTTTCTTTAAGAATAATTCAAAACATAATGTCAGATTTGAGTAGTGAAATTTCCTATTCATTTGACGTTACACCTAGGTATAAAGTTTTTCCAAAAGTCGGGAGCTTAATATTTTAAAATAGTACATTAGTACAGTAGTACCTAGGGCCAAAGGTTGGATATTATTGGGTGTACAACTTTGCTTCCGCCGTTTTGCAATAGATGGCTGTAGCGGTAAGTGGTAGTTGAAATTAAAAGATCATAGATGTCATACAATAAGCTTAGGTATTTGTAAACTTAACGCCATCGAAATATTAGTCGATTTGTGTCTGCATCATAAAGTTATTCTCGATTAAACATGTCAGCTTACGAGCCAAATTCTCGTCATTTGCGCGAGGTTTTAATTTTCTGCTTTAATATGAAGAAATCTGCGACTGAGGCTCATCGAATGCTCTCAAATACCTATGGTGAGGCCGCTATTAGTGAAAGAACGTGCCGACAGTGGTTTCAACGCTTCAAGAACGGCGATTTTAACGTCGAAGACTAGCATGGCGGTGGAAGAGAGAAGGTTTTCGAAGATGCAGAATTGGAGGCATTACTTGATCAAGACTCGTGTCAAACGCAACAAGAATTGGCAGGATCATTGGGAGTGACACAACAAGCCATTTCAAAACGCCTGAGAGTCATGGGAATGATTCAGAAACAAGGAAATTGGGTGCCGTACGAGTTGAAGCCGAAAGATGTTGAACAGCGTTTGTGTGTTTGTGAACAGCTGCTTGCAAGGCAAAGACGGAAGGGATTTCTGCATCGCATTGTAACGGGGGACGAAAAATGGGTTCACTACGATAATTCCAAGCACAGAAAATCATGGGGATATCCGGGCCATGCTTCCACGTCGACGGCCAAACCGAATATTCACGGTTCCAAGGTCATGCTCAGTATTTGGTGGGACCAGCTCGGCGTAGTGTATTATGAGTTGTTAAAACCGACTTAAACAATCACAGGTGATCATTATCAAACGCAATTAATGCGTTTGAGCCGAGCATTGAAAGGCAAACGGCCGGAATACAACGAGAGACATTATAAAGTAATTTTACAGCATGACAATGCTCGAACCCATGTTGCGAAAGTGGTCAAGACATACTTGGAAACTTTAAAATGGGAAGTCCTACCCCACCCGCCATATTCTCCAGACGTTGCTCCCTCGGACTATCACTTGTTTCGATCAATGGCACACGGCCTGGCTGACCAGCACTTCCGGTCTTATAAAGAAGTAAAAAATTGGATCGATTCGTGGATCGATTCAAAAGATGTCCAGTTCTTTCAACGCGGGATTCGTATGCTGCCTGAAAGATGGGAGAAAGTAGTGGCCAGCGATGGACAATACTTTGAATCATAAATGTATAACCAGTTTTTTACAATAAAGCCTCGAATTTCGGAAAAAAACGGCAGAAGCAAAGTTGTACACCCAATACAAACCAGGTGTTGTTACCGCACAAGTTGCTGTTTCAAATGGAAAATGCATATTTTTATGGTAGATTCAGATTCTGCGTGAAGAAATACAAAACTTCTTTACGAATTCAAAAATATGCATTATAAGTAACTTTCGGTTTGAGAAATTTAAATGTGAATTAGAGGTACAAAATTGAACTTTATGAAAAATTTTTCAAGCAGAAGTTGACACTTCAACTGAAAATGAGAGCGTCCGAGCGTCCAGACAGAAAGTAAACACTGGATGTGAAACTTCATACCAAATGTAAATTTTTCACTGTGAATTCAGGAGTCGTCACTGCAGTCATATTTGAAGTTATAAGTACGTACACTTTAGACACTTCTTCACTCGGAATTAATTATTCTGTTTATAAATAAATTTTTTTTATACTGTTTATAAATAAATTTTATAAGTTTATACTGTTTATAAATAAAATTTATAAGTTTATACTGTTTATAAATGAAATTTATAAGTTTATACTGTTTATAAATAAAAATATAAAAATAGCGAAAGCAATTCAACTTAACTTTTCACAAAGTTTTCGCTTCCACTGTCACTGAAGTGCAGAAATATTTACCTTTCTATTTACATTTGATAAATGAAAATAAAACTGAAAATCTAATTATTTCAGAGAAAAAATTTTTATACTAACACAAAAACACTTTTTAACTTATTTAACTTACTTTCAAAAAAAACGGATCAAGAAACATCGATGCCGAAAGAAATAACAACATAAATTTCATAATCATTTTCTTAACATTCATAACTTTAAGGGGACATTCGCCTTTGAAATTGTCAAAAAATCGATTTTGAGATTTTTACATATTTCGATTCTATATACGTTCAAAAGTTGCCTCCTGCAATTTCATCAAGAAATTCGTAATAGAAAAAAAGTTACAGCTATATTTGTAACAGCGTATGCCCATGAGTAATTATGGTAAAAAAACTTTAAACGCGTTTTTCTCGAAACTACCTTTTTCAAACTGGTAGGACATTTTTCTCCGAATCTACTAGACCGATTTTAAAAAACCAAAAAGCATTTGATTACTTATTGAAAAAAGTAAACAATAAGCCTCTAAAAGTTTAAAAAAATATCGCCCCCCTTTTTTTTACGGGGGTGACTTACCCCCAAAAAATGCCGTTTTTTCGCATTTTTTAGAAATATACATACAAAAACTTTAAAATATAAATAAGTATGAGTTTTAGAGACTTATTGTATAGTTTTGAGTCTCAAGAATAGAATCCATTTTGAATTTTTCAAAAATCTGTTACAGGAGGTCCACAATATGTCCTACCGTTTAAAAAGTAATTTTTGGATGACGCCCTCTACAGCAGCCAAGGGAAACAAATAAAAAAAATTTTTTTTATATTCTTTAAAGACTGTTTAACAATGTCCAAAAGAAATTTTGTCAATAAATATGATAGTTTTTTCATAATAAAATTTTTTAAAAGTGTTTTTTTTTTTTCAATTTCAAAGGCGAATGTCCCCTTAAATAAAATAACATATTAGAAGAAACATAAAAAATCACAACTTAATTAATAATGCTTAAAATGAGCTCCACCTTGTAAAAAACAGGTTCGAACTCTTATTTGGAAATTGTTCACTGCTCGTCAAATTTCAGATGCCTCAAGTGACTAAACTGATTGTCGGATCCTTCTTATCATATTTGACCTTGTTGTTGGACGGTAATCGTATGCTAAGTTTTTAACTCTTCCCCACAAATAACAATCTGATACAGATAGATCTGGAGATCTAGGTGGCCAACTAATTGTTTCGTGCTTTCCTATCCATCTGTTTCGGAATAATCTGTTTAAACTGGCTGGAGATATAAGCGATGCGTGTGCAGCACATCTATCCTGCTGGAACCACATGTTCAAATGCAAATGAAGAGGAATATCTTCTAATATATTTGGTAAATCTGTTTCTAGAAGTTGAACGTAACGATGTCTGTCTAGGTTGCCGTAAAAAAAAATTTGACCTATAATTTTGTCAGCAATAATACCGCACCACGCATTTACTTTCCACATATGTTGGTTAACTATTGTTCTTAACCAGTGAGGATTTTATAGTGCCCAGTAGCGGCAATTCCAAGTATTTACAGATGCATCACTCTTAAACATATATTCATCTGTCCATAAAATTCTTTGATGAAAACCTGCTAGTTGACCACGGCACCAGTTACAAAATTGAAGACGTTGGACTATGTCATGATTGTTAAGATCTTGATGTAATTGCATTCTATAGGGATGAAATTTATTGTCTTACAAAATGTTACGGATGGTACAATAATTGATACCAGAATCAATATCCCTTGTTCTCAGAGAATCATGTGGAGCAATAATCGATGATGTTACGATATCTGTCGATCTTACATCTCTAATACGTCTTTTAATTTTTCGTCCTTTATTGTGATAAGCTTGCACAATCCCATTATTTTTACTCGATTAGAGAGTCGAGAGAAAACTTTCCTAGAGTGTAGAAATCGGTCAGGAAATCGTACCCTCCATAACGTCTCTGCAGCAGAAAAAGACCCTGCTTCAAATAAAATTTGAAGCCTATCGTATGCTTTTTCATTAGAATACTCGTACACCATCTCTGAAAGAGAAAAACTTGAATTTTATCAGGATAAAAATTTATTTCAATGTGATAATAAATAATAAACCTTAATGATGTTTTGAACTCACTTTCATTGTATATCAAATAATAAATATGTTAGAAATGTTGATAAGTGAAATCTAAAGAAACTTACAGATATAACGGCATTTAGAATAAACACTGGAAGAGTTACCAAATTTTGATTAGCAACAAAATTTGGCGACAATAATTAAATTTTTACCTGAGAATTAATTTTAGTACATATTGTAATTATTAATCATTAAAAAATACGGAAATTATATTGGCGTAATAGTGGTTAAGTTATTAAAAATGCCTAGAACAAATGACAAAATAAGGAAAATTTTATTTTTACCTACCCCCTATAAATGTGTGCGGTAACAACACGATTTCTAATATCCAACCTTCGGCCCTAGGTACTAATGTACTAATGTACTATTTTAAAATATTAAGCTCCCGACTTTTAGAAAAACTTTATACCTAGGTATAACGTCAAATGAATAGAAAATTTCACTATTCAAATCTGACATTATATTTTAAATTATTTTTTAAGAAAAACAAGCTTCCAATACAATCAGAATAGAAATTAATTTCGAGGTATAAATCGAATCTATGACTTGAACAAGTAAACGTGCTCATAAATTGCTAACGGCCAATCTTTAATTTTTGACCTGTATTTCACATTTGAATTTGTTAAACCGGAAGTTACTTATAATGCATATTTCTAAATTCATAAAGAAGTTTTGTATTTATTCACGCAGAATTAGAATCCACCTTAAAAATGTGCATTTTCCATTTGAAAAAAATCAACTTCTGGTCAGTTTGGCCCACTTCCGATCCAGACCGGAAGTTGATTTTATCGCCAATCGATAGAACATACCCCATTTACCTATAAAGACATTATTAGCTTTTAAGTTATTGGGTTCTTGGGTTATTGAGTTATTACTGAATGAAAATTTTCATATTGGAGGTTTTAAAGGTCATTCAATGGACTGATGATGCATTTTTTCAAAAAATTTTTTAATGAAAGTCGTTTATTTTTCCACCCAGAAACCGAACCCACCATAAAAATATGCATTTTCCATTAAAAAGAAAACCAACTTCTGGTAAGTTTGACCATCTTCCGGTTCAGACTGGAAGTTAATTTTATCGCCAATCAATAGAGCATTCCCTATTTACTTACAATAGCAATGTAAGTTTTTTATAAATAACGTTATTTAATGTTTTATAAGGAGTGAACGGGTGGTTTTAAACACCAGGTATGTGTATATATATATATATATATGTATATATATATATATATATATATATATATACATTGTCCTAAGAGAATTCACAAAATTATATGATACTTAAAATTAGAAGTATATACAAAATGAAAATTAATAATTAAAAATAACAAATCAAGATAATTGGAAAATAATAAATAATGTAAAACGCACTTAAAGATAAAGTTAAATTAGATAAATAGATTTAATTTCTATTTTAATGAATATTAATATGGACAATAAATTATTTATAATTGTAAAACATAACCTTAAAATATATTCTTATATTTTAACCACTATTATTCAATTATATTTTTGATATATTTTTAATTTCAAAATAGAATGTATTTTTGTAAAATTTAAATTTATTGTAAAAAAAATTAATTGAAATTTATTCTATTAAAATACGTAAAATATCAGTAAGGTGTCAATTGTTTCAGGTTTCATAATTGGCATAAATTAGTTGAACAAATTCGAATTTTAAAAGAAAGGTAAAGGAAAAATGCATCGATGTATCTTTAGTCCTTCTCTACGCTCGTTGTTTAGGCTGCGTAGTACACATATGTGCATCTATATTTAGCCTGAGGAGAGTAAGTGGGGATAACTCGCCTTTTTAAGACTTCTTGTAAGAAGAGGCATAAAAAAAAAACGGAAAAATTCTTTGATTTTCGCTTAAGGACGTAATATCCCCACCGTAAAATGGTTGCTAGGAGTGAAAAGGTCTAGCAAGCATCTCGCTTAGTTTTGAATATCGAAGAATGCTCGTTATAGAAAATTAACCATAGTAGCTTATTGTTTAAAATAAGAAATCCAACATTCGAAAAAACAATTGTTATGGTAAAAACGTAATTTAATAACATAAATATTTGTGTTCATTTTGATTAACAGTTTGAATTTAATTGTCGATGATCAATATTTGATTAATTTATTTATTGCGTTAAAATGAACGTAGTTCTTTTACAAAATTGTAATATTTTTCCTGGAAACTCTGTGAGGTTTTGACCCATCTACTCGTACTGATTAAACGTAGGGCTTATTTCGTCGACCGTCGAGCAACGATCTTTTTATATAAATTGTAACGGGGTGCTTTTATCTACACCCGTTAGCAACGCAGGACCTTCCTCTGGTCGTGCTTTATCTCTATTGTGCGTGAGGGGCCTTGCCTAAGGCCCCGCGACCGGTGTTGCTTCCACCGGGCTCGGCTGCTCAGTATGTGTGCCAACGATTGGTTAGTACACCCGCGGAGGCGGCGGTATTCGGGATAGGGACGCTGTAGGGAAGAAAAAAAAACAGGAACGCACCGACTCAGTGCAAAAATGCTTCTTTAATAAATAAACACCAGCAAAACAATACAAAATGTAATAAATTATCGCGGAGAGGTCTATTGATGCACAGAGCAATTAGTATTGCCTCACGCGCAATACTAATTCTCAAGGTGCGCACTGCGCATGCGCACCCTCTTCGCTTCGCACGGCTACACACACCGGGGTAGTCTATGGACGGCCGATATAGAGAGAGCAGTTCCTCCTTTATACTGCCGTAGTTCGTGACTGCTCGAGCGAGAGCGTCTCTTACTCTCACTCGATGCTGTAGTCTATGGTTGAGCGAGAGAGCTCGTTCCTCTTGCTCAACTGCGTGCTCGCAGGTTGCACGAGTAAGAGTGGATTTTTTTTACTCGAACGCCTATTCTATGATAGTGTGAGAGAGACATCGATCCTCTCACTCGCACTCGCGTGGCCTAATCGAGTTTGAGTTACGCGGGCTCGCGCGTAACTCTACTATATCTATATATGCCTGACGCGATCGCACACGCGTCAGGAAAACTAAATATAATATATTCGCGGACTCGCTAATACGATAAGTGGCCACTTACTTTCACTAATAGTCGATCGCGGAATCGTCTCTTCGAATCTGCGGAAACGCTGCGGAGAATCTTCGGAAAAATACGCTGTTGCTCTCTCTTGGATTTTGATACGTGCGGCTCTTACAATCGCTCGGACGAGAAGAAGGCTTGAGGGGAGGGCTCCTCTTTCCCTTCTCGCCTATCAGTTTTCCCGCGTAGCGCTATCGATTCTTGATCGATAGCGCCGCGTTTCGGTACACCGCGGCTTTTCCCGCGTCAAGCCATCGATCGCTTGATCGATGGCGCCGCGTATCGTCGCGCCGCGAACTCTTTCTATCGCATATGGCAGGTGGCTTAGCCTCTATAAGCCGCCTGTCACAAAATCCAAATTTTACATGTGTTTGCTATATGGCCTTTTAGTTTATTATGGCCTTCATGTTTTACAGAATAATTTTCTTTTATAATAATTTAATGTTTCCAAGAATGAGTGCAGTTATTGTCAACGCTAAAATTAATACTTATTGAATCGTTTCTCAATATTTATCAAACCGAAAATAAATACTATTAACAAATGAAAATTCAAAATAGTTTTATGAAATACTATATGTTAGATTGTTTTTACATTGATTATTAACATTATAAAATAGTAATAAAGAATTGTAAAGATGACTTATAATTAAGTTTATTTTTATATTATTTTTAAAACTATGATTTTAGCTATCTAAGAATTTTTTTGCTTTTGTATTTTGTTCACATTTAATAATTATTATTTAAATATATATCTTAATTCTTATGATTTTAATAATTGAAATTAATTATTTAAATTTAATTGTTACTTATTCGTAAAAGATTATTTTATGCCTAACGATACGTATAGCGTACTATAAACATGTATTTTTAGATAATTATTGGGAGTACAAATTAGTTTGGTCCGTTTTCAAAAGATGGCTCTGGCTATCATGAATATTTAATAGTAACAGCTGAAGTCGGTAGTTTCAGAGAGGTTAGACATCTGTCAATAATATTCAGTTCATGTTGCTTCGAGTTTTATAGAAAAATTTTGTTTTCAACTGTGTTAAATATGTCCAATTTTGTGTTAATTAAGCAGCATTTGTGGGAGGTTTTAGTTTTTTGTTTTAATTGGAAGAAAAGTGCAGCTGAAGCGCATCGAATTCTTGTGGAAATTTATGGTGATAATGCTCCAACTAATAAATCTTGTAGGGAATGGTTTCGACGTTTCAAGAATGGAGATTTCAGCGTTGAAGGCAAGCCTCGCTCTGGACAGCTAAAACAATTCGAAGATAAGAAGTTGGAGGTATTACTCGATGAAGATCCGAGTCAAACGCAAGAGGAGCTTGCAGAATCATTGGAAGTAACTCAACAAGCAGTTTCTGTACGATTGAAACCCATGGGAATGATTCACAAGCAAGGCAATTGGGTGCCTTATGAATTGAAGCCGAGAGTCATTGACAGGTGATTTTTCTGTTGCAAGCAGCTGAATCAAAGACAACAAAAAAAGGGTTTTTTACATAGAATTGTTACTGGGGATAAAAAATGGATATTCTATGATAACCCCAAGAAGAAAAAATAGTACGCTTTGCCCATCGTACTATTTTTTTTTACATCGTTGCCATCGACCTCAACATCAACACCAAAGCCAAATATTCATGGTTTTAAGATCATGTTGTGTATCTGGTGGGACCAAATGGGTGTTGTGTACAATGAGCTGCTACAACCTGGCGATACCATAACGGCCGATCGGTATAGGCTGCCATTGATTCATTTCAGCCGTGAATAACGAGAAAAACGGCCGGAATTCAAGGAAAGACATAACAAAGTTATTTTTCTGCATGACGACACTTGGCCTCATGTCGCAAAAGTCGTGAAAAAATATTTGGAAGCGCTTAAGTGGGATATTTTGCCGCACCCGCCGTATTCTCCAGACATTGCACCTTCTGATTAGTGGTTGTTCCGAGGGATGCAGCACGATGTAGCAGGTTATCGGTTCACTTCTTTCACAGAAATTGAAAATTGGCTCCTAATTTGAATCACCTCAAAAGATGAGACATTTTTTCGAGATGGAATTCGAAAATTGCCTGAGAGATGGGAAAAAGTAGTAACTAGCGATAGATGATACTTTGATTAATCTTTTAATTCTTATTTTGGAATAAATGCATTTTCGACCGCAAAAAAACGAACCAAATTTATTTGTACTCCTAATAACTTATGAGTTATTAAATAATTGTAATAGTAAGTATAATAATTGTTACAGTGGTTATAATATTAGTTATAATAATAATAATAATATTCGATATCTTACTTCTTCGTATTTACAGATACTTATTACAAGTTAACAAATTATAATATATTTGTTTTGCAATTTTATTATATCTTAATTTTATTATTATATTATTGACTATAATGTATTATATTTTGTCAAACGTTTCCCTGAAGTAATATATAAATTGTCCTGAAGTAATAGATAAAGATATCAATAATTATTAAAAAATTTTGTTTCCGACATGATTTATTATGATCTAGTAAAATTTATTATATAATTTAATGCATAAGAGCACAAGAATTGGAAAAGGAAACTGATATAAAAAAACGTAACAGTGAAAAAAATGATTTTGTTTCAAGGTGGCATTAAATTTAAAATTGAATTTAATTTCAAATTACTAACACGTTTATGCATGTTTTGAATAGTATTCTTAATTATGTTTAAACAGTCACAGAAAATTTAGTTCTTAACTTTAATTGGTACATAATCTGTAATAATATTTTGATTCATCGAAAGATTAGGAGCTATTATTAATTTTAAACCATTAGATTTATTAATTACTGATATTTGAGATCTGAAGTGTATTTTTATATCTGATTTGTAATATTTACTAGCTTGGCCAAATATCGAATTCGAGAAAAATTGGAATGTGCTAAGGCTATTATTTCTGCATAGCTTATTTAGTGTCTAATGCGCTAGCTAATAAAGGTTTTAAGAGAACATGGTAATCTAATTTGATTAATCCTTGAAAATTACTTACAGTTGATGTACGATAGAAGTGCTCTGAGTTCTCAGATGTTAAGCATATTGCACTTTTTTTTCCTTGTGATTTGAGTAATCTATTGATATGATTTTTGATACTACTGTGATCAAAAAGTAAGGTAAAATTGTCATTTAAAACTCCCGGGCATTAGGAAGGCAGGTATATTTTTTTTCCTAGGTTGGTAGGACTATCTATAATATTTGCCAAGCGTCTGTTTGTCGCAAGGTTAAATTATCTTCGAGTTACACGTGTTTTTGTAAACAACCAAAAGTGAATTTTTCGATTTTTACTATGGGTGATTTTGTTGAGCAAAGAACTTGCATCAAATTTTGTTTGCGGAACGAATATTCTTGTGCGGACACGTTGAAAATGTTGCGGAAGGCCTGTAGTGATCAAACTATGGCACAAAAAAGCGTTTATAAGTGGTACAACGAGTTCAAAGCGGGCCGAGAACGCGTTGAAGACGAACCGCGCTCTGGACGACCATCAACGTCTACCGACGAGGGCCACGTCCAAAAAATCGAAGATTTGGTGCTTGAGAATTGTCGATTGACAATTAGAGACCTCGCTGATAGTGTTGGAATATCATTTGGCTCAGCTCAAACCATTTTGAAGGATGTTATGTGTCTCAAACGCGTCAAGTCTCGATTGGTGCCAAAATCGCTCAATTTTTGGAAAAAAAGCGTCGCGTTGATGTGTGTGAAACTTTGCTGTCTGACAATCAGGACCACTTAAAATGCATCATTACTGGAGACGAGACTTGGATTTACGCATACGACCCTGAAACCACTGACCAATCAAACGATTATCGTGCAAAAAGTGATGCAAGACCGAAAAGACCACGGCAAAGTCGATCGAAAATTGAGGTCATGTTGACAGTTTTCTTTGATTATCGTGGTGTGGTGCACTATGAATTCCTTCTGCCGGGCCAAACTGTCAACAAATAATATTATTTGAGCGTTATGCGTCGTTCGCGTGAAGCTATTCGTCTGAAACGGCCGGAATTATGGGCGAACAACTCTTGGTTCCTGCATCACGATAATGCACCATGTCATACTGCATTGGTTCTTCGCGACTTTTTTGCCAAAAACTCGACTTATATCGTTCCGCAACCACAATATTCGCCTGATTTGGCTCCGTGCGACTTTTGGCTATTCAGCAAACTCAAAAGGCCAATGTAGGGACGCCGTTTTGACACAATTGAGGAGATAAAAACCGAATCAAACAAGGTCTTGAAGGCTATACCAGAAAAAGACTATTCCGACTGTTTCGAGGACTCGAAAAAGCGTTGGCAGAAGTGCGTTTTATCGGACGGGGATTATTTTGAAGGGGATGAAATTGATTTGGACGAATAAATAAAGAATTTGAATTTTATAAACAAATTTACTTGACTTTTTCATCACAGTTGTTTAAATCTGGAACGGTGTCTGTAATTTTTGCGTTCGGTCCTTCGGATGTGTTTCCATTTGGTAAATAAAAACTATGTTTTTCACTTGAACTTGTGTAGTTTTCTTTAAACGGTTCTGTTTTTGAAATATTATTGGATGAGTCATTTTTTGTTCGTCGTATTCTTTATTACGTCCATAATCAGATTGGCGGTCTTTATTTAGTGTAATAATTTTTTAATTTTTATTATCTTCTGTTTTATAACATTCACTATCTAGAGATTCAATTTCCGTAGTTTATTCTTTAATTGTTTGATAACATAAAATATTATAGTAGAGTTGTTAACTTTAGTACTATGTTCCTTCCGATTAGAAGGTGTTTAATTGCATTTTCTTTGTTTGATTGTCTTAATGTTTGAATTTTCAGAAGAATCGGATACAAAATCGAATACCGCTATATTAATATACCGAAGATCTTTAGGTTTTTAGCTCTCAATTATTGGTTTAGAATTTTTATGTTTTTAAAATCTTCGTTTTGAACATTCTGATATTCATTATAACACATCGTTCAATCAGTCCCGAGACTAACCCAGAGATGGTGCTAGTAGTACCAAACTGGTCACGTTTCCATAGAGTACGGACCTTTACATGAAACGTGTAAAAATTTCACGTTGATCGGATCACAGACAGCAGAGTTATCGAGGATAGAGTAAAGTCACTTTGTAATTTGTTTGAAAAATGGAACAAAGCGAGTTTCGCGTGTTGATAAAACATTGTTTTTTAATGGGCAAAAGCACCGTAGAAGCCCAGCAATGGCTTGAAAAACATTACCCGGACTCCTCTCCATCCAAACTAACGATTTGTCGTTGGTATGCTGAGTTTAAACGTGGTCGTACGGACACAAACGATGTGGAACGTTCGGGTAGGCCAATGGAAGCCGTTACACAGGAAAATGTGAGTGAAGTGTTGAAAATTGTAATAAAAAATCGCAAAGTAAAGGTCCGTGAGATTGCAGAAATGACACAGATATAATCTGGAAGCGTATTTACAATCCTTCATGAAAAATTGAGCATAAAAAAGGTTTTTTCCAAGTGGGTGCCGCGATTGCTTTCAGTGGAACAAAAACAGCAACGAGTCGACGATTCAGAGAGCTGTTTATCGCTATTTACTCGCAATAAAAATGATTTCTTACGTCGATACGTGACCATGGATGAAACATGGATACATCATTTCACTCCGGCGTCGAATCGGCAATCATCTGAGTGGCGCATGGCTGGCGCAAGCCGCCCAAAGCGTCCAAAAACGCAGCAGTCTGCTGGCGAAGTCATGGCGTCTGTTTTTTGGGATACACATGGCGTGATTTTCATTGACTACCCGGAAAAAGGTAAATCGATCAACAGTGATTATTATATTGACTTGTTTGTACGTTTGAAGGAGGAGATCGCAGCAAAACGACCGCACATGAAGAAGAAAAAAATCCTTTTTCACCAAGACAATGCACCATGCCACAAGTCCATGAAAACAATGGCAAAATTGAACGAATCGGGCTTTGATTCGCTTCTCCATCCTCTGTATTCGCCAGATTTAGCCCTCAGCGACTACTGGCTCTTTGCTGATCTTAAACAAATGCTCTAGGGAAAAAAATTTGGCTCGAATGAGGAGGTCATTGCCGAAACTGAAGCCTATTTTGAAGCAAAGGATAAATCCTTCTATAAACATGGTATAGAAATGTTGAAAAGGCGTTAGAAAGATTGTATCACTTTAAAAGGAGATTATATTGATGAATAAAAATGATTTTTGAAAAAAATTTTGTTTTTGTTGTTAGTCTCGGGACTTATTAAACGATGTGTTAACACTTATCTGCGGTGTGGTCAGGCTGATTACATAACTGACAGTCTTCCGCAATAAAATTTGAATTTTTTTTATTTGTTATACGTGTTATCCGCTTGTATTCTGTGGCAGTATGGTTAGGACAACTGCATAACTGACAGGATTCCGATAAGAAGAGCGTATAGCATGTTGTTGCTATATGGCCAGGGTCATAGCAAAGTTGGCAATTTTCATTACTAAACTATTTTGTTTGGCATTCTATCGCCGTGTGATATGGTTCATCACAAAGTTGACAATTTTCATAATTGAAGTGTAATTCTATAACGCTTCGACTTCGTATACGGTAGTTTCTCAATGTGTGATTCGGCCGTTTACAGTAATTACAAATGATTTTTGAATTTATATTGATTTATTTAGTTAGATTTTAATATATTTAATTTTTGGATTGGATTTTATTTTTAGCCTGCTGAGAGGGAGTAGGGATACCTCGCCTTCGTAAGACTTTTCGTACGAAGAGGCACAAAAGAGTAACGGAAAAATTTTTTGCTTTTCGCTTGAGGACGTAACCAAAGTATATAAAAACCGTTAGTCACTAATAAAAAATTACTCTGACGCTACGGTTTTTCTAAATGTAAAGAATTAAAAATCATGTTAATCTATTATTTCGATGGGTTTTTTTGAGGATAGGTAGAAACTCTAGAGTGATAAACCAGAAAAAGTTGAAATTTCTGTCTGAATTACATGGTTGAAATGTATAAAAAAGCTGTATTCCTAATTTCTCAATTAACTCTACGAATATTAAATTCAAAAAATTCTTGTTATAATTAGGTCATTAGATACCAGGTGTAGAAGAATAAAACCAGAATTTTCCTGTGGCGCTAGCCATTAGTGTAAAGACCGTAAAACCGCTTATGCAGCGCCATCATCTCCCTCTAACAGCTGACGATGATTTTTAACATGCAACAACCCAAGTTTTAAACGTCGGTATATTTTTTATAACTACATGTCGAGTTCTGTGCCTACAAACTACGATTTGCGGACAGCACTAGTTTTTTGTGATCATTCGAAGAATACTACTGCAGGATCGCATTGAATGCTTGTTGAAGCTTACGGTTAACATGTTCTTGGTCAAACACAGTGTTACGAGTGGTTCAAAAAATTTAAAAGTGGTGATTTAATTTATACTATAAATTAAAAACAATATTTAAATAGCATTTATCTTACACTTCAAAAAAAATTTTTCATAATAACTTTTTGAAATATGAGCATCTTGATATAAGCTTAAATGTATTCGCTTTATTTTCAAATCAAAATAAAGGTTTTTATATATTCTTTTATAAACTTCTATTTTCTATATGATTTATTTTATTGAAAAAAAAACTTTTGCATAAATCAATTTACATTACAGACCAGGATTGGAAGATTTAAGTAGTGAAGATGAAGCAGTAGCTACAGATTTAGATATGCATGCTTTAATTTTGTCTAGCCGAAATGATAACTATAATTTAGAAGAGCCACTAAAAACTGCAGATGAAGTATTAAAAGAAATTGATGATATTATGCAGGAAAGTCCACTTTCAGATATGTCGTTAAATTCTGAATCTTTTCTTGAAATAAATGAAGCTCTTGAGAGAAGTAAGGAAGTATTATCATCACCATTACATGAAAAAAGTAAGTTGATTATTAATTATACAAATTTATTTAAAGACTGATTCAAATTAAACGTACATAACTATTTATAAACATAATTGCACTTGAATGTTGTTGGACTTGTTTTGGGTGAATTATGAGTGTGAGAATAATGAAAAAAAAAAAAAAGAATTACTGTTATAAAGTGAAGTGGGACGATAATTAAGTAAACTATGTCGTCTTGTTCTGACGGGTACTATTAGAATTGTTGTCTATAGTTAGTTGCTCCGGCCTTATCAGTTATGACCGATTTCGCCTATCATTTGGAACTATATCTAAAACCTAAATAATTAGCTTATTGGTAAAATAATTATAAAATTTAACATAAAATTATCTATAATGATCAGAATAAACAGATCGTATAATCATAAGATTAAATCATATTTACATACACTTGTATATTGATTAACTATACATTTTCTATCATAATGAATTTTATTTTTACCTATTATTGAGTATTATACTTTATAGTATAACAGCATAAAATAAAATAACAAGAATATCTATATATATTATTACTTATATACTATTACAAACTAAATTATTTTTATTGCGGCGAACGGCGTCTAATTAGTAAGAGTTATATTTAAATAATCTATTATTATTAAATAGTAAAAAAAACTCGGGAGTTTAATTTTATTAAGATAAATAAATAAAAATAAAATAAAAATAAATAAATAGAAAAATGTAATAAGGTTTTAATGAACGATTAAAAAAAAGAAACTAACATAATAGCGCGCGAACTGAATGTTCCGACGGACGCGAACCTGTTGATGCGTCCGAATATAATAGCCATAATTTCACACCTGAGGCTTTATTCTATTTAATTGATATTAGTATTTTATAATTATCTTAACTTCTACTACTCATTCTCTTGTAGAGTGTTCTGAAATAATGACATGTTGACTTCTGAAGTTATTACGTTGACGAGAAGAAGTTCAAGATCTGTTGCTCAATCTGTTTGTTTTACTAGAGTTATGCACTGTTTGACTGCCGTCGGCCTGCAAGCTGTGGGGGCTTTCGCGGACGAGGGTATTCCTCGGTTGAGCTAGCGATTGTGTTGCAGCCAAATAAACGAAAGCAGAAAGCGATATTTTAAAAAAAAGGTTGAATTAAAAATTATAATTATTGCAAACATTAATATTACCCTAAGACTTATTTCCGAGATGCCGTCGGGAATTTTCACACCTGATTCATAACTGAGTTTGTCGGGTGTTAAGGTCCCAATGAGCGAGTGATAAGCGGTAGATGATAACCTTCTTATAAATAAATCTCACGAAATAGTAAGTGAATTTATAAAGCGAAAATCGTCCTTTCCATATCGATTAGGGAAGAAGGAATCAGGTCATAACGTTTATCAATGAAAAGGAGATTTTTCCACAGTATACGAGGTGTATTCAGAAAATAACGGGAATTTTTCAATTTCGCGGGTTTGGAGAGTGCGATTGTCAAAATTTTTTTTTTAATTGTTGGTACACATATCCCTGAAGTATGGTATAATTTTTAGCTGTATTCATTGTTTACTTTGTCAGGGGCAGCCGCTAAGCATAGATGTGTTTTTATGAGCTCGGCGATTTTTGTTTGTTAAAACAAATGGATCAAAGAATTTGTATAAAATTTTGCGTAAAAAATGAAATAAAGTGTAACAAAGTGTATGAAATGTTAACGAAGGCCTATGGTGAGTCCGCTATAAGTAAAACAAGGATTTACAAGTGGTATAAGCGTTTCCAAGCTGGCCGTGAAGACGTTGAAGATGACGAACGCTCCGGACGCCCCAGCATATCAACAACCGATGAAAAAGTGGAAAAAGTGAAAGAAATGATTTTGAACAATCGCCGAATCACGATCAGAGAAGTCGCTGATGATGTTGGCATATCAATTGGCTCATGTCATGAAATTTTTTCGAATGTTTTGTGTGTGAAACGTGTGGCAGCAAAATTTGTTCCAAAATTGTTGAATTTTGAACAAAAACAGCGGCGAATGGAAGTTGCTCAGGAGTCACTAAATAAAGTCAACAACGATTCAGAATTGTTTAAACGTGTTATAACAGGTGACAAAACATGGGTTTACGGATATGACGTCGAAACTAAGGCTCAATCGTCCCAGTGGAGGCATTCTGGATCGCCAAGACCGAAAAAGGCTCGACAAGTGCGGTCGAACGTAAAGGTTATGCTTACTGTGTTCTTCGATTTTAATGGCATAGTGCATCATGCATTTTTGCCACGAGGTCAAACGGTCAATAAGAAGTACTACCTACAAGTTCATCGCCGTTTGCGTGAAGCAATTCGAAAAAAACGCCCGGATTGTGGCAAAACAATTTATGGCTTTTGCACTAAGATAATGCACCTGCTCACACTTCATTGCTTGTTCGTAAATTTTTGGCCAAAACCAATACTGTAACGAAGCCCCAGCCTCCATATTCGCCAGACATGCCTCCATGTGACTTTTTTCTATTTCCAAAAATAAAGAGAACCTTAAAAGGCCGTCGTTTTATAAGCATAGATGACATTAGAAACGTATCGCTGAAAGGCTATCCCAAAGATCAAGTTTCAGAAGTGTTTCGAGGATTGGAAGAAGCGCTGGCACAAGTGCATAATATCTAATGGGGACTACTTTAAAGGTGACAATATTAATGTAGACGAATAAATGAATATTTTTTTTAAAAAATGGAAATTTCTTTGAAAAAATTTATAACATATTATAAAATAAATTGAAATAACACGTTAAAAAAACATATTATAAAATGAATAAAATATTTTTTAATAAATATGAAATAAATAAGGTATGCTAAAGCAGCATACGCAAAATAAACTTAAACCGATAAACAGTAAAATAAAAGAGGCATATAATAAATATAAACTATAAATGTATGTGGATTAAATAATAGAATATGTATTGAGTATATAATAAAATTAAAATTCGTGATAAAAAATTTAAACAAAGTAACATAAAAATATCGAACTCCCGTCTGATGGCTAGTCGCGATCCGACAGATCGCGAGAGATTATTACCGCGCAATATATTACATAAATTTTATATGAGTATTTATTTTTATATATATAAATTGTAACGGGGTATATTCGGGAAACACGTGCGAGATTCTCCCTCGCACGTACGCACTGTCGTTAGGCCCCGGATTGGGCCTGGCAGGCCGCTGGATCCACCGATGTGGCCGCGGATGTCAGCGGACGTTAGTCGCCGGTGCTATGACACCCGCGTGCAATGCCGACCCGTTAGCAACGCAGGATCTTCCTCAGATCCTGCTTTAACTTACGTGTGAGGGGCCTTGCCTAAGGCCTCATTGCCGGTGTTGCGCCCACCAGGCTCGGCTGCTCAGGATGTGTGCCAACAACCGGTTAGCACACCCTCGGAGGCGGCGGTATTCGGGATAGGGACGCTAAAGGGAATCAAAATAAGAAAGATGCACTTTCTCGGTGCTAAAAGCGTATTTAATAAAAAAATCTAAACAAAATAATACAAAAAGATAATGTTTATCGCATAGAGGTTCCTTTTAGAATGAAGAGCAATTAATATTGCCTAACGCGCAATACTAATTCGCGAGGTGCGCACTGCGCATGCGCACAATCTTCGATTCGCGCGGCTACGCACACACGTGTAGTCTTCGATCGTCGGGTATAGAGAGAGCAGTTCTCCCTCTATACCGACGTAGTCTATCACTGGACGAGTGAGAGCGGTTCTTTCACTCGTATACATAGTCTACGGTTGAGCGAGAGAGCTCGATTCTCTCGCTCAACTGCGTGCTTTATGCTTGTACGGGTGAGAGTGGCTTTCTCTTACTCGTACAACTATTCTACGGTCGTGCAAGAGAGATCGGTCCCTTCACTCGCACTTGCACGGCCTATACAAATTAATCTAACGCGGTCTCGCGCGTATACGGAATAGATCGCGGTAATTAATCAATTTTCACGGACTAATATTTATTAAGTGGCTACTCACTTTTCTGATCTGCGATGCAGGTGCGTCCTTTAGATATCTGCTACCCTTCCTCGTCTAACAGCGAAAAAACTCGCAAAATACGGCGTGAAAAGTCTCTAATAACGAAACGCGTGCAGCACGAAAAACGGCGCGAACGAGAAGAAGATCGATCGAGGGAAGGGCTTCTCCTTCCCCTCTCGCCTATTAATTTTCCAGCGTAGCGCTATCGATTCTTGATCGATAGCGCCGCCTGTCGGCACGCCGCAGATTCTCGCGCCTTTTCCCGCATCGCGCTATTGATCGCTTGATCGATGGCGCCGCGTATAGTCGCGCCGCGAACTCTACCTCGCACTGCATGGCAGGTGGCCTAACACATCGTTCAATAAGTCCCAAGACGAACCCAGAGATGGTGCTAATAGTACCAAACTGGCCACGTTTCCATAGAGTACGGACCTTTACATGAAACGTGTAAAAATTTCACGTCGATCGGATCACAGACAGCAGAGTTATCGAGGATAGAGTAAAGTCACTTTGTAATTTGTTTGAAAAATAGAAAAAAGCGAGTTTCGCGTGTTGATAAAACATTGTTTTTTAATGGGCAAAAACACCGTAGAAGCCCAGCAATGGCTTGAAAAACATTAACCGGACTCCTCTTCATCCAAACCAACGATTTGTCGTTGGTATGCTGAGTTTAAACGTGGTCGTACGGACACAAACGATGCGGAACGTTCGAGTAGGCCATTGAAAGCCGTTACACAGGAAAATGTGAGTAAAATGTTAAAAATTGTAATGAAAAATCGCCAAGTGAAGGTCCGTGAGATTGCAGAAATGACACAGATATCATCTGGAAGCATATTTACAATCCTTCATGAAAAATTGAGCATGAAAAAAGTTTTTTCCAAGTGGGTGCCGCGATTGCTTTTAGTGGAACAAAAACAGCAACGAGTCGACAATTCAGAGAGCTGTTTATCGCTATTTACTCGCAATAAAAAGGATTTCCTACGTCGATACGTGACCATGGATGAAACATGGATACATCATTTCACTCCGGAGTCGAATCGGCAATCATCTGAGTGGCGCATGGCTGGCGCAAGCCGCCCAAAGCGTCCAAAAACGCAGCAGTCTGCTGGCAAAGTCGTGGCGTCTGTTTTTTGGGATACACATGGCGTGATTTTCATTAACTACCTGGAAAAAGGTAAATCGATCAACAGTGATTATTATATTGACTTGTTTGTACGTTTGAAGGAGGAGATCGTAGCAAAACGACCGCACATGAAGAAGAAAAAAATCCTTTTTCACCAAGACAATGCACCATGCCACAAGTCCATGAAAACAATGGCAAAATTGAACGAATTGGGCTTTGATTTGCTTCTCCACCCCCTCTATTCGCCAGATTTAGCCCTCAGCGACTACTGGCTCTTTGCTGGTCTCAAAAAAATGCTCCGGGGAAAAAAATTTGGCTCGAATGAGGTCATTGCCGAAACTGAAATTTATTTTGAAGCAAAGGATAAATCCTTCTATAAACATGGTATAGAAATATTGGAAAGGCGTTGGGAAGATTGTATCACTCTAAAAGGAGATTATATTGATGAATAAAAATAATTTTTGAAAAAAAATGTTGTTTTCGTTGTTAGTTTTGGGACTTATTGAACGATGTGTTACATATACATTGTGACGTAGGCACGACGTCGTAGCCCATTTAGCTACGTGCGCTCTAAGTGCTTTGCACAAAAAAATAATATTCTAATAAAATAATGTCTTAATCTCTCTTATTCTCTCTCTCTCTCTCTCTCTCTTTTTCTCACTCTCTTTCCCGCTGTTTATGTCGTGAAGATGCAGGCCGGCCGCCCGCGACTGTCTCCCAGCCGACGGAGGCCTATCGCTTCCCTAGGGCAGGGAAGCGGCAATTCCTCGCCACCCTCACCGCAAACCCACCACCACACGCTCTCACTCTCTCTTCCGCTCTCGCTATTTCACACGAATAAATGAGAGCACTCACCTTTGCGATTCACGAAGCTCGTTCGCTAGCCGTTGAGCTCCTGGCAGCTTCCTCTGGCACCGCTGCACCTCGCTCCTGCAGCTAGTCCTCCGGAGAAGGGCTGCCGGACCTCGCTGAGATCTTGCCTCGATGCTTCCTGTCTCTGCCTCAGCCTCGGCTTCTGAGATTGTGGTGGCAACCACCGGTCGCCTCCCGCCGGCTTTCGACCTCGTCGTCCCTCGGCTCTCGGCTAAGATGTTTGTCGCCATCGTCACTTCTCTTCCTCTCGCAGCACCCTTGACTTCTTCTCCTTCACTTTTTCTCTTTCTCACACACACACACCTTGTCCTTTGGCTGCACTTTCTCACTCCGACTCTCTCTCTCTCTCTCTCTTCCCTGCCACAAAATTTTCTCTATTTATTATTCGCGTAGAGCTCTCTAAAAACCAACTTACTCCGCGGGAGCCCACAGCTAGACTAGCCTGTCGCGCTCTCCCTTCTCTTCCCTTCCTTCACGGCCTCCTGATTCCCCACCGATCGTCGCCGCGAGCTCGAAAATCGCGTAATTTTCGAACGTTGCCGGCTTTCCGGAAAGTCCTCCTAAACCGGCATTTCTTAATCGGCAACCTGGCAACAGTCGAGCAAGAATGTAAACATTATACACTTTTCGTCGACGGCTGATGACGGATTCCCCGTCACAATATATATATATATATATTGTAACAGAATATTTCGTAAGGCACGCGAGACTCCCTCGCACGTGCGCACTGCGTAGGCGCCGGTTTTGGGCCTGCCTGGCCACTAAGTCCCTCGATGCGGCCTCGAGTGCTGACGGACGTTAGTCGTCGTGCAATGGCACTCTCTTACAGTGCCGGTCCGTGTACAACATAAGATCCTTCTCGGATCCTACTCTTCTTACATGTGAGAGGCCGTACCGTAAGGTCCTGCTGCCGGTTCTGCTTCTATCGGACTCGGCTGCTCAGTTTGCGTGCCAACTGTAGGTTGGCACGCCCGCGGAGGCGGCAATATTTGGGACAAAAACGCTAGATAGGGAAAGGTACATACATGCGCACCCGTTATGCGCTAATAACTTTATTATAGCAAAAGCTTCACAAAAATCGTATAATAGTCAATTATTTATCGCGTAGAGGCCTCTGCCAAGGATCGCAATTAGAATTGCTAGACGAGCTATACTAAAATCTAGACGCGCACTGCACATGCGCGCCGTGCACTCGCCTTGCTGTATTCATGCAGCAAGGCGTGTGAACCAGGGGCTTAATGGAGGTATGAATATATCTTACTCGAATCTCGAAAATAAAGTAAGTGAAAAAATTATTTTTATTTTACAGTTGGCACCAAGAGATGAAAACGGTATCAGCTGTTGTACCGTTGTAGTATTATAAATAAGGCGGCTGATTTAAACTGTTCATTATTTTAAAAATTAAAAAAAAAAAACACAATCAAGAAAAATTGAAAAAAACATTAAATACAGTAACATTTATAATTTAATAAAATGTAGTAACAAAAATATGAGGGATAGGTTAAACAAGGTAAAGAAAAAATTAAAGAAGTATTTATAAGAACAATTAAACATAAATATTTCATTTATTTTGTAATCAATACAATTTGTATATATTGTGATTAACAATTCTCTCTAAAAATTTGTTTTAAACTAATTAAGTTGAATAGAGATTAATTTACTTAATAAAATATCCAATAAACGCTTCAGGCAACAAAGTAAAATATTGAAAAAGACACTAAAATAATAAATGTAAGGAAAGTAAAATTAGTTTTTATTTGTTTTTTGCATTTGACCGCAACATTTGAACCTTCTCAATATAAGATTTATTAAACATTTCACGCAACGTAAATTCAAAGATAAATGTTAAAAAAAAAACTTAATTTATGCTAATTATTTAATATAAATGTAAGATATATTAACACGAACTAAATGTAAACAGTCTTGCTTGTAATACATAAAAAAGAAATGATCAGTCTCAAAACGTTTTTTAACTAAAATATTTCTTTATTTTTCCAATTAAAACTGACTGTTTCTTTTAGAAACAAACGATAAGTTCAATAGCAGACTTAAAAGTATTGATCGATAATTCCTTGGCGCTCAATCAGCCCTGTTTCATAATCATCGTTTACTAAAGCTACATTTACTCGATCATTGTATCGATTAGCTTCCATTTGGGGTATTGGAAATTGCATTCTGAAATAAAATTATTTTATAATGTTTTTATAATATTTATATAAATTTAAATAATTTTAATTTAAAAAGAAAATAGCATACCCGTTACATTTCATGTAGTTGTACACGATGGCAGATGCTTTTATTATTTGTGCAGCAAATTCAGGTAAATAATGGAGAACTCTTTCAGAATTTATATAACGCATGGTCTCTTTCCATATTCCAAAACATTGCTCTACGCGGCAACGCGTTCTCCGTGTGGCAACAGAATAATGGAATTCAGGCGATTCTTCCGGTGCTTCATTTATCGGTACCATTAAGTACGGTGCTTGAGAATACCTTGAGTCACCTGCAAAAGTATCATGCACTTAATAAAAATTATATTTATTCTTATTTTTGGAATAAAATTTATTTTTAAGAAAATTTTTCCATGGTTTTCTAAATTTCTAAATTTTCCTTTTTCTTATTGCTATTAATGATGTAAAATATAAGACAAGGTTTAAAGTTTATAAAACTATTAATATTTTTTTATGAAACAGCCACCTAAAGCTGAAAATATTTACCAAAGTAACGCCCAAATTAGATTGTAAATTGCTACCCAGAGAAGATAAATATGATGGTACTGACCTATTTCTTAAATATAAATTATTTACTCATAAATGTTGTATTAACTTACCGACTAGAAAATAGTTAGTTTCTATTCGACCATTTAGAAAATCTCTCCGTAGAGTCAGCATTTCCTCTCTTAAATCACTATACCGCCAGACGAATGCATCGTGTGTAGATCCATTAACAATACGCAGGCTACAAGTATTTTAGTCCATGTCTGAAGTGTTTATACATTCAAAGAATGATTCTAATGATGGTCCACATAGGCCTCTTCATGATCTGATGGACTATGTATTCCTATTAGAGTGCAATTAATCAATCCCAGAGCACCTGGATAACCAAGACTACGTTCAAATCTAAAACAACAAAATGTAGTTTTTGAAATTCAAATGCACACATATAACTATACACATTTTACTTCATGGACTTAGCTTGTTTTTCTGCTTCTGTCCTGGGAAAACGTATATATTCTCCAGCTAGTCTATTCAACGCAAGTATTACCCTGTGCATGTATATTGAAATGGTACTCTGTGGCATAGAATGGTCATAATCATGTCCTAACCCAGCCTGGTAGCTTCCACTTGCCAAAAATCTAAGTGTGCTTAAGAAAACCGACGTTCTACTAATATTATAATTAAATTTATTGCTTGATATTGAGGCATTCTGTAATATCTCTTAAACTGTTCCTCACTGACTTCGAAAGGATTACTAATATCTCTAAGGTAGTGCTTACGAATCATGGCTGCTCTTCTCCCATCTACTATTTCTTCATCTTGTATAATGTCTACCGCAGCTGCAACCTAAAAGATAATTACAACTGAAAATAAATTAAATGTTAAACTTGAGATTCGTGTTGAAAATTTGCTTTTGAATCATAAAAAATGTGATTCATTTATTCGACAATAAAATTTCATAAGTTCACTTACTAATAAAATAAATAAAAAAAAACTTTTTAAAAATATGCTTTTTCTAAACTTACTAAAAAGACAAAAATAATTTTTATTTAATCAACTTTCAGAAATGTTAACAACAATGTAAAAGCGTGAGACATTGTTGTTGAGTTATATTAAACTAAATGCACCATCCGTTTTGATATTGTTGTTAGTTAACATTTCTGAAACTTGATTAAATAGAAATTATTTTTGTCTTTTTAGTAAGATTCAATAGAGAGTATTTTAAGCAAGTGTTCCCTAGTAAGCAATTTACCACCTAATTTGGGTAGTACTTTGGTGGCCCTTTTTTTTAGCTTTAAGTGGCTGTTGGATAAAAAATAATAATGGAATTCCAATAAATTTTAAACTTCTTGATATATATTAAATAATGAGAAAACATTATTTTAATGAAAACTTTTATGAAACACCTTAACTTTAAAAAACTTGCTATTTCTTAATGATCTTGGTGATATAAAATGTAACTAAAAGTTTCAAATCAATTAGATAATTAGTTGTTGAGATATCTTGCTTTTTCATTCTTATAAGTAGTCGCTCTCTCGAAAGGTGATATCCCATATTTTAAAAACTACTTTGGAGATCCAGCTAAAATTTGGTTTTACATTATAAAACCCTACAAGAAGATAAAAGAGATTATAACAAGTAAGTATGGAACCTAATTTATGCACTTGGCCAGAAATAATTAATTTTTAAAATAACTTTTTTCTGATTAGGCAGAGAAATTAGGTTCTATACTTACTTGTTAGAATTTCTTTTGTTTTCTTTTCTTTTAGGGTTTTATAATATGAAACCAAATTTCAGCTGGATCGCTCAAGTAGTTTTTGAAATATGGGATATCGCCTTTCGAGAGACCAACTACCTATAAGAATAAATCAATATATCTCAAAAACTAGTTATTTAATTGATTTGAAACGTTGGATTACATTTCATAACACCAAGAACATTAAGAAGTAGCAAAAGCTTAAAATTTATTAAATTATTATTATTTCTTCTTATTAAACAGCTACTTACATCTGAAATAAAAGCTACCAAAGTATCACCCAAAATTAGGTGGTACATTGCTCAACAGGGACGATACTGTACAAATATAAAGCAACATAAAAATATATAAAATAAAGAGAAAGAAGAATTAATAAATAATTTTTTTTTCATCTAAGCTACAGAAATTCTACGACATATTTATTACTAAAATAATAAATTATGCATAACCTCAGAAATATATATAAATGTACAATCTCACACAGCATGCAAGGTTTCATTGAAAGATTCAACGCAAGGTTTCAGTGATAAGTTGCAGCAAAGTTACACTAAAAACTTGCTGAAATATTATACTGATACATTTCAACGAAACCTTGCAGCAACCTTGCAGCAAAATTTCAATGCTATATTTTTTGGACACCTTGCAGTAACCTTGCAGCAACATTTCGTGAAACATTTCGTGTAAAATTGCAGCAAGATTTTCTGAAATATTTTGACAATTCCTTGCAGCGACCTTGCAGCAAGATTTCAATGATGCTTCTTTCCGTAAACTCACAGCAACCTGGCAGCAACATTTCGCGAAACATATCGTTCAAGATTGCAGCAAGGTTTATTGGAACATTTTAGTAAAATCTTGCAGCAACCATGCAGGAAGATTTGTCTAAAATATTTCATTAAAAGATTGCAAAAACTTGGCAGCAATATTTTTCAAAATATTTCGCACAAAATTACAGTAAGGTTTTCTGAAGCATTTCACTGACACTTTGCAGCGATCTTGTAGCAAGATTTCAATGATGTATTTTTTCGTAACCTAGCAGCAACCTTGCAGCAAAATTTCGTAAAACTTATCGCGCAAGATTGCAGCAAGGTTTCTTGAAATATTTTAACAAAACTTTGCAGCGACCTTGCAGCGAAATTTCAATGATGCTTCTTTTTGCAACCTTACAGCAACCTTGCAGCAAGGTTGATGATCAATATGAAAAGTCATATTAAAAACTATAAAAATTGATAAAGTAAATGAATAGAAAAATTTTTTTTAATATTTTTATTCAAACTATTTTTTCATATTTTAAAAAATTTTAATATTATTTTTACATTATATATATTTTATTTCCGCCTCAAATTAATTATTTAGTCGCTAATTGTCATTTATATATTGTATTTATTAATGTTTCACGAAAAAATCGCAGAAAAATTTTTTGACCTACGGTGGAATCGAACCCGGGTTCTTCGCATTATGAATCAGATATCTTAGACCACTACGCTATACGTATACTCTTGTATATATTTGAATATGAATTTTAGTTATAAGATGGCGGATGTTGCACTTTTTTCATAAGACTTTTATGCATTGATTATTTGTTGATAACGAGATTCTTAAATTTAAATCTAACTAACTTTATTATAATAATTTATACAAACCTGTTGTAAGATTGTGGGTAATAATAATATTATCGCTCCTAGAACTCGCGATGTTTATTTTATAAACCGCGTGTTGATGCTGCCGTTTACGCCTATCTTTTGACGCTAGCGCGGGTGGCTTCTGCGAACTATTTTTTTTTGGATTTGCTAGCTTGAAAACTCGGAACAAACTGAAAATAATTCCAATTTTGCCTCCTTATATACTAGAGTTTTCTTCGTGGCGCGTTTTCTTTTAAATACGTAGGGTAAGGTTTTACGAGGGTAGTCCCAAAAGTACCCGACCTGACTTATGAATACAGGTAGTTTTAAAAAAACAATTACTGCGATTGACAATACCACCTTTCAACAACTTGATGTGAAAAATTCATAACGGTACGTTTATTATTATTTTTTTACGGGCATCCAAAGTGAACGCTCTCAGTGAATTTGTAAATATGAAAAAAATCGGGCATCGTTATGTGATACAATACTTTCAGTTAAAAGGTCTAAGTCCAACCGATATCAAAGCCGAGTTGGGTTCTACTCTGGGGAAGCCTGCTCCTTCGCTTACAATGGTCAAATATTGGGAAGCTAAGTTTAAGCGAGGTCGTACGAGCTGCCAAGATGAACACCGCAGTGGTCGACCAAGTGAGGTCACTACGTCAGAAAATGTGAAGAAAATCCACGAAATGGTATTGGATGACCGTCGACTAAAAGTGCGTGAGATAGCAGACATGGCAGGCATTTCAAAAAGTGCTGTGCATCGCATTTTGACCGAAAATTTGGACATAAGAAAGCTGTGCGCAAGATGGGTGTCGCGTTCGCTCACAATGGAGCACAAACAGCAACGTGAGAATGTTTCCATCGAGTGTTTGACAATGTTTCGCAGTAATAAAGCCGAGTTTTTGCGTCGATTCATAATCATGGACGAAACATGGGTCCATCATTTTACACCTGAGACCAAGGAGCATTCAAAGCAGTGGACTAAAAAGGGAGAACCGGCTTCCAAGAAAGCAAAGACAGTTCAGTCAGCTGGCAAGGTCATGGCATCCGCTTTCTGGGATGCGCGTGGAATAATATTTATTGATTATCTCGAAAAAGGAAAAACAATCAACGGCGCATATTATGCAGCCTTATTGCAGCGTTTAAGTGATAAAATCAAGAAAAAACGGCCCCATCTGACGAAAAAAAAAGTATTGTTTCATCACGACAACGCACCAGTCGACACGTGCGTCATTGCGATGACTAAAATCAATGAATTAAAGTTCGAATTGCCTTCTCACGCACCCTATTCGCCAGATCTAGCTCCCTCGGATTATTTTCTTTTTCCGAATTTGAAAAAATGGCTCGGCGGCAAAAGATTTGCCAACAATGAAGAGGTAGAGTCTGCGGTTAAAAGATATTTTGAGGAGCTTGACGGTTTCTACTATAAAGCGGGTATCGAAGCTATTGAACATCGTTGGGAAAAGTGTATCGAACTGAAAGGAGAATATGTTAAAAAATAAAAAACATTTTCGCAATTTGTTTACTGTTTTCTTTGTCGGGTCGGGTACTTTTGGGACTGCCCTCGTATTACTCTTTCCTATCTTATCTAAATTTTCATAAACGGTTCGTAGCAGTTCAAGGATGGTTAAATCCTTAGGATTAATAACGCATGCCATAAAGAGAGAATAGCGGGTGTTCAAAAGCGTTACCAGCTGTTCGGGAGGTCAACTTTAGCACTGTCTCACCTTTTCGACGCCACACACTCTTTCGAACGGAGGAATATTGGATAATTAAAGGCGTTACCAGCTGCTCAAGAAGTCGATTTTAGCACAGTCTCACCTTTCTGACGCCACACACTCTTTTGATGAAGGAAATATTGGGAGATGGCGATGCAGGTAGGTTCAGACGTTAATTAGATGAGAGGCATAACAAATAAAAAGATAGTTTTGTTCAATCCTACGTTTAATGAGATCTCTTAAATAATTATTTCAATACAATTGGGTATGCAAGTATACAATACAAAAACGAGAATAAAATACAAAATGAAAAAGACGCATGATGATTTTACTACGGATCTTTTAGAGCAATAAAATAAGTAGCGTGTAGGTATATTGTTAGAGCGGATTTAAAGTTTTATCGATATATTATTGTTAATTACGGGTGGCTCAAACGATTACGTTTATTGTATAACAAAAAAAAAATTTTGTACTTATAACGGTTATATTTTTGAACTGCGCGTACGCTATCGTTTACCTCTTTCTATTCTCAAGCATTTGGTGCACATGTGGATAAGATAAACAAATATTCTAGAGGAAATGTATCTGAGATTTTCTTTTAGGCTTGCTTTAAAATTTTTGAAATAAAAAAAAAATTGTTAAAATCGGACAAAATATAACGGGACATAAGTACATTTTTTTTGTTGCAACCAGGCTTGATTATTTGAGTATAATTTAACTGGGTAAAGAGAAAAAGAAAGATGTTGCTTTATTGGATTTACTACTGTGATCAAGAAGTAAGGTGAATTTGTTTATAAAATGTAAATTCTTCATTTATTCTTTTAAATCAATTTCATCCCCTTCAAAGTAATCCCCGTCCAATAAAACGCACTTTTGCCAGCGCTTTTTTGAGTCCTCGAAACAGTTGGAATAGTCTTTTTCCGGTATAGCCTTCAAGACCTTATTCGATTCGGCTTTTTATCTCCTTAATCGTGTCAAAACGGCGTCCCCGCAGTAGCCTTTTGAGTTTGCTGAATAACCAGAAGTCGCACAGAGCCAAATTAGGCAAATACGGTGGTTGCGGAACGATATGAGTCGAGTTTTTGGCAAAAAAGTCGCGAAGAACCAATGCAGTATGATATGGTGCATTATCGCGATGAAGGAACCAAGAGTTGTTCGCCCATAATTCCGGTCGTTTCAGACGAATAGCTTCACGCAAACGACACATAACGCTTGAATAATATTTTTTGTTGACAGTTTGGCCCGGCGGAAGGAATTCATAGTGCGCCACACCACGATAATCAAAGAAAACTGTCAACATGACCTTGATTTTTGATCGACTTTGCCGTGGCCTTTTTGGTTTTGCTTCACCTTTTGCACGATAATTGCTGGATTGGTCGGTGGTTTTAGGATCGTATGCGTAAATCCAAGTCTCGTCTCCAGTAATGATGCATTTTAAGTGGTCTCGATAGTCAGACGGCGAAGTTTCACACAAATTAACGCGACGCTTTTTTTCCAAAAAATTGAGCAATTTTGGCACCAATCGAGACTTGACGCGTTTGAGACACAAAACATTCTTCAAAATGGTTTGGGCTGAGCCAGATGATATTCCAACACTGTCAGCGAGGTCTCTTATTGTCAATCGATGATTTTCAAGCACCAAATCTTTGATTTTTGGACGTGGCCCTCGTCGGTAGACGTTGATGGTCGTCCAGAGCGCGGTTCGTCTTCAACGCGTTCTCGGCCCGCTTTGAACTCGTTGTACCACTTATAAACGTTTTTTCGTGCCATAGTTTGATCACCAAAGGCCTTCCGCAACATTTTCAACGTGTCCGCTCAAGATTATTCGTTCCGCAAACAAAATTTGATGCAACTTCTTTGCTCAACAAAATCACCCATTGTAAAAATCGAGAAATTCACTTTTGGTTATTTACAAAAACACGTGTAAATCGGAGATAATTAAACCTTTTGACAAACAAACGCTTGGCAAATGTTATAGATAGTCCTACCAACCTAGGAAAAAAAATATACCTGCTTTCCTAATGCCCGGAAGTTCAAAATGACAATTTCGCCTTACTTTTTGAACACAGTAGTATAGTTATAGTACTATTGAGTTTCATTTCATGAACTACATTATTGTTGAATCTTAACATCCCCGTACGACATACTGTTTTGCACGATTCTCTACTTATATCGTAAATGTACTCCATGTTACCGTGTCGGGCTGTAGAAATATGTGATAAGGCCCCACAGTAGTAAACGGTTTTTTGAACTCTGAGTTTACATTGATATACGGGAATTTCGGAAAAATCGCTAATTTAAAGTAGTTGTACGTGTCTTTGTGTGACATGAAGACTGTTCTCGGGTATCTCGCATTGACCCACGTCTTGTAAAGACAAAGTCGTAATATTTAGTGATCGCGATCCGCAATCGTATCCGATTATAGCTAAGACTGCAATTAAAGTGGTAGTGAGGATTATCAGAGGTATGTTAAGCGGTGTAATTCGGTTTGTATTCCTTTTTGTTACAATTTAGGGTTAATCGGTGTTAAAGTTTGGTTTAGTAGGTTAATCGTTAGTAATATGGGAAAAACGTAAACGGTTAGTGTGGACTATTTTAGTTTTATTTAGTATTTGAATTTTAGCATTGACAGGGCCAAGCAGTTCGATTATCCTATGGAGGCCTGTATAATGATCGTCGAATTTTTCGGATTTTGGGCCTTTTAGTAAAAATACATAGTCACCTTGTTTGAATTTTCTTTCGTGCGCGTTTCGATCACAATAGATTTTTAAACGGTGTTTGGCGTCTATTAGATTGTCGTATGCTAATTTCCTAATTCCTATTAATCGCGTGACTAATTTTTCGATGTACCCTTGGTATGTGGGGATTAAATCGTTATCTCGTAAGGGTTCGTTGGATGGCAGGCGTGCTACTTTACCGAAGACTACCTCGTAAGGCGTATGTTTAGTGCCTTCGTGGATACATGTGTTATAATATAATAACGCGATGTCGACCCGTTGGTCCTATTCAGAGTCTTTCTTAGTGTATTGCTTCAAGTATTTACTTAAAGCATGGTGTGATCTCTCGAGTGAGCCATTTGATTGAGGGTGGAAGGCAGTGGTCTTAACCTTCTTTATTTTAAATTTTTTAGCTACCCTTTTCATTAAATTGGTTATAAAATTTCTGCCTTGATCGGTTAAAACAACCCTAGGCGTACCGAATATACAAACGAATTTCTTTATAAATGAGTCAGCTATTGTGCTGGCCAGAGCGTTAGGCAAGGCTACATCTATACAGTACTTAGACAACTGGTTCTGCATTGTCAGGATGTATTTGTTGCCATTCTCTGTTCTCAGTAACGGTCCGACAATATCTAGAGCGATTTTGTCGAATACTGTACCGGGAGTATCAGTAATCATTATTGGTTGTTTAGTTTTGACTTGAACCAATTTTTTTAATTGGCAGTCTAAACACTGTTGGATTCGACGTTGAATATCGGGCTTCATGTTTTCTCAATAATAGTGTTGTCGTATTCTATTAAACGTCTTCGAAACGCCTCTATGGCCTCCGATAGGAGAACTATGGAGTTCTTGGAATATTGTGTTTCTTTTTTCTTCCGGCACATATTTCAGTGTACCCTTACAGATAATTATTTTTTGGTTACTACTTATAAATACTGAGCTAATAACATATAGTACATCGTCCCACGGGAGGTTTTCTATAAAATCCGTCTTCGCGATTCTTATTTCCTTTAAATTTTTACCCACCATAAATTCACGTAAATTATTCAAGACTTTACTTATATTTATTTTGATTGTACTTAGTGATTCAGGATCGTCTCCGCGAATGCACATTGCGACTAGGTATTTGTGGTTGTTTATCTTTATAAATTGCACCTTCCCAATTGCTAAGGTTTCTTTAGGGGAAATCTTATTGGCTTGTAGCAAGGCTTTGGCGCCTTCGTCGCAAGGTTTGCCGTTCGTCGTAACGAAGTATGCGATATTGTCGTTACGGTAAGCTAATAAATCTTTGGTTTCTACGATATTTAATCGGATAGTTTGATATTCATCGGATACGTCCAATTCTGGTTCTTCGTTAGGTTTAACATTTTCGAATAGTTCTCGTTTTCGATCGTCGACAAACGGTTCTTCGTCGGACAAGGATGACGAGATATCGCTTTCGCTTGAAAGAATATTCTTTCTATTTTTACTCTTTGATCGACCTTTTTGTTTTTTTGTGTTTTCTGGCGGTCGAGGTTCATCGTTCGTTATTTTTCTAGGACGACCTTTTGGACGTATTGTTTGAAACATTGAGCTAGACGTGGAGCACTGTTTATTGGTGATATCTTGGTCTATAATCTTTTTGGGACGACCTCTTGGTCGTTCTATAGTTGACCCTTGAATTTTGTCGTGTTTATTCTTATCCATTTGTTCAATTATTTCTTCTACGAAATCTTTCGGTTCTTTGATGTTTCGATTATTATTGTTGTTTTCGAGCAATAATTTTTGCCTGTAAGTCATCATATTTACCGGAATTTCTTTGATGGGGTTTCGTGAAAGCGCATCGGCGCTGCTATTCAATCTACCCGGTTTATAGATAACAAAATAATCGTATTCCGAAAGCTTGAACCTCCATTTTTGAACACGAGTGTTTAAATCGGCTGATTTGAACCATACGAGCGGTTGATGGTCAGTTACAATAGTAAATTTCCGATCGTATATACACAGTGTCTCCCATGGAAAACGGAACTTTTTCAAACTAAAGACAAAAACTCAATATTCCGGCAAATCTCATTTATTTTATTTAAAATAGTCTTCTTCCGCATCAATACAACGTTTTGCACGATCAATTAACATATCGAATGAGTTTTTGAGATCATTTTTATCCATCGACTTTAGTATGTCGGTCGTCGCTCTTTGGATGGCCTCTACGTCGGCATAACATTTTCTTTTCATAGGCAAGTGCAATTTGGAGAACAATTAGAAGTCGCACGGAGCCAAATCCGGCGAGTACGGTGAATGGTTGATGGTTAAAATGGAATTTTCGATCAAAAAATCCGTGATCAAGTTCGATCGATGAGACGGGGCATTATCATGCAACAAACGCCAGCTCCCTTTTTCACGGTATTGTGGCCGCACACAACGAATACGGCTGAGCAAACGCTTCATAACACCAAGATAAAACACAGCAGTAATCGTTTGACCAGGTGGAACGAATTCACGGTGAATAATACCCTCCGAATCGTAGAAACAAATCAACATTGTCTTTACTTTTGACTTTTCAAGACGACTTTTTTTCGGATTGGGCTTGGTTGGGTGCTTCCACTCAGCACTTTGGCGCTTGGTTTTGGGATCATATTGAAAACACCATGTCTCGTCACCAGTCACAATTGAATATTTCAAGTTCCGGTTCTTTTTTGATTCTTTAATCAAATCCTTACAATGTTGAATTCGGAGCAATTTTTCGTAGTCGGTCAATTTGTGTGGAACAAAGCGTGCACACACCTTCCGTAGATTCAAATGATCGGTCAAAATGCGATGATTAAAATTTTTGGACATATTCAATTCCATTTCCATGTATCGCAATGAAGATTTTGGCTAATTTTTTATAAATTCACGCACTTCTTGAATGTTACTCTAAGTAACCACGGTATTCGAAGGACCTGGATGTTCGTCGTCCTGAATGTCTTCACGATCTTCCTGGAACCGCTTATACCACTCATACGCTCTGCTACGGGATAGACAATTATCGCCATAAACTTGTTTTAGCAAATTATGCGTCTCAATAAAGGATTTGCCGAGTTTAAAACAGAACTTAATATTTGCTCTTTGTTTGAAGTTCATTTTTCGACCGATGCTACAAACACACTGTCACTTTGAGCGCGATATTTTGGTTTCCAGTAAACCAAATGTCATACAATTTTGACAGGATGTCAGTTAAGAATGGACCTTTCCATTGCTAACATCCACTAATAGGTGGCGTCAATATAAATCGATGTTTTAAAAAAGTTCCGTTTTTCATGGGACACACTGTGTATATGGCCTGAAGGTTTGAACGGCGTGTAACATCGCTAAGGCTTCCTTCTCGTAAGTGTCGTATTTTAATTCGAGACCTATGAACACACGTGAAGTATAGGCAATAGGCTTATCACTACCTATTTTACCTTGTAATAAAACGCCTCCAACGGCATATCCAGACGCATCAGTCGTAATGAGAAATGGTTGTGACATATCTGGAAATTATAAGAGCGGAGCTAAGCCTAAGGCTTCTTTTAGGATTTTAAATAACTCCTTTACCTCTGGTGTCCAATTAAATTCTTCGTTATTTTGCAATAACTTGGTCAAAGGTTTTGCGTGTTAGGTGTAATGAGGAATAAATTTTCTATAATAACCGTTTAATCCTAAAAATTGCCGTACTTTGTTGATATTTTTAGATCGTGAAAAGTCCTTTGCGGCTTCTATCTTTTTGGGGTCTGGTTGAATTCTGTCCTTGGTCAGTATGTGACCCAGGTATATAACTTCCTTCTTTAGTAATTTGCACTTACTGGGTTCTAATTTCCAGTTTGTTTTTCTTAACCTTTCCATAACCTCGCTGAATAGTCTTTCATGCTCTTGTAAATCCTTGGCGTAAATAACGACGTCATCCATATATACGAAAACGCCTTTACCCAATAACCCATCTAAGGTGATATTTATGGCATTTTGGTATTCAACGCCGGCGTTTCAGAGTCTAAAAGGCATGCGTAAAAATTGGAAGTGGCCGCTTGGCGTAGAAAATGCCGTTTTATGCGCATCGTCTGGGTGCATCAAGATTTGATGAAAGCCAGAGTCGCAGTCGATTATCGTATAAGTTGCGTTACCAACTTGATTGAAAATGTCAGTAATGTTGGGCAATGGGTAAGCCATCGGTATCGTCTTTTCGTTTAGGGGGCTAAGATCTAGGACTACTCGCCACCTAGGTTTTCCATTAGCTTCCAGATTCTTTGGCACTACCCAGAGGCTTGTGCTATATGCGGATCGTAAAGATTTAATGACCCCCTTCTTTAACAGGTCTTGCACTTGTTTGTCTACCTCCTTCTTTAAAGCGTGAGGTAAGCGATATTGCTTCGTGTTTACTGGGTTATTGTCTATCGTGGGGATGCGATGCATAATTATATTAGTAGCAGGTAATTCGTCGCCTTCTAAAAAGAATCTGTCCGAGTTATTAGATATTAAACTTATTGCTTGCTGTTTCTCTTCGTGATTGAGATGGTCTAATGGTATGATTTCCTTTAATTTTTCGGAGCATATACCATTATTATGATCGTTGGTAAGATTTAAATTGTCTAAGGTACTGTTTATTGAAGCTTCAAAGCAAGTTTTTTCTTCTAAGCTTGAATGTTTTTCCTGGCATAATTCGGTGCTTAAAATATTGTAAAATTCGTTATCATCTGTTATATATTCTTCTTCGTCTAGTATTTCGTCAAAATCTGAATGGCTATCTTTATCAGATTGGTTTGATGTTAAATTTGAGAAGTTGGCTTCTTCTGTATTAAGTCGTTTTAATAATGCGAAGTGTTCTTCAGTTTAGAAGAAACGTGATTCGTAATTTATGATCGAATGACTATTTTTTGAGAAACCGGCCCCTAAAACGCCTCCGCATAGTATTGGAAAATCGTCTCGTACTATGTGAAAAACGGTATCGAGGCCGAGTACTGTTATGTTCGTCGTTCCGAGTGTCGGAATCGCATTTCCACCTATGCCCTTTAATAAGGAGGCTCCTGTTCTAATTGTTTCGCATTCAGGTGGTAATAAACTTAATTTTACTATATTTGCTTCGGACCCTGAGTCGATTATCATCTGGCCGTGTAAACTGTTCGGCGAGTTAAATATATCCATGTAAAGAACTTGATTAATATACTCGTCTGTTTGTATATTTCTAATTAAGTTTTCCGCGAGGGAAGAATTTTGGCGTTGTTTGAATGAAAATGCTGTTAAATCTGTTTCTAATACGTTTCGTTTAAAATCTATTTTTGCTTTGTTAATAGAGGAAAAATCTGAGCCTAATATTCCGCTGTACGGAATCCGGAAAGAGTTTGGGACTACGTAGAATTCAAATATTCGTCCTAATATCTTAACGGGTTACCCCCACTTGCGACTTTAAAAAAATCGATTTTTTGTTAATTGCATTTTTTTGAAGTTTAAGTATCTGAGAATATGACCTGGAAATTTCAAGTCAATACGAACAAAATTGACTGAGATATGAGCGTTGAAAGAGAAGAATCCGTTGTGTAAACAACCAGCAATTAAAACTTTAAACGCGTTTTTCTCGAAATGGCATTTCTGAAGTCGGTGACTAAGATTACTTGAACACTAATGAACCGATCTTCTTGGAATTTTGCAGGCTTATTTAATACATAAAACTGTAGTCTTTAATCGTTCGATTTTTCGTTAAAATCGAACCATTAACTTTGACTGTCCGCCATTTTGTGAAAAATAAATATTTTTTCAAATCCTTCAATTAAAGACTAGTTTATACTTATATTTAACTAAATCTATCAACATTTTTTGTTTTAAATAATCCACTTCGCCGCAATGTTGGTCACCGCAAACCGTATAAATAAAAACACTATTTCATTGGCGGCCATTTGCCACTTAACAATGTAATATTTTGCAATAAAAAAATTACTGTAAGTTCTTCAAGATGTATTCTTTAAGATGATTTAATAATCGTTTAAAAAAGTTTTGTAGTTTTGAAAAAAAAAATTCATGAAAAAGGCCTTTTTTGTTGAGCTACAACTGGGGGTAACCCCTTAGTACTTGTTTTACCTAAAGGTTTAGAGTAGGTGTCACCAATGCCCTTGATTGTGACTGAATTTTCGCTTTTAATAGTTTGATTCTCTAGTAAAAATTTTGTTTTTATTATGCTAATTTCGGATCCGGTGTCGATCATAAACGTAAGTATTTTATCGATAATGGGATATCTGAATTTGATAATAAGTATCGTCAACTCTTGAGTTTTTATAATGGGATTAACTCTGAAATTTCTCTGCTGAATTTCATGGTGTGAGTCGAGCGCTGGTTGGTATCGGTCTCCGCGTTCGCGCTCTTTGACGGGAGATTGCTTTCGTTTCCCTGTCGTTGGGATTCGTTATACAGTGGAAATCGCTTATAACGTCTTCCAACGGACCAGACCTTTTTCGCCTTTGTAACCGATAGACTTTCTATCCGATATCTCGAAATCATTGAACAAAAATGAAATATTAAATAAACAAGTACAGAATATATGTATATATACAACATAAAATGTATTGAAAATATAGATATAGTTATATATTGGCTAAAATACATAATGTTTTATGAACACATTGTTCATATTTTTTTGAAATTATCATTAATGGTTTTCTGTGCTTTCCTTGAGTCCTTTATTAGTTGTAATTTTTTTCCAATATAAAAATATTGAATTTTGTAAAATCATCTGTGATATCGTTCAAAGTAATAAAAGTCGACACCGTTTCTGAGGCAGTACAAGCATCGCTCAAGGTGGGTACAACATGAGCTTCGGAGTTTTCTTCTGCCTCATTTGGATTAGATTCGACCGTTGAATTCTCTGAAACAGTAAAAGTATAAAATTTATGCAATCAAAATGAAACTTTGACCTGTTGCCATCGCGTTAGCTACGATTTCTTTACCAGTTACATTGGTCGATGTGTAGACTTCATTATCGACGCTTTTAAATTCATTGAATGTTATCTTTGGAATTCCCGGATCGAGCTTCTCAGCCCATTCGGCTAGGGTTTCACTTAGTTCTATGTTGTTCAATAGTGATGTGTTCCTTTGCCATCTTGCATGTTTGAAACAGTTAGCAATCGCTTGAGATAAAACTTCAGTCCATGCCTTGTCCAACATTAAAATCGCGTCTAACATGTTAAGTTTTGTTTCTGTAGCATTATTTTCAAGATCATGAATTAATTTTAAAACAATCTTTTTCCTGTAATTGGTCTTGAGTAGCTTTATCACCCCTTGGTCCATCGGCTGTGGGATTGCTATAGTATTTGGAGGTAAAAATACTAACTTGACGGCTTTCAAAGAGATTTTATCATGCACTGGGCAGTTATCAGTATAGGAGAATTTTTTTCTTTTTCAATTTTAATTCATTGTCCCAATCCGTTAACCGATCTGCAAATAATTCTCGCGTCATCCATACATTTTTGTTATTCTTGTACACCACCGGTAAAGTTTTCACATTTTTGAAGCACCTTGGCTTTGCGTATTTAGTGACCACTAAAAGTTTCTCCTTTACTGTACCGCTCATATTGGCTGCAACCATAACTGTAATCCTTTCTTTGGATAGTTTTCCACCACTGCACTTTTTCCCTTTAAATTTCATCGTTCGATCTGGAGTTAGTTTAAAAAACAATCCAGTCTCATCTGTATTAAAGATTTCGTCGTCTTCGTACCCTTTAATGACTTCCGGGAATACAGTTTCTATCCATGTGTCTGTCACATCCTTGAAAATGGCTTTAGATTCACCACAAATTTTTTGGAACACGATGCTATGTCTTTTCCTAAATCTTTGTATCCATACCGTCGAAATCTTAACATTTTTCCCCATCATATGAGCAAACGCATTTGCTTTGTTCTGTAGAATTGACCCGTTTATTGGGATATTATTTGACCTTTGTTGTTTAAACAACACTAAAAGTGCTTCTTCAATATCGGCATGTGTACTGCATCTAACCCTTTTATTGCTCGAACATCCCTTATTAAACGTATTTTCTATCGCCTCTCGATTTTTCTTGATTGAGGTTATAGTGGAGTGGCTTATCCCTAGATCTTCGGCGATTTCAGCGTTTGAGTCTCCAGCCTCCAAACGCCATAGGATGTGAGCTTTTTTCTCCATTGAGAATACTTTACGACACGTCATACTTCACAACACTTTATCTTAAAAAATTTCACAAACGACGGAAAAACACGCAGGTCATATGCACGACCAGGGCCTAAAGAAAAGACTGGAGCAAAGTTCAATACGCAAAACAGAAGATAATTTGTAGTGGGAAAATCAAAACATTCGCTAATTCGAAGAAAATTGTAATAATGGCACGTGGCTGCCTTTGTATCCGATAAAATTCAATCTGGGAGCCAGAAATTGTGGACGTTGTAGGCGATATTTCGTTCTAAACGATACTGTTGTAACCGATACATATTAACATTATTAGGGTAGTAGGCGCAAACAACCATCTAGAAAGAGACGTTATAAGCGATATGCTTTTGTATCCGATGCCTTACTAAACGATTTCCACTGTATTGCCCTTTGCGGCATTCTTCTATGGTATGTCCGGGGTTTTTGCAATATTGACATTGCTTATCCCATTTTTGTGTGCAAGTAGTTGCCGTGTGTCCATGACCTTGGCATAGTTGGCACTGGTTTTCATTGCGTATGACACTTTGCTCCGGTGTTTGATTTTGCAATAGATAACATGAATTCACTTCATGACCCGGTTTATTGCATAATTGGCATTGCTTATCACTACGTGCGGTAGTTTAATTTAAGGTTTGATTGCGTAGCGAATAGTATGATGTTGCCCCGTGGCCAGGTTTATTGCACAGTTGGCATATTGTGACGTGAAACAGCTTACGCGGATTTTTACACTGCTTCGCGGTGTGCCCAATTTTGTCACAAACTTGGCATTTATTAATTTTGGTGCAATTTTTCGCTATATGGCCAAATCGATTACATATTTGGCAAGAACGGTTATTTTGATCCTTTCGTTCCTTGAAACGACATTTATCCGCCGTGTGTCCTTTTACTTTGCAAAACGTGCATTTGGTATTTCGACGGCACTCGCTGGCTTCGTGGCCATCTCTTCGGCACAATTGGCACGTGAGAGTCCTATGTCTTGGTTCCAGGCTATATCGTCCTTTTCGCGTTAGTAGTTTTTTTTTTCTATCCTTACGGTTTCGTTAACTAACTCGTTTACATTTTCATTTGCCTTTAATCTGTATTCTATTTCTGGCCTTAAGCCAAATGTAAAACATTCAATGATTTTTTTTTCGACTGTTGTTCGGAATTCTTGACTCGCGTTTCCGTCAACAGTATTCTCTGCTTCAATTATCTGAATGCCTAGGTCGCGTATTCGGTTGGCGAATGTGATCACGGTTTCATTCTCGCGTTGGTACTCGTTCTCTAACTCGTTTAGCAATTGAGCTACGGTTTTTGTTGGAGAGAATATTTTTTCTAAGTATTCTTTTACATCATTGAAGTTCTTTATATCTCGGTTGTTCAAGGCATGCTTTGCTTCGCCTGTAATTTTGCTTTTTATTAATTTTAATAGGTTATTATCGCCTTGAGGTCCTATCATTGCACGGGCTTCTTCACATCCGTTTACAAATTTTCTTAACGGTATATTATCACCGTTAAATTCAGGCACTAGCCGTAGTGCATCGTTAAGTGATATCACTAGGTTTATAGGGGCAGCTGCGTCGTTTGTAGCCATATTGGTTAACGGTGGATCCGTTTTTGTCGTTAAATTATTTTTTATAGGTGTATCGAGGTCTATTAGATCGGTTCCTTCACGATTCGTCGATGAAGTGCTTGGACTTACCGGGCTAGCAAGAGGTAGTTGGTGAGAAGGTACGAAGGGGTTAAAATTGTTTTGTTCTGTTAGATTACTTTCTGATTTTGTTTTAGATCTTGTATTCATATGTTTGGAAATTAAGAGGTTTTATGTAAGGCTGCTAGTTGACGGCTTAAATTTTCTATTTCACTAGGTTCTTGGGCAGTCCAACAAGCTACTAATTCGACTGACGTATAGAGTGCTGTATATCTCTCTTCCGGTAATGCGAACTGCCTCGCAATTATTTGTCGATCTTCTCGAAAGGTGGCAATGTGTTTTTGTATTATTTTTTTTTTATAAATCTAATTCCTTCTTAAACTTAATATTTTGAATAGCTAGGGCTTTGATGTGTTCGAAGGTTTTATTTTCCTAGAGTTCTAACTGTGTTACTTTGTTTGCTAGCTGTGTTATTAAGTTTTGTGTCTGCGCGTGCGTTAGTTCTTCAAAATTTAAGAGTATCATTGATATACTGTATCTATTATGATCATTCAGTTATATTCTTTATTTGCAATCGATTTAAAATTTTTGAATTTTAATTAAAAAAAATTGGATTTTTAATTGTTAAATAAAAATTTTTATCGTTTGAAGTGGATCGCTTTTATTTATTTTTATTTAGTATATTTTTCTTATTTAATTATTTAAATTTCAAAAGAAAGATATAATATTTTTATCAAAATGCGTCGTATATAAAATTATCATTACTTATTTTCTATGTTTTTATTTATTTATTATGTCTAAGTTTAATAACGTCTAAATTTATTTAAGTTTTTGTCCTTAATTTCGCGTTTTTAAATTAGAGGCCTTTGCGCATGCGTGGCGCGCTTGCTTTTATGTTGGTAACGTGACGCGTCGTTAACGCGGCTACTCACCGTAAGCTTTACTGTTACCAGACTTAGACTCGCTTGCTATACGCTGGGTTTGACCTAGCCTAACTTTGTTGTGTTTAGTTTTCAATTTTGTTTTAGATGTAGAAGTTTCTTATATGCGGTGTAATATTAGTAAAAAGTAAAAAAAATGAAGAAAAAGGGAAGAAAAGAATAAGAAATTAGTGTATATAATGATTAGTGTTCTCTCAAGTGTAACTGTTTTATTATGTGTTGTTGATTATGCTTTGCTTTTTGTTTATTACGGTGTATTAATAGGATTTTGATTTTTGTATATAATGTTGTTATTATGTATAATGTTATAATATATTGTTTGAAAGGTTGTAAGAAGTTAGAACGTGTATGGTAGTTTATGAATTAATTTTATAGAATTGATTTGCAGTTATGTTTAAAGAATTTAATTAAATGTTTTTATCGTAGTGTTGCAAGAGGATGTGTAAAACAAAGAACAGTGTATATGAGTATTTATATGAATATTATTTATAAAAGGTGTATAAATAATAGTATATAAAAAGATATTTTTTAAAAGGTTGATGCGTGTTTTATAGTATAATGTGGTTGCTCGAGGTGGAAGATAGTATAAGTGTGATGTTCTTTGTGTGTTTATAGTAAAATGTTGAAATGGTGTACTTTAAGTGCTTACGTTAAATATAATACAATAGTTTTAAATTAGTTTGTGTTTTTGATTTAATATTTTGTAAGAATTAAGTGTGCGAACTGGTGAAGGTTTATAATGCAAGTGGTGTTACTAATTTTTAGTTGATTTGAAAAATTTGTAAAAAAAAGTTTGTTACCATAACTGTGTGAGGATAACAGGTTTTGTATGAATTAATGCAATTCCTTTGATAACGAAAAAAGAAAAATATCTAGTAAATGTTTTTATTTTTTGTGTTTTATTTTATAAAGATTTATTATTATACAATATATTTTTTATAAAAGGTGTTGCGAAAGGGTTGGCGTTAACCTTCAAGCGGGCGCGCGGTCATTTGTAACGGGAGCGGGCGCGCGTAACCGAAAAGACCTATGGGATGAATAAGAGAAATAAAGCACTAATTATTTAATATTTATTTATTTATTTGTACTCAGATATATCATCATTGTCTTTAAAGTCTGATTTGTCAAAAAAAGTAATTAAAACTATGAAAAAGAAACAATTATTAAATTAATTAACATAACTCAAATATTCTTCGAATCAAAACAAAAATTAGGAATACAAAATCCTTTTACATATCTCAGACTAGTTTATATACCTAGTCTAATAATAAAAATTACAAAATAAAAATAAAAATTAATTAACTTTGGTTTAGTTTTCATCAGAATCAGTTTCTTCGTCCATATAACATTGATTGCAAATAAATGTTGTATGACTTCTGCAAATATTTTTCATACATAACTTACATTGCGTTTTTGATTGCCTCCTTTTTTTGGCTGGACATATTTTACAGGTTCCTCTGCATGTGCCAGAACTACCTGCTTCTGTATCAGCAGCCCTATCCTCCATATTCAAATGCTCCCTTATGTTTCTTTTTAGTTTTCTTGGAAGGCCTAACATCGTTGATCTTCTTTGGACGTACTCTTTCGTCAATTCAGTGCCTAATGCCCGTAAATACATTCGCCTTTTCCGTAGAGTCACATTATTTGCCCTCAATATTACCATACTATTTATTCCTGCAATATCCAGAAGACGAAAGAAGAGTGTCAATGGCCATCTATTATTCTTTCTTGAAACCGAATACATTTTTGCTTTTTTATCGACTTCATCGACACCCCCCTTTGTTTTATTGTAAAAAGTAACGATGCTGGGTTTGCGCTTTTCATTTGTACTTTCATCAATTTCTGCAGCACAATGAAGTGATGATATAAGAACTACAAATCTTTTCTTTTTAGGCACGTAAGATACGAGTGTAGCTGTATCTGAAAATCCAAATTGACTTGAATATTCAGGTAGGTTTTTATCTATAAAGCAAGGAAGTATTTCTTTCTTGTTTTTACGCATGGTACCCACAACAGAAATCTTATAATCCTTGGCCAAATCGTTCATCAGCGGCACACTGGTATACCAATTGTCGAAGGTAAGGTTTCTTCCAGTGCCAGAAATTGGTGTAATTAGCCTCTTCACGACGTCTGCCGCAGCATTACTCAACTGATATGGGCCTTCAGGCTGCTTGCCAGCATAAAGTTCAATATTTAGGACGTAAAACGTAGCAGCATCTACTAGTGGATAAAGTTTGATTCCGTATTTGTCGGGCTTTGATTTTATGTACTGTCGGAAAGGACATTTTCCTCGAAAGCCAACCATCATCTCATCGATTACAACGTTCTCTCCCACTGAATATGGCAAAAGACAGTTTTGTGTAAACATATCTAAAACTTCTCTTATTGGCGCAGCTTTGTCTAGAGTACGACGAGCTTGTCGCGTAGATGCATCATCAAACCGCAATAAATTCAGTAGAAATTTTACTCTTTTCACTGACATAGTAGTAGGAAAAATAGGTATACCTGTCCCATCACTTGCATATAAATCTTCTAAATTGGCGTGTGATGTCTTCAAGGATCCCGCTATGTACAACGATCCGAAAAGTGCTCGAATTTCCACCGCATCTGTCGGTTTGCAGTCACGTATTTTGTTATACGATGGCGCTTTTTTTTTAATAAATTCGTTGGTATATCTAACAACTTTTTCAATAATATTCTTTAAAATGAATAAACTCCAGGCTTGCGTAAATGTTATCACCCCCGCACCATTCCTACGAGTGCCCGCATCTTCCGTGAGAATATTCTGAACTTGACGCTTCACTCTGTTATTGTTAGATTTTTGCCACTTCGTTACTTTATCGCGCCCTGTAAAACAGCTACTTATTTCTGAAAGTGGCAAATCATCCTCTTCTGAGTCCGAGCAGTTTGATTTCTCAGCAGATTGAGGTTCCCCTGCAACGATGTGGTCGGAAGTTTCAGAGCCTTGGTCGCTGAGCTCTGATTACTCTCTTCTTCGTCTTCTCTTAGTAATTCCTCGAGTATTGCACTTTGTGGTAACCGTCCACGACTCATCTTATATAAAAAAATCCAAGCTCAATTCAATAATATTGAATGATGGCCGAAGAACTACTACGAGCGTGAAAGAGGGTATGTCGCGTTGAGCGTCACGCGTAACCTTTTCGACGACAGGCGCGTGTAGTCTTTTCGACGACTGCACCGGGACTAAAACAATTGCGATCTGTGGAGTGGGGGGAGCGCACCGAGCGACGGTTTATTCTTTATTTTACTCCCAATGACATAGTGATAGGCTACTAATAATGAGAAATAAATTTGATCGGTAACAATAATAATATAAACGAAAATGTACTAAGCGCGGTCGATTCGACTACGCGCGCCTGCTTGAAGGTTAAATAAAAAAAACTGTTTTTATTTAAAATTTATAATTATGTATTTTTATATTTTTTTGATCTTAGTATTTTATAGCATAACCAAATATTTAGATACGGATTTAAATATAATTTTTATAATTTTTTTTTTTCTTTTTAGCAGCTTTATTTAAATGTAAATAATTATTTTGATAAATAATTAGTATTTCAACGTTGTAAAAAAAAGAAGTTTTTATAAAAGGAAAAGAGGTTAAAGAAAAAAAAAGATATAAGGTGTTTGCAAAAAAAATTTTTTTTTTAATGAAAAATAAAAATATAGTTAATTACAATTTTGATTTGTTCTCTTTTTCACATTTAGTAGATTTTTTTTATTGTTTTTATTATAAGTAGCGAAAAAACACTTTATGCAATAATCTGGTGACATGAATAATTCACATTTTTCGCACAATAATATTTTGTCAGAACCGGTTCGTCGGTCGGGTTTGAAATATACTTTTGTTTTTTCTGTATTATTTATTTTAATTCTAGTTTTAATTTTTTCTTTTTATTATTATTTTCGGTTGTTGATTTCTAAGCGGACTTAATGGTTGGATTTTGTTTATTAAATTTTCTTTGTAAAATATATAAAATAATTTGCCCCACTTGGGTAGCGGTAAATCTACTATTTTTCTTTTTTCTATTAGTTTAATTCTGCACGTTTTTACGTGCACCCGATTGACGTCGACAACCGACCTGAAATTCACTATAAAAAGAGAAAAAAAAATGTTTTTTTTTGTTATATATTTTATTTGTAAAAATTTAAAGGACTTACTAGTGTTTTTTTGTTTAAAAATAGAGAAAAAATAAAACTGATCAAAAAGTCATGGAAAATAATCCGCAGACTATCTCTCCGGAGCCTCCAAATTTGTAAGAGTGTGGGTAATAATAATATTATCGCTCCTAGAACTCGCGATATTTATTTTATAAAACAAATAATCGAACCCGGGTTCCTTGCATTATGAATCAGATATCTTGGACCACTACGCTATACGTATACTCTTGTATATATTTAAATATGAATTTCAGTTATAAGTTTGCGAATGTTGCACTGTTCTCATAAGACTTTTATGCATTGATTACTTGTTCATGACAAGATTTTTGAATTTAAATTGAACTCACCTAATTATGATGATTTATATAAACCTGATGTAAGAGTGTGGGTAGTAATAATATTATCGCTCCTAGAACTCGCGATTTTTATTTTATAAACCGTGTGTTGATGCTGCCGTTTGCGCCTATCTTTCGACACTAGCGCGGGTGGCTTCTGCGAACTATTTTTTTGGAATTTGCTAGCTTGAAAACTCGAAATAAACTGAAGATAATTCCAATTTTTCCTCCTTATATACTAAAGTTTTCTTCGTGGCGCGTTTTCTTTTAAATACGTAGGGTAAGGTTTTATTACTCTTCCCTATCTTATCTGAAATCTCATAAACGCTTAGTTGCGATTCAAGGATGGTAAAATCCTTAGGATTAATAATGCATGCCATAAATAGGGAATAGCGGGTGTTCAAAAGCGTTACCAGCTGTTCGGGAGGTCGACTTTGGCACAGTCCCACCTTTCCGACGTCACACACTCTTTCGAACAGAGGAATATTGAATAATCAAAGGCGTTACCAGCTGCTCGGGAGGTTGATTTTCGCACAGTCTCACCTTTGCGACGTCACACACTCCTTTGATGGGAGGAAAATTGGTTAATAAAAGGCGTCACCAGCTGCTCGGGAAATCGACTTTAGCACAGTCTCACATTTCCGACGCCACACACTCTTTCGATGAAGGAAATATTGGGAGATAGCGATGTAGGTAGGTTCAGACGTTAATTAGATGAGAGGTATAAGAAATAAAAAGATAGTTTTGTTAAATCTTACGTTTAATTAGATCTCTCAAATAATAATTTCAATACAATTGGTTATACAAGTTTTGAGTCGCAAAGTTTGAATATTATAAAAGTTCAAATATAGAAAAAATTTAGTTCGTAATATAGCAAGAGTTTGAATATAGTAGGATTTATACGTAATATAGCAAGAGTTTGAATAAAGAAAAATTGGAAATTAGAAGAAGCAGGGCTTCGAGGTCGCTCTGAGTCATGCTTTTGGAGTTTTCCTCTTAAAAAGCCGTCGAATTCATCGATACACTGACTTTTATACCCGCTGGACCGCAAGTTTTTCGGCGGCTGGAAAAGCGGCGAAATTAGTTTGGGCCAATAAGGGCATTTCCTCGGTCCTACCGTTGACCTTTGTAGCATTTTGTAAGATATAAAAGGGTTAAAGTGGCGGGAAGAAGTCACGCCTCCGTCTACACATTTTATGTAAAAGAGAGAGAAAGTACATTGTGCGAGGGAAAGCGTATATGGTGTTAGAGAGAGAGAAAAGAGAGGCAGTAGCATCTGCCCGTCTCTGTCGCTCTCGTTGGTAAACTGTCAGCTTTTTTTTTATTTCACATTTACAATATTAATTATACAACACTTATAATAATAAAACTTATATAATGATATATATAACACATCGTTCAATAAGTCCCGAGACTAACAACGAAAACAACATTTTTTTTTCAAAAATCATTTTTATTCATCAATATAATCTCCTTTTAGAGTGATACAATCTTTCCAACGCCTTTCCAACATTTCTATACCATGTTTATAGAAGGATTTATCCTTTGTTTCAAAATAGGCTTCAGTTTCGGCAATGACCTCCTCATTCGAGCCAAATTTTTTTCCCTGGAGCATTTTTTTGAGATCAGCATAGAGCCAGTAGTCGCTGGGGGCTAAATCTGGCAAATACGGGGGGTAAGGAAGCAAATCAAAGCTCGATTCGTTTAATTTTGCCATTGTTTTCATGGACTTGTGGCATGGTGCATTGTCTTGGTGAAAAAGGATTTTTTTCTTCTTCATGTGCGGTCGTGTTGCTGCGATCTCCTCCTTCAAACGTACCAACAAGTCAATATAATAATCACTGTTGATCGATTTACCTTTTCCCAGGTAGTCAATGAAAATCACGCCATGTGTATCCCAAAAAACAGACGCCATGACTTTGCCAGCAGACTGCTGCGTTTTTGGACGCTTTGGGCGGCTTTCGCCAGCCATGCGCCACTCAGATGATTGCCGATTCGACTCCGGAGTGAAATGATGTATCCATGTTTCATCCATGGTCACGTATCGACGCAGGAAATCCTTTTTATTGCGAGTAAATAGCGATAAACAGCTCTCTGAATCGTCGACTCGTTGCTGTTTTTGTTCCACTGAAAGCAATCGCGGCACCCACTTGGAAAAAACCTTTTTCATGCTCAATTTTTCATGAAGGATTGTAAATACGCTTTCAAATGATATCTGTGTCATTTCTGCAATCTCACGGACCTTTACTTTGCGATTTTTCATTACAATTTTGAACACTTTACTCACATTTTCCTGTATAACGGCTTCCAATGGCCTACCCGAACGTTCCGCATCGTTTGTGTCCGTACGACCACCTTCAAACTCAGCATACCAACGACAAATCGTTGGTTTGGATGGAGAGGAGTCTGGGTAATGTTTTTCAAGCCATTGCTGGGCTTCTACGGTGCTTTTACCCATTGAAAAACAATGTTTTATCAACACGCGAAACTCGCTTTTTTCTATTTTTCAAACAAATCACAAAGTGACTTTACTCTAACCTCGATAACTGTGCTGTCTATGATCCGATCGACGTGAAATTTTCACACGTTTTATGTGAAGGTTCGCACTCTATGGAAACGTGGCCAGTTTGGTGCTACTAGCACCATCTCTGGGTTAGTCTCGGGACTTATTGAACGATGTGTTATATATATATATATATATATATATATAGTGGGTGTACAACTTTGCTTCCGCCGTTTTTTCGAAATTCGAGGCTTTATTGTAAAAAACTGGTTATACATTTATAATTTAAAGTATTGTCCATCGCTGGCCACTACTGTCTCTTATCTTTCGGGCAGCATACGAATCCCACGTTGAGAAAACTGGTCATCTTTTGAATCGATCTACGAATTGATCCAATTTTTTACTTCTTCATAAGACCGGAAGTGCTGGTCAGCCAGGCCGTGTGCCATTGATCGAAACAAGTGATAGTCCGAGGCAGCAACGTCTGGAGAATACGGTGGGTGGGGTAAGACTTCCCATTTTAAAGTTTCCAAGTATGTCTTGACCACTTACGCAACATGGGGTCGAGCATTGTCATGCTGTAAAATCACTTTATCATGTCTCTCGTTGTATTGCGGCCGTTTGTCTTTCAATGCTTGGCTCAAACGCATTAATTGCGTTCAATAACGATCGCCTGTGATTGTTTCAGTCGGTTTTAACAACTCATAATACACTACGCCGAGCTGGTCCCACCAAATACTGAGCATGACCTTGGAACTGTGAATATTCGGTTTGGCCGTCGACGTGGAAGCATGGCCGGGATATCCCCATGATTTTCTGCGCTTAGGATTATCGTAGTGAACCCATTTTTCGTCCTCAGTCACAATGCAATGCAGAAATCCCTTCCGTCTTTGCCCTGCAAGTAGCTGTTTACAAACACACAAACGCCGTTCAACATCTCTCGGCTTTAACCCGTACGGCACTCAATTTCCTTGTTTCTGAATCATTCTTATGACTCTCAGGCGTTTTGAAATGGCTTGTTGCGTCACTCCCAATGATCCTGCCAATTCTTGTTGCGTTTGACACGAGTCTTGATCAAGTAATGCCTCCAATTCTGCATCTTCGAAAACCTTCTTTCTATCACCGCCATGCTGGTCTTTGACGTTAAAATCGCCGTTCTTGAAGCGTTGAAACCACTCTCGGCACGTTCTTTCACAAATAGCGGCCTCACCATAGGTATTTGAGAGCATTCGATGAGCCTCAGTCGCAGATTTCTTCATATTAAAGCAGAAAATTAAAACCTCCCGCAAATGACGAGAATTCGGCTCATAAGCTGACATGTTTGATCGAGAATAACTTTATGATGCAGACACAAATCGACTAATATTTTAATGGCGTTATGTTAACAAATACCTAAGCTTATTGTATGACATCTATGATCTATTTATTTCAACTACTACTTACCGCTACAGCCATCTATTGCAAAACGGCGGAAGCAAAGTTGTACACCCAATATAATAATAAATCTTTACAAAATAAAACAACAAAAAAGCATTTACCAGATATTTTTCTTTTTTTGCCATCAAAAGAATTGCATTAATTTATACAAAACCTGTTATCTTCACACAGATATTGTAACAAATTTTTTTTACAAATTTTTTTTCCAAATAAAATAAAAATTACTAACACCACTTGCATTATAAACCTTTACCAATTCGCACACCTAATTCTTACAAAATGTTAAATAAGAAACACAAACTAATTCAAAATATTGTATTATATTTAACGTAAATTAATTGTAAGCACTTAAAATACACCATTTTAACATTTTATTATAAATACACAGAGAACATCACACTTACATACTATACTATACACACATAGTGTACTATCCTCCATCTCGAGCAACCACAAAACGAGAATAAAATACAAAATGAAAAAGACGCATGATGATTTTACTACGAATCTTTTAGAGCAATAAAATAAGTAGCGTGTAGATATATTTATAGAGCGGATTTAAAATTTTATCGATATATTATTGTTTATTACGGCTGGCTCAAACGATTACGTTTATTGTATAACAAAAAAAAAATTTTGTACTTATAACGGTTATATTTTTGAACTGCGCGCACGCTATCGTTTATCTCTTTTTATTCTTAAGCATTTGGCGCACATGTGCATAAGATAAACAAATATTCTAGAGGAAACGTATCTGAGATTTTCTTTTAGGTTTGCTTTAAAATTTTCGAAATAGAAAAATTTTAAAAATCGGACAAAATATAACGGGACGTAACACTGCACTCATATTGTATCAAAAGTAATGTTATTCATGTAAAGAAATTTACTGTTCTCTAAGGTAGCATTATACTCTTAGACAATTGAAATATAATTCTAATTTAAGTATTTATTTTACGCCAAAGTTTAATAACAAAGTTTACTTCAAGAAAATTTTTTCTTTTTTTTAAACGGGCTTTTAATTGATTCAAACGCTTAAGTATTTAAACGACGGAACATCCTTTAACAAATAATTAAAATATTAATCTTAGTTGTACAAGTGGTGCGTATAGCTGAGCGGTTAGGCCGTCTGCTTCATAATGCGAAGAATCCGGGTTCGATCTCACTGTAGGTCAAAAAATTTCTCTACGTTTTTTCCGTGAAATATTATTGTATACAATATATTAACGACAATTTACAACTAAAAAATTAATTTAATGAAGAAATAAAATATATACTGTGTCAAACAAGTACCGGAAATTTTAAATTAAAACAACATTTTTACGTTTAATAATCAAAATTTATTGGGTCGCTTTCAAAATAGGCTCCATTTGCTCCGATACATCTATGCCGACGACACTTCCAATCATTAAAACATTTTTTATAGGCGCTTTCCGGGATGGCCTCCAGCTCGCGCGCCGAATTTTGTTTTATGGCTTCAATTGACTGAAAACGGATGCAACGGAGCGGCAATTTAAGTTTTGGGAAGAGGAAGAAGTCACAGGAAGCCAAATCCGGCGAATACGGTGGTTGTTCAAGCGTGTTCGTTGAGTTTTTGGCGAGAAAGTCGGTCACAATCGTAGCTCGGTGAGACGACGCGTTATCGTCGTGCAAAATCCACGAGTTTTTCGCCGACAAATTTGGCCGCTTCTTACGGATACGCTTGCGCAAACATTTCATAACGCCTAGGTAATACTCTTTGTTTACCGTCTGACCCTCTGGAATGAATTCGTAGTGCACTACGCTACGGATATCGAAGAAAACAATGAGCATCATCTTCACTTTTGAACGGCTTTGGCGTGGTTTTTTCGGTTTTGGCTCGTTTTTTTCCACCCATTCCGATGCTTGCTGGCTTGTTTGCATATCGTACTTGTACACCCACGTTTCGTCATCAGTTATTATGCATTCCATGAATGCGGGATCAGAATTGGCGCGATCCAGCATGTCCGAAGCGACCTGTTCGCGATAGCGTTTTTGAAGAAAATTAAGCTCTTTTAGAACGAGTCTTGCGGCCACCTTTCTCATGCCCAAAATATCAATTAAAATCGCACGTGTAGACTCGTGGGATATCTCAAGTTCATGTGCTATCTCTCTCAAGCTGGTATGACGGTTTTCAAGCACCATTTATTTAATTTTAACGACGTTATCTGCGGTCGAAGCCGTCGATGGGCGTCCGGAACGAGGCAAGTCTTCGACGGCTTAACGACTCTCCTTGAAGACTTTGTACCACTCATACGCACGGGTTTTCGATAGTGCTCCATCACCAAAAGCCTTTTGCAACATTCTCAATGCATCGGCACACGTAATATCATTCGCAACATAAAATTTTAGACAAATTCTTTGTTTAACGTAATCACCCATTGTAAAAAATTGGCACGCACTATTGACATCGACTGACTTAACTAGCTACTGTAAACACACTCGTAGGCAGATCCTGCTCAAACTTGGCATAGTCATTAAGAACAGTTGTACCAACCTAGAAGAAAAAATTTTACCTGCCTAAATTGCCCCGCCAGATTTAAATCGATAATTCCCGGTACTTTTTTGACAGAATGTATGTTGAGTCTCCAAATCTATTCCACTTATGTCGCAAAGAGCATTAGTTCCACCGGCTTCACATGATGGTGAGTGCGATGAAAACAGTTTATTATTTTTTAATCCAAATCATAATTAAGATTTTACCCGGTTTACTTTATTCTTTTTTAACAAGACTGATTTTGTCTTAGCAATAACATATTGCAAGTATGCAATATTTTAAATTTATATCTCGTTGTAACAAGATGTTATTTTTATTTTTCGGCTTAAATCGACTTTCACTAAATTTCAATTTTTCATTCCATAGAAGTAGTATGTATTTTATGTTTTAATGGACCTCTCTCAAACTTTTAAAAGTGATAGCTTGAACTATTAAGAATAAATGAATGCTATATGTATAACAAATCAACAATAATATCAATTGAATTCCATTTTAGTTGTCAATGGCTTATGCGCAGAATCATCTAAATCTACTTTAAAAAGAAAAAACAATGTTAAGACGATAGCTTCATCGCCTTTACAGAATGGTACGTACGAATCGTAACATGTTTAATTTAAATATACATTTTACAAGTTTTAATTTTTTATACTGAAAAAGCGTTCTATGTCTGATCAACCATTTACAAACTTACAAATATAATTACATCAAGAGCAAGTGAGTGCCATATGTATTACAAATCAACGCAATAATGTCAATTAAAATTTAATTTTAGGTGCCAATAGCTCATATGCAGTACCAAGTATTACTCCTATTTTGAAGCGAAAGACCAATGTGTTTTCATTGGCTCCGCTAACATGAGAAAATGGCGAGTAAGATTAAAATAATTTATCATTTATTTTGAATCACTATAATTAAGAATGAATTAATATCGTTAATTGAATTATAAAATAAAAATATTAATTATAAACAAATCTGTATTGCAGAGATACTTTCTTTATTAGGTTCAAACATCAAAAAGGAAATAGATAACACTTACAATGATAGTGAACATTTTAAGAAAGAAGAGAACTCTTACAATAGTAAATACCATCAAAAATTAGAACATATTTTTTCTACCTGTCAACTAAAAACAAGTAAAAATAATTTAACAGTATTTTTTAATCAATTCAATGTTCCAATACTCATCATTTTTTATTTTGCAGATTTTACCCAAGCCAGAACCCAAATGACAATGCATGCATTGGCTGAAGGGTCAGAATCGATAAGAGCTCCGACACATTTAATAAGTGATGCGGCAAACGTCCATAATAAACTTATAAGAGAACAAAATGACATTCTTAAGGATACAAGAACCGACTGCAACAAATTACTCAAAGAACAAAAAAATCTTCTTCTCCATGAGATATTATTAAAATTGCGAAAAGTATATTCAGAATAGTATTGACTTTCCAAAGAGTTTAAATATTTACGTTTTTTAGATTACTAGATATTCCAAATACGAGTTAATCGACACAATGATCGAGTAAATGTGGTTCTAGTAGACGATGATTATGAAACAAGGCTGCTTGAGCGCCAAAGAATTATCGATCAATACTTTTAAGTCTAGTATAAAACTTATCATTTGTTTTTAAAAGAAATAGTCAGTTTCAATTAGAAAAATAAGGAAATATTTTAGTTGAAAAAAGTTTTAAGACTGATCATTTCTTTTTTATGTATTACAAGCAAAACTGTTTACATTTAGTGTTAATATATCTTACATTTATATTAAATAGTTAGCATAAATTAAGTTTTCTTTTCAACATTTATCTTCGAATTTACGTTGCGTGAAATGTTTAATAAATCTTATAACATATTTAGGAGGTTCAAATGTTGCGGTCAAATGCAAAAAACGTATTCAAATAAATTTATTTGTATTCGTTAGCTAAAATAAAAGCGATTTTATTCTTTCGATTTTTGTCGATTACCAGCCATTTTTTGAGAACTTAAATAATAAAAGTGAGGAAAATAACATTTGTTCTCATTAGAAGGTGAAAGAAAATAAATAAGAACTAATGTTACTTTCCTTTCATTTATTATTTTAGTTTATTTTTCAATATTTTACTTTGTTGCGCGAAGCGTTTATTGGATATTTTATTCAGTAAATTGTTCTCTATTTAACTTAATCAATTTAAAACGAATTTCTAGAGAGAGTTGTTGATCACAATATATACAAATTGTATTGATTACGAAATAAATAAAATATTTATGTTTAATTATTCTTATTAATGCTTTTTTAATTTTTTCTTTACCTTGTTTAACCGATCCCTCATATTTTTGTTACTGTATTTTATTAAATTGTAAATGTTACTGTATTTTATGTTTTTTTCAATTTTTCTTAATTGTGATTTTTTTAACTTTTTAAAATAATAAACAGTTTGAATCAGCCGCGTTATTTATAATACTACAACGGTACAACAGCTAACACCGTTTTCATCTCTTGGTACCAACTGTAAAATAAAAAATAATTTTTTCGCTTACTTTATTTTCGAGATTCGAGTTCGATATATTCATACTTTAATTAAGCCCCAGCCCTAATGCTCGCGGGCTAGATTCAAGCGTGTGCGGTCTTCACTTCTGGTGGGCCGGCGTACGGTTGGACGCGGCCAACTGTGAGACTACGTGCGTGTAGTCTCGCACGCTGACACACGCTCACACGCACACACGCTGACACATGCACACACGCACACACGCACGCACGCACACACGCACACACGCGCGCACACACACACACGCACGCACGCACTCGCACACACACGCGCACGCACGCACTCACGCACCCACGCACGCACACACGCACACACGCGCGCGCACACACACACACACACACATATACATTATCAACTATTAATGGGTGAGTAAGAGTGTATCTCTCACTCACCGCTCGCACGAACAATAAAATATAAATACTCGCGACCGCACTCGTATAATAATTCGCGGACCGAAATAAATCTATCTTAGTGGTCACTCACTTGCTTTATTTCTCGAAACCGTCCTCTCATTTAAACGCTCAAAATATCTGCGGACTCTTGCAGTCGCAGTAATTTTCTTTTCCTTGACAGCACATCGTTGCTGCTTGGCGGTCGGAAAGAAAAGAAGGCTCTCCTCTTCCCCTTCTCACGTCGCGCCTCTCCTTTTTTCCCGCGTCGCACCATCGATTGCTTGATCGATGGCGCCGTGTGTCGGCACGCCGCGGACTCTATCTCGCACCGCATGGCAAGTAGCCTAACTTCGACGGGCCACCTGTCTCAATATACAGGATGACGAATGGGAAGTTGCCTAAAGTAATCACTTATAATTTTGAGATGAGTGCAGGAAAAAAAATAATAAAAATACATATTAAATAAGTAAAGTGGTCATTTTTATTTGAAATATGTTTCAGTTCAATCAAACATTTTCAACAGACACATATAACATTTTTTTAAAAATGACAAAACTTGGCTATGGAATAACTATTAATGGTAAATATTTTTGCAGTGATCCCTATCTGAACTTGCACAATAATCAAGCCGTTTTTAGAAACTATGAAAAACTTGTTTAATTTCAGATGAAGAAATGCTAAAAATTCCTTTTCTAATATTAGGTTGCTGCAGATGAAATGGCCGATTTAGTAATAAATTTTTACACAGCTGTAACTTTTTATAAAGACAATTTATTTAATCAAAATAGGTACCAATAGATGCAACACACTTTTCCCAACGAGATACAAGTACATTTATTCCAGTTTTATAGAAGTCCGAGTTTCTGGTTCAAAGAAACTCCTCGAAGGCATTTTTGACAGCAGCTTCATTATTAAATCTTTTTCCTGTCAAAAAGTGATCTAAATGTTTAAAGAAATGGTAATCTGTTGGTGAGAGGTCTGGTGAATATGGAGGGTGAGGAAAAGTCTCATAGCACAATTCGTTTAATTTTTGGACCGTTGTTCTCGATACATGAGGTCGTGCGTTATCATGAAGCAGTTTTACTTCATCCCTGTTGACAAGCCTAGGTCGTTGAACTATCAATTTCTGATTTATTTCATCCAGTTGAGCACAGTGTTCCTCAGCATTGATGGTTTCGCCAGGTTGCAGGAAGGAATAGTGGATAACTCCAGCTACAGACCACGAAACAGTTATCATTATTTTCTTTGTATGAAGGCTTGGTTTCGGCATGTGTCTCGGCGCTTCATCGGCATCTAGCCATTGGGCCGATTGGCGACGATTATCGTATAAAATCCACTTTTCATCGCAGGTCACAATTTGGTGCAAGAACTGTTCCTTTTTGTTGCGGGAGAGAAGAGAACTTGAAATCTCCATTCGACACGTCATTTTTTGCTCGGTAAGATCATGCGGAACCCATTTTTCAAGCTTTTTCACTTTTCCAAGTTGTTGCAAGTGGCGGCAAACTGTCGAATTGTGAACGCCTAATTTCTCGGCAAGATTCCTTATGGTTTGGCGGAGGTCAGACTCCACTAATGCACGCAGCTCGTCGTTGTCCATCGATGGTCTTGGGTGTCCACGTGGCTCATTTCCAAGGTCCATATCTCCGGATCAAAATTTTTTGATCCACCGCCAAGTGGTTCGTTCGCTAACTGTATCAGGCCCAAATGCGCTGTTGATATTTCTCGTTGCTTCCGTTGCGTTGTGCTCTAATTTAAATTCGTATAGTAGAAGTAGCCGTTTTTGATTCACTTCCATGTTCACTTTCTCTTTTTGTTTTTACGATCACTATGAAGTGCATAACAGAAATGACTCCACTAACCAAGGTAGCAGTATTTATACTTCAATATGTCATATCATTTGCGCCGCCTTGTGCCAACACAATACACTAAAATTGCGGCCAACTTTATGTCATTGCTAAATCGGCCGTTTTATCTGCAGCAACCTAATAGTTTCTTTAAAATCATCTTTGGTCTTGGATTTTTCTGCATAACAGTAATCTTTCAGGTAGCTCCATAAAAAGAAATCACACAGGTTTAAGTCCGGTAAATAAGAGAGCCATTCTATACCTGCGTGTGCAAACTTGGGATATCCTAAACCGATGACGCGTACACTATAAACTTCGTGAATAGCTTAAAATACCTCTTGAATTCTATGCAGCGTAGCACCATCTTGCATAAAATAATAGTTCTTGACTCATCCACGTTTCTTAGCGAAAGGAAAAAATTTTGTAAGGATGTAACTTAATGAAATTTTTTATTATTGACCTTAGTGTCTTTTGATTTAGTTTTAAAGCTTCTGCAGCTTTTCTGATTGAATTCGTTGGATTATTCTTGAAATGTTCTTCGACCTCGGCAACCTTATCTTCTGTTGTAACTGTGTATGAAGAACCAGGAAAATCATGACGATGATCGTCAAGAGTATAATAATTGATGAAGTTATCAATTACTCTGAGAAAAAAGTAAAAAAGAATTTGAAAACTTTATTAAAAAATGCGGTCATACAATAAAGTCAAATATAATTTTTTTCATTTTTACCTTCTAAGAGTATTTTGACTGGCTACTGTTTTACTTCCAAACTTAGTACAGAAACTCCATACGCTTCAGTATAGTTTTTACCTCTAGAATAAAAGCACTCGATGAGATACACCTTTCCTTCGATCGTAAGGTCACTCATTTTAAAGTACAAGTATTGCTTTGTACGGCATCTCAATAGAAACTGACAACATTCTAGAATTTACCTACGTGGGCCTAGCTTTATACGATACAGTAGAGGGGAAAAGAGATGCATATACTTTAGACAACTTCCCATTTTTCATTCTGTATATATGTATATAAATAACTGTATACAATTCATGTAAGTTTTAGAATTTCGTACTTGATCAGAGATATAATCCATTTAATGCATTGATGTATTAAACCTTGTTTACCTTTATATTTTCTATATATACATATATATACATACTGAAAATAAATAATGGAAAATTATACGTCTTCGGGAATAATAAGACTACAAATTAAAATGTACATTTTGTCAAAGAAGTACCGGGAATTGTCGATTTAAATCTGGCGGGGCAATTTAGGCAGGTAAAATTTTTTCTTCTAGGTTGGTACAACTGTTCTTAATGACTATGCCAAGTCTAAGCGGGATCTGTCAACGAGTGTGTTTACAGTAGCTGGTTAAGTCAGTCGATGTCAATAGTGCGTGCCGAGTTTTTACAATGGGTGATTACGCTGAACAAATAATTTGTCTAAAATTTTGCGTTGCGAATGAAATTTCGTGTGCCGATGCATTGAAAATGTTGCAAAAGGCTTTTAGTGATAAAGCACTATCGAAAACCTGTGCGTATGAGTATTACAAAGCCTTCAAAGAGGGTCGTAAAGTCGTCGAAGACTTGCCTCGTTCCGGACGCCCATCGACGGCTTCGACCGCAGATAACGTCATTAAAATTAAATAAATGGTGCTTGAAAACCGTCATACTAGCTTGAGAGACATAGCACATGAACTTGAGATATCCCACGAGTCCACACGTACGATTTTTATTGATATTTTGGGCATGAGAAAGGTGGCCGCAAGACTCGTTCCAAAAGAGCTTAATTTTCTTCAAAAACGCTATCACGAACAGGTCGCTTCGGACATGCAGGATCGCGCCAATTCCGATCCCGCATTCATGGAATGCATCATAACTGGTGACGAAACGTGGGTGTACGAGTACGATATGCAAACAAGCCAGCAAGCATCGGAATGAGTGGGAAAAAACGAGCGGAAACCGAAAAAACCACGCCAAAGCCGCTCAAAAGTGAAGGTGATGCTCATTGTTTTCTTTGATATCCGTGGTGTGGTGCACTACGAATTCGTTCCAGAGGGTCAGACGATAAACAAAGAGTATTACCTAGGCGTTATGAAACGTTTGCGAGAGCGTATCCGTAAGAAGCGGCCAAATTTGTGGACGAACAACTCATGGATTTTGCACGACGATAACGCGCCGTCTCACCGAGCTACGATTGTGACCGACTTTCTCGCCAAAAACTCAACGAACACGCTTGAACAACCACCGTATTCGCCGGATTTGGCTCCCTGTGACTTCTTTCTCTTCCCAGAACTTAAATTGCCGCTCCACGGCACCCGTTTTCAGTCGATTGAAGCCATAAAACAAAATTCGGCGCGCGAGCTGAAGGCCATCCCGGAAAGCGCCTATAAAAAATGTTTCGATGATTGGAAGTGCCGTTGGCATAGATGTATCGGAACAAACGAAGCCTATTCTGAAGGCGACCCAATAAATTTTGATTATTAAACGTAAAAATGTTGTTTTAATTTAAAATTCCTGGTACTTTTTTGACAGACAGTACATATTATTAAATTTACATACTATATTAATTATTGCATAGTATATTAATTATTAATAACTATTGTAACGGAGTTTTCGTTGATGCACGTGCGGGACTCTCCCACGTAACTGCGCACTGCTTTGGACGCACCTATCCTGCGATGCGATCTAAAGTGCTAACAGATATGTGCCGCCGTGTAATGGCACTTGCGCGCAGTGCTGATCCTACAAGGTGTGGCAGAAAAGTAATAAAACTAGCAACACTGCAAGCGATCTGGCAACGGGGCGCTGTTGCTAGATCGCTTGCACGTGTATCAGCATCCTTTTATGGCTCAGTGCGAGTTTCAACGCCTTTCGTTAACTACGTGATTCTTGTAACTCCTATGAGTGAAGTTGTGTTTTGGTTGTGCGTCACGCAAAATGGAACCCTCATGACAACGCCCTATGTCACATTATCCTGTCTGCCACAGAATTTTTTACCTAAAAAGGCATTTCTATGGTTCCCCAGACTTGCTATTTACCCGTCCTCAGTCCCTCTGACTTTTTCCTAATCTAAAAAGTGTCCCAAAGGACGTCGAGACTTTAGAAAACATCCAAAAGAGTGTAACGGATATGCTTGAAATCATACCGGTTGAAGAATTCCAGTGCTGCTATTAAAAGTGGGAACAACGTCTCCATCGGTATGTAACTGCTCAAAGGAACTACTTTAAAGTGAATAACATTGATATTTAAAAAAAATTAAAAACCATGGAAAATAAAAAATCAATCTTATTACTTTTTCGTCACACCTCGTATTACAACGCAGGATCCGCCTCGGATCTTACTTTCTACAGCGTGAGGGGCCCCGTTTCGTTTTACCGCATTGCAGGTGGCCTAATATCACCGGGCCATCTGTCACATTATACCTGGCTGTTCAATAAGTTTTGCGGTTCGATAAGAAAAACACAATTTTATGGTTTGATATATACTTTATTATTTAGTATAGTCTCCCTGAACATCAATACACTTCGTTTCAATGAGATTCCAATTTATGAATTCCATTCCTGAAGTGGGAATCTGAAAGGGCTGCAAAATACGCTATCACATCTGTTATGACCTCATCATTTGATGAAAAACGCTTTTCCCGCATGAATTTTTTTAGGTCTGGAAACAGATGGAAGTCGCTAGGGGCCAAATCTGGTAAATACGGTGGATGCTCTAACAATTCGAACTTCAATTCATGGATTTTAGCCATTGTTAAAATGCTCTTGTGACATGGTGCATTGTCCTGATGAAAAAGGATTTTTTTCTTCTGCAAACCGGGTCTTTTTTCACGAATTTTTTCCTTCAGCTAGTCTAAAAGGTTACAATAATATTCAGAATTTATCGTTTTACCAGTTTGCAAGTAATCCACAAACAAAATTTCTTTCGCATCCCAAAAAACTGATGCTAACACCTTCTTGGCTGATTTCTGGACACGAACTCGTTTCGGAGCCGAAGAACCAGGTTCACACCACTCTTTAGTCTCTTATTTTGATTCAGGATCATGGTGATAGACCCAAGTCTCATCCACAGCGATGAATCGACGCACAAAATTTACTTTATCCTTTCGAAAACACTCTAAATGTTGCTGAGAAAGTCGCATTCGAATGTATTTTTGTTTCATTGTTAGCGAATGCGGCACCCATTGTCCAAATAGCTTTCTGAAACCCAATACTTCAGTTAAAATATCGCTTACACTGCCCAATGAGATGCCTAGGGCTTCTACTAAATCTTTTTGAGTCCCTCCACGATTTTCCAATACGATATCCTGTATTTTTTCTTTGATTTTTGATGTTGTTGCTGTTTTTGGACGTCCTTGACGTGGACCGTCTTCAAGGCTTGTACGACCACGTTCAAATTCAGCAACCCATCTTGCTACGATACTAATTGAAGGCGAAGAGTCCTTATACACTTTCAACATTCGTTCATAAATTTCCTTTGCTTTTAAACCTTCCAAAAATAAAATACAATCACTGCACGATACTTGATTTTTTTTATTGTAAAAGAATACTGTAACACGTTGATACTAAATGGCTTGTAAACAAAGAATGATTTGACAGATTGTAATGAAACTTCACATACGCTCATATGGAGAGTGTACCAACATAAAAAGAAATTTAGGCTAGTAGCAACACTCTATCTTATCAAACCGCAAAACTTATTGAACAGTCTGGTCACTTAAAAGATTAATACTGAAAGAATAAAATAATCGCGGTTTGCACGGACGAGCGCCACGTTAAACTGTTTTTAATCAATACGCCCTGAACTTCCTTCCTCTTTCAACGACTTATTTCTTAGGAAAAAAAATGATAAATCGATTCGGAAATCCATCAATTCATGTAATTTTTTTCCCTCTTTTTAAATCCGGTTTTAGATTTACGATATCTGTAACCATTTTTGCAAATACATTCGCTTAAGCAAAAAAAAAAACGCGAATATTAACAATTTTTTCTGTAGATAATCGTATTTTCAAGCATGATACCGTATTCGGATCGTACTAAAACTCTAAATCTAAGCATACTTGCCTATACTAAAGATGGGATGGTTACTTTAGCGAAATTCAAAATTGAGGCCACCATAGTAATCATTTTTAACCCGTTGTGGTCACACCTCCGAATAATAGCGTAGTGGTCATATGGGGTCAGCGTGACCCCACGCGGAAAAACCTCCGCCATTTCCCTCACATTTATTGGATTGACTTGAAAATTGGTTTGGACATAGTTTATAACTACCTCTTTGAGAGAAAATAGTTTATTTACCTCTTTATAATTTTTTTAATAATGAAATTGTTGAATGAAAATTTTTTTGAAATTTTGGGTTTTTTTACTAAAAAGATCATAAAACATTCAATTTTTGAGATACAGCGGACACATTTCGGGGTTGTACTCTTGATAGTATATACTTTTAAGAAAAATACAACTTATAATGATCGGCTGGAAAAAGTATATTCATTTTGAAAAGTGAAGTGGGCCGTTTTGACGTAATTTAGAAATGTGAATAGGGTAAGCATTATCATAAAATATAACACTGAAAAACATTTTTTTATAGAACATTTATTTACTATACGAATAAAAAAGATGAAATTAAGAAAAAAATTATTCTACACCAGCGCAATCAGTGCACATGAGCGTGCGATGCTCATCGCACATAGGCCGCATACATGATGGACATTGCATTTTTGTTTTCTTGTCCTTACCGCGTTTACACAGCATACATCTTTTTCGTTTGGCAAACTCATAATTTTCTTTGTTGGACGATTCACCTATTTTAACTTCGAGTATCGAAGCGATACCTAATCTTATTTGTGATTGAAGAGCAGTATTAGCGTAGCGATTTTGTAAGTGTGGCGTGACAAGATATAGCGAAAGCTTGTCGAGGGTTTTTTTGGCTGTTATGCGAGACTGACAACCTGCATTAATTTTCTGACATGTAAATAGAATGCGAGCATTTACGCTAGCTTGGTCTAGCATCCCCATAAATACTCGCATTGGCCAACGATTGGTTTTTCTACTTACTGTCTGCGCATGACACAGCCAATCGAAACAATCAGTCCCTCCTTTGGTAGAATTGTAGTGACGAACAATCACTGGTTTCTGATTTTGAACATCAGTGGATAATTTATCCGTAGAAATAACTAACACGATCTTATTTTTTTTTGGTGAATATGATACTAGGCTCATAGAATCAGTATGACAAAATTTCCAGTCTGGTGGGTTTTTTGACGCAACTTTCATCTCTGCAGGAATTTCTTGCTTATTTTTGCGAATGGTACCTGTCATTTTCATGTCGTATGGTTCTTCCTTCATACGCTGCAGGAGAGGAATGGACGTGAACCAGTTGTCACAGGTAACAGTGCGTTTTGTTTCATGAATTGGTGCAGTCACTTTTCGAAGGTAATATTCAGATAACTTCTCTCCCTGCAGTAGATCAATTATCTGGATTTTTCCTAAGTACGGAATCGCATAAATCAAGTATGATGTCGATGGATCATTCAACGAAAAAAGCTTCAAGCCGTATTTATCAGGTTTGGACTTTATGTACATCCTGAATTTGCATCGTCCACGAAAGCCAAGAAGTATTTCGTCTACGGTGCAATCGCGGCTTGCTTGATAACAATTCGTGCAATTGGAAATAAAAATTTCCCAGATTTTACGAATTGCTCCAAATCTATCGTCCTCGTCTCTCTTGCTTTTATCGTCAAATCTTAAACAGACGGACAAAAGCATAAATCGAGATCGAGGCATTACACACCGATAAAAACTTATGCCGATTTGCGGACTCCATAAATCATGTGTATTTACGTTCGAAGATTTCCAAGCCCCTCTGAAGTATAATATGCCTATAAATGCTCTCATTTCTTCTTTATCGGTGTGGTGATGGTAAGTTTGGAGTTCTTTATTTTGCTGAATCATTTTTGCACAATGCTTTTCTATTTGATTGTTGGTGTGCTCAACAATAATCTTTACAATATTTGGTTAAAATAAAACATTCCAAAATTCTTCAATGTTTTGTAACTGCGCAGCCGGACCATCCGGTCCTGGCACATAAACACGATCAACATCGCTCATTCGATCTATTGAAACAGAATAAAAACAAACAATTATAAAATACAACAATTATAAACAATTATAAAACAAACAATTATAAAATAAATCTCAATTATAAAAGAATAAGAGAAATTATATTGTATCGTCTTATTCATTCTACATAGGCACGCTCCTTTCTTCTCCTTCCTTCCCCTTCCTTCTCTTTCCTTCTCCTTTCTTCTGTGTACAACATAATATAGATGTATATATACTGACCAATTTCCCCTAGTGTATGTATACATGTATATTATATTACACACAGACAGGAAGAAGCGTACCTATGTAGTATGAATGAGATGAGTGAAAGTGTATGTATCCACGTGAAATTTATACACGCGCGCTCGTGTGTGTGAGTGTGTATGTATGTGTTCACTTTTACCTGACTGCCGCTTTCGAAATGTTGAATTCCGAACGTAACCGTTTTTTCCTCTGAGTTTGGTCACGGGGCGTCCACGTGCTGAAGATTGGAGAAGGCGCTCTTGCAGCGACGCTTCTTCGAGATCATTCGCCATTTCATCGTCAGAATAATCTTCAGCGCTGCTACCGTCATAGTCTGAGTGCTCAGACTCCTCTGATACAACGTCTTCTGTTTCAGAGGCTTCACAATCAAATATTTCCTCTTCTTCATCCTGCTCAACGAGCGAACTGATGACGGGTCGATTGCGAAGTTTATACGGCATCTGGACATTTTTTAAACGTTTTTTGGACATTGTTAAAATCGTTTTCAATGTCAAGAAAAAAATTATGATCGCGCACACTTATACTTACGTTCTTAAAGATCACTTTAATACACAATTTGATTAAATTTATTTTCAAAATTTTGAAAAAATTTTGATCACTCTGGTCACATGGGGTCTGAGGGACCCCACACAAAAAGACAACCTACTTTAATGAAATCTACAGAACGAATGAAGAATGTCGGCCGTTCCCGCGCATGGGTATATATAGAGGGACGTTGTACCAACAACATACAGCGCCACAAGTTTGATTTTTAACAGATACATTCAAGATATTTCATCTCAAATTTTGTCTGGGGTCATCTGGACCCCGAGTGACCACAACGGGTTAAACATAAATGTAATAAAAAGCTTTGGAATTATGTCACTTGATAAGCATCCACTTCGCAAAAAAATTTTATAAATTAAAAATTGTTTAGAATTGGTCAAGAAACATGTGTGAATTTTTTCAAAATTTTTTGGACGATTTTTGATTTATTTTGGATTTGCTCATTTTTTTAAAAATCCAAAAATGATCCAAAAAATTCCAAATAATCCACAGGTATTCTTTAACCAATTCTAAGCACTTCTTGTTTCATAAAATTTTCTTGTACTATTGATTCTTCTCGAGTAAAATAATTCTCTATTTCTTTTATTTTGTGCATTATCGTCCTTAAGCCGCTATAAAGTAATTACGTTGCCCAACTCTTACCATTGTGGAGGTCGACAATCTTGTTTTGAGTCTTATTTTTTTCAGATTTTTTTATTTATTTTTTTAATATTTTGATAATATCACGCACCTTCAAAGCTTTATCAAAATTGTTTTGATCAGTTCTAAAATATTTTATTCTTGATTTTATAGAATGAAACTTATTACACACCATAGCTAAAGCAACAAAATCACATTTTAACAATGGATAGACCAATACTCATATGACGATGTTTGAATATTATATGTTGTCAATAGTAAAATTCCAATGTAAATATTGAATTTTTCTGTCAATACTTCTAATCTATTTTCAGATGACATATTTATTATATGCTTGTTAAGTTCATTGGTAAAAAATAACTCAAAAAGTTCCACACGTGTTCTTTGGCAAATGAATTTATTCATATTATTGCTATGAAAGATATCATTTTCTAAATTTTCAGAATATATTTTTTCTTTTATGACTCATGAATATACACGATTTTTGTCCATTTTTTTTGTGAGTGTGTACTTTCTAAAAACTGAACGACACGAAACCTTTGATAAAGGGATGTCATTATCATATATAACCTGGGTTTTGCATAGGCTTTAGTGGGTTAATAAATAAAGTATTGTACTATTTTAAGAAAGTATAATATTAAAATAATCGTAATTTCGATTTCATACGTGATTGCGAGATTTGTCATATTATTCATTATACCAAAAAAAAAAAAAAAAAAAAAAAAACTCTTTTAAAAATAATTTACTAATTTTGTAGATGTTACTAGCCAGAAAACATGACGCTGAATCTAATATGAATATTAAAGTATAAATAATATTATGTTGTATTGTTTTGAAGTAAAAGTTCTAAAAACATGACTCGGATTTGATCATGATTTTAACAAATATTTATTTGTTTTTATAATACTTTTTAAAAAAAAAATTATTTAGAAAATAAAAATCTGATAAAAAATGTTTTTCAGTTTTTTTCATATATTTTCATAGAATCAAAAGGCACAATTTTTTTTTTTTTTTTTTTCAGACAAAAAATTTGTCATAGTTTGCTTAAATAAATTTTGGATGAAAAAACAAACAAAATGCAAAAAAATAAAACGCATAAGGACGGAAGGGAGGGGAAAGGCAGAGGAAAAGAGATAGATAGATATATGTTTATTTGTATAATAGGTATAAAAAGAACACAATAAAAATAATAAATATAGATAACAAATAAATTATAAAAATATTGCACAAGTGATATCACAGTCAAGTCTTAATACCAATAAATACTAACCTACAATACTGTAAATTAGTCTTAATAAAAGCGATATCACAGCCATGTTTAAATACGAATAAATGGAAACTTAATACTTACTGTATCTATCAGTCAATACATTAAATCTAATAAAATACAGTATGTAAAATACAATAGTTAAATAAAATTTTAAATAAAACTCATTTATTCTTATGAATACAGGCACTTATCACTCATTCAACACTTAAATTCAATCACGCTATCAAAATCAGTATATAAGGAACAATACAAAAATAAATTAATAGATATAATAAATAAATAAATAAATAAATAAATAAATAAACGATGCAAAAATAAATAATACATTAATTGAGTTCAAGGAGGTTGCTCTTAATTGCTTTCTTGAACCTACTTAGAGACGAAAAATTTCGAAACTGAGCAGGTACACAGAAAAAAAAATTCTAACTCTCAGAGTTAGAGCACTCTTCATCCATCGTATGAAATGTCTTATACTATTTTAAATTAAAATTTTTTGCAATTTTACTTTACTTTTAGTTTACTTAAAATACATTTTTTCAAGGCATGGAACGTGTTTTACAAGTAATGTATTTTGATTTTACAAATTTTGAACAAGTATTATTGTGTAGCAGTATCTCTGTCGTCCGTTTAAAGTACGAACATCACCGTACCAAAATTGCAAACCTCGTCTCCCACAGAAGGAGACAGTTTTTGCAATCAAATTGTAGCGTATTTTTAACGACACTCGTGCAGAAACGAAAGATATTTATTGCACTTATGCGCAACTGTATAGCGTCGATGGGAGCTGTAAAGGCCGTCTCCTGCTATAGGAGACGAGGTATGCAAAGATAGATTGTCGATATTTGTACTGCAAATGAAGGTATCGATACTGTTAATTTAAAGCGTATGTACAATATTTATAAAATCACCTTACATTTTTAGTAAAATGGTCTTCATGCTTTAATAGGTTGTATATGTACTAAGTTACATAGTCGCTAAGTAATATACCTTCAGCCTCTTTATACTGTAAAGCCAATATTTTTTTTTCGTGTAGGGAGTTACACAAATACATACCTTTAACTTGGGACGAGTGTTTACCAGTCTCAGTGCAAGAGAACAACGAGTTTCTTTGTCCCACCCCTCAGTGAAACCTCTGGACACATACTTAGAGAAGAGACTCTCTAAATAGTCCGGTACATGCATGCGTACAATTTTATACATTTGTACTGCCATAAAATACTGTCTCCTTGTAACGGTACGCAGCCAACCCAGAGAGACTCTGTGAGGAGAAACATGATCATGCCCCTTAAGACCCTTCACGTGTTGTCCACAGGAATTATATAGCGTTTGCAGTCTATTCCATTGAGAAGCATCCTGCATAACCACTTAACGATAGTCTAGATGAAGAAAGAGCAGCGCATCAGCAAGCTTGCTACGCAGTACTTAAAATGTATACTTCCAAAAGAATCGAAGGCTATATAGAACTCTATCAAATTTCTTAGTAATACAGGGTGCAGCAGCATAACTTTCTTTTTTATAATGCGCGCCATTTAGTCGGTTGCTGCGGTAGCGGAGCGCTAGTAGTCTCGTTCGAGAGGCGGGACTATAAAGTTTTGTCCCCACGTAGTTTAGTCGCCATCATGCATTGGAATAGTGAGGAGCCTGCTTTTGCCGTTGAGGCCTACTTTTCTAGTAGATGTTCTGTGATTGCAATCCAGCGCGCCTTTTAGAATGGCTTTAATTCAGCCTCGTTGGCCCCTGTCCTGAACCGGAAATCAATTGTTACGTGAGTCACTACGTTCAGACAAACTGCAAGTGCGACAAGACGAAGAGCTGGAGTCTCTTGGCCCATTAGATCACCTGAGAACATTGAGGAAGTGAGAGCTTTAATGTTGCAATCACCACGGTGTTCTGCGCGCAAACGTGCGTCTACCCTTGGGCTCTACGATTTAGGGGACGTTTGGTTCCAACAAGACGGTGCAACAGCACACACTTCAAGAGCATAAATGGCTGTTTTGAGGAAACACTTCCCAGAACGCCTCATCTTAATTAGGGGCGATTTCGAGTGGCCGGTCCGCTATTCCGATTTGGCCCCTTGTGATTTTTTTAGAGAGAGATTGCTGACCTCCCTGAGATTGGTACTTAGCCAACCAGAATTACTGGTTGAGGATGTTATAATTGATTGTGCTGTATCAGAAAAGTATGAATTTATCCATTTGATAGCTGCCCTGAAAACTCCCATGGAGCTTAATTTTAACAGTACACGTATAGTGTCAAATGTTTTACTAAAATCGAATTGAAGTAGTAACGTCACCATTATTTTGTCCATGTTTTGTCTAATTCCTTCGGTAAATTCAAGTAAGGCTATTTGCGTTTAGTGATACGGCCTGAAACCAGTCTGATAGGGACCTAAAATGTGAGAGGCCGTTAGATGCTCCTGCAGTTGTTCATAAGTGAGCTTGCTAGTACCTTCGAAAAAAGTACAGTATCGCTATCGGCCAGAAATCTGATGCTGACTAAGCAGCTTTACATTTCTTTAATGATATAACATGCAGCTTCTTCTAGATGGCAGGAGAAACACCGCTTAAGAAAGAGTAATTGAACAACTGCACTAGAAAGACTCCAATGTTCAGTAGGGTTTCAATAATAACACTCTGTGGGATGCCGTCAGCCCCTCGGGTCTGTGATGAAAAGTGAGAGATCGCGAGAATAGGATCATTTAAATTCGTTTGCTTCAATGAAAAGCCATCTTCTAGAGTATTTTTAATAATTTCTCTGCGCTCCGCTCCATAAATCCAGGGCGGCTTTCCGTTTTTTGGTGTAACTGCTTTGATAGGAGTGTGCTTTTGTGTAGCCGCCATTAAATCATCACAGAGAATGCTCAGCGCTCTGTCAACGTCTAGGCCTTCTACAGCAAATAGTGACTAATCATAGAAAGTTGAAAATACATTTAATGCTGGAGAAGAGATATTTTTAAAGTCTTGCTAACCAAATGTTTCATGTGATGGGGTGTAATTATTGTATGATATGTTTACAGAAACGATATTATGCTTGCTCAAGAAAAAGCGCTGGGATGCTCTGGATTTCAGAGATGATATCGTTATCGTCGACTACAATCATGTCAATCCAGATACGAGGCGTGGGAGTAATGCGTGGGACCATGCTGAACCAATTGTAGAGAGATTTCAGCCATTAATTTGCAAACAAATTTTGCGTCATCACCCTCTCGCAAAAGATCGGCATTCACATCACCTATAATAATTATGTGGTTGTCATTTAAACTAAAAGTTCTTAAGTCCCTCTACTTTAGAGAGAGGAAAACTGAGAGAAAATTTTTACTGTACATAATTTTTATTCATGGTGAACAGAAAATAAACTTAAACTTAAAAAAATAATATCAATGAAATACAATAACAATAAAATATAAACAGTGATAATCAACAATTGAATATTTAAATAAACTAAAAATTAAATAATTTAGCTAAAAAGTAAATAATTAGGCTTAAATTAGAGATCAGCCAACAGGGGAGCAGTATGTTCTCTCTTTTTAGATAGTAAGAAGGAAAAGACTGTAGATTCAGAAAGGAAAGTGAAGTTTATAGAGCAAAAAGAAGTGTGGAAACTGTTCCAGAGATGGATAGAAAGGACAAGAACATCACCCCGAGTGGGCCTCTGCGACCGGTTCCTCAAGAAGTCTTCGTAAAAGTATCGAGGCTTATGCATACAATTTGTACAATGCAGTAATGATAAAATATTTACTTCTCTCGAATTAGGACAACTAGTCAAGAGAGACTCTGCACGGAGCAATGTGCTCACACCTAGTGACACCATAGATTTAACGAATACCAGAGTTGATGACTCTCTGCAACCTGAGATTAAGTTCGCTAGAGATACCGCAGTAAGCAATACAATAATAATCGATAAGAGGGAAAAGAAGTGTTTTGATTAGATGTTTGTAAAGTGCAAACTTAGTGCTTGGTCAAAAGAAATTTAAGCTGTAGAGCAGTGAATTTGAATTGCGGCGGATATGTGCTATGTGTTCTTTCCAGCTTACTTTGGCATCGAGATAAACACCAAGGTTACGTACGGATTGCTCAAACGGAATCTACGTGATATTTACATTAACTTTCTTAGCAGGCATGTCAGAGCGTTCATTGTGTAAAAGTAGGAGCTAAAGATTATAGTTTCAGTTTTATCAGCATTAAGTTAAAGATGATTTGCATCAGCCCAATGAGAAACTAGCTCGACATGTATATCAAGAAGATCAGCACACTCCTGAATATTGGACTAGGAAAATCGTTTGTAGATCTAAAGATTATGGGCATAGATTAAGTGACGTAAAGCCGAATCTATTAAACTGGAAACGTCATAAATGTAGATAAGAAATAGTAAAGGTGCTAGCACTTAGACTTGAGGAATACCAGTGTTAAGCTTGACAAAACACGAAGGATTGGCATTACGATCTAGTACTGCCTGCTCTCTACCTGGTGAGGTGCGAAGGGAACGACCTAACAACCAATATCGATAAATCGTATTTTAATAATTTATGGAGAAAAGTGATATGGCAGACGTTGTCAAAGGCTTTACTAAAGTCGAATAATAGAAGCAACGTTACTCAGCGTTTATTTATACCTGACCTAATGCCATTAGTGAGCTTGATGATTGCAGTCTACGTACTGTGACCGGATCAAAATCCTGTTTGAAATGGGTCATACAGCTGACGAGTACAAAAATACTGGTATAATTGTTGATGAACTAGGCGTTCTAGAACTTCGGATAGATACGACAGGAGTGCAATTGGTCGAATAATACCCATGACATTAGAAAAAGGAACTTTATTGGTGGTAGTGTATATGTCTGATTAATCAATTATTGTTAATATCGTTTGTTTATTTAATAAATTTCTACTTTTTACGGAATTAAAGAGTTTATATCCGTTTCTTAAAAGTCTCGCATTTCTAATTACTTTCTTTTGCGAAAGCTGGAAAGCTTACTGGCTTATTTGTAGATACCGCCGGCTAACATCCGCTGATAATCTTGGTCGCACCTAGGGAAAAGCAGTTTCGCGACAAGCTACTCGGTAAAAGTATAAATAGTCCTTGGCCGAGAATTTTTATTACGCTTACGCAGTGTGCGTAGAAAACACCACGTTACAGAATAAGTTATACGTTTTTATCATTTTTTATAAATTAATTTTAACTAAAACAACTATTAATTTCATCGTTATTTACTAATAAATAACTAAGAACATCTTTATTACTAATAAATAACTAAAATTTTACTTAGTGAAAAAGTAAAATAAGTATTTATATATTGTAATTTATTATAAATAGAAATAAAACTGCTAATAAAAAACGATTTTATAATTTCTACTTCTACTTATATTTTTTTGATGTACTGCAATCTAAGCAAAACTAGTGATTTTGTTAAATAATAGAATTTCTATTCATAATATTAGATCATTAAGTATGTAATTGTCGATTACCTAAAGCTTCAAGTTTGATACCAGATGTCTCTCATATTTCACTTTGATCGTCCTTTATTTTTTTGTATTGAGAAGGTACGCCATCTGGCTTTCAGATGCATTCTTTGGTTTTTAATAGTCTATCGTATTGTCGTTTGGAGGTTAAATATTGTAAGCCATGGATAAAACAAAAATGCGAGTTATTTTTGAATATGAGTTCCGTCGTGGAACTAATGCAGCGCAGACAAGCCAAAATGTTAACAAAGTGTTTATCAAGGATGTAGCTAACGAACGTATAGTACGTCGATGGTTCGAAAAATTCCGATCTGGAGATTTTGATCTTCAAAATGAACCACGCGGGCGGCCTGAGAGCAAGGCGGATGACAACCAACTGAAAGCTGTAGTGGAAGCAAATCCATCTGAAACGACGCGTGAACTAGTAGCAAGGTTTGAAGTTACCATCCCAACAATATTTAGTCATCTGAAAGCAATCGGAAAAGTAAAGAAACTGGATAGGTGGCTTCCGCATGAGTTGAGCGAGCGTCAGCAACGGAACCGCTTCAAGACTTGCTGTTCTTTGGTATCAAGACTAAAAGGCGATCCATTTTGGCACCGGATAGTACGATGAAAAGTGGATACTTTTTGATAATCGCAAGCGTTCGGTACAATGGTTGGACAAAGATGAAGCGCCAAAATACACTCCAAAGCTGAGTATACACCAAAAAAAACTAATGGTGTCTGTTTGGTGGTTTAGCGCGGGTGTTATACACTATAGTTTTATGAGACCTGGGCAATCGATAAGGGCGGACCTCTACTGTGAATAGTTAGAAGAAATGATGAGGCAACTGCAAATTAAACAGCCGAGATTGGTCAACAGGAACAGACCAATCCTCCTGCAGGACAACGCTTGACCACACGTTGCAAGATCGACGTTACAGGAACTGGGCCTGGAAACCCTTTGTCACCCACCGTACTCACCAGATCTCGCGCCAACCAATTACCATTTGTTCCGAGTTTTGGACAATTTTTTGCAAAGAAAAATATTTAATTCCCAACATGCGGTGAAAAATGCCTTTCGGGATTTCATCACCAGCTGCTCTCCAGATTTTTTCGCTAGCGGTATTAATAAGCTATCGTTACAATGGCAACGTTGTATTGATAGTTTCGGTGCATATTTTGATTAATTACAATTATTAATAAATATTAATTATTTCTTGCCCGAGATATAATAAACCAAACTTTTGGTCTCAAATCAGACGTTCCATACTTAATGACCTAATATACGTCGAAATTGTAAAAAGAGAAAAAATTCCTAGTAATTGAGAATTAGATGATGGTCTCACTGATGTTGATAAGGAATCTGAAATAACTGCTACAGATAGAAACATTATTTATGATGTTAGTAAAATAGACGATGTACAAATAATGAAACTCTAAGCGATGATGACGTTAGTGATAAAGAAAGTGATGAAAATTGGATAAAAAGGGCCAGTCAAAAGATAAAGCTCCATCAAACAACAATTTTCGACCGAATGTAATGGTTATCTTTGTACATATAACCTTTAAATATTTTTTTTTGTTCGATTGCGGATGATTTAATAGTTGTTATCGTTACCAAAACACATTATATATATGCCAAAAAAACGAGAGAATTGAGAATAAAAAATTATAAGCGTTGCAAAACTCAAAAAATACATTTTTAGGTATCAATATTTTAAAGGGGATGAAGAAATCACCAACTTATAAAGATTACTGGTTTTAAATCCACTACTCAGGGATGCATATTTTTGTTTTTTTTTTTTGCAATACCTATGAATAGATTTAGCTTTAATCAGAGAAATTTATATCAAAATGATAATAATAATGAGCTGAGAAAAAAGAACCTGGATATAATAAGTTACATAAAATTAACTCCATGCTAGATAAGTTATTAGAAACGTTAAAAAATTTCTGGAACACAAAGCAATTTCAGTCGATCGATGAGATTATAACCAAGTTCAAAGGTCGTAGCTCGATAAAACAATATATTCCAAACAAGCCTGTGAAGTGGGGATATAAACTTTGAATACTTGCAAATCATTTGAATTCCAAATTTATACAGGTAAAATTGCTGATTGAAAAGAGACCAATTTTGATGGTTGAGTTATTAGAGATTTAACTTGAAGTCTTGTTGGTAATTTTCATCACATATTCTTTACACTTGCAGTTGTAGCCTTCGAGAGTTCCCGAGTCTCTTTCATTAAAGTCAACACCTGATCTAGACAACTTAGTCGCGACGATCATCTTCCACTCCGGCTGCATCAAGATGAAGACCGATTCACATCTCTTCGACAGAACCGACTCATTTTGTTGTTGAAGCCGACTTGCCGACGAACCGACCGAACCCTGGATCTCTCTGCAGTCGAAGGTGATGGCGCTCGCCGCTTTTCTTTCCGAGAACTAACCTGCGTTCGATTACGTCTACCAGAACAAGAACAACTCCTTCTAGACTCTTCTCTAATTGCTGACTACTGCGTCCTTGGTCTTGATGTCGAAGCAGTTTGTCGCGCCTTTCACTCTTGGTAGGTGTCACAGCACCTTGAACAATTCATAATATCAATATTCCTCCGACTGCAGTTATTATAACGAGAGCATTTTGAAAGTGGACACTTTTTCCAGAAATGACCAGACTCCAGCCAGTTAAGGCAAGGTGGTATGATACCCGGCCAGTAAAGGCAAGGTGGTATGATGCCCGGCCAGTAAAGGCAAGGCTAGAGTCCACCCCAGTCAGTTAAGGCAAGGTGGTGTGATGCCCAGCCAGTAGAGGCTAGGCAGAGTGAAGATCATCAAGTAAAGGCAATGTTGAATCACTTTAGTCAAATATCAATCAATTTGCTTTATTTTAGCAAATGCTCAGAGTTTTCGCCCTCAACTGCAATGTGCTATGCGGTAGTAAAATGCTGCTACAGCTTGACGAATTATGCCGTCATCAATAGTAATAATTTCATCCCTTATTTTCTGCTGGAGTTCATCGAGGTTCGCTGGTTTTGTTTGATATGCCTTATCTTTAAGGTAACCCCACAAAAAATAATTAAGCGAACTAAGGTCAAGAGATCTGGCTGGCCATTCTATTGCACCTTCTCTGCCTATCCACCTTCCTGGAAACACTCCATTCAAATAAGCACGTACGCCTCGCCTATAATGAGGTGGTGCACCATCTTGCTGGAACAACGTTTGATCAAAATCATTGCCCACAATTGCGTGCATTGCTGGGATGATTTCATTTCGGAGCATGTCTTCATACTTAATTGCAGTAATATTTCCTTCAATAAAAAAGGGCCCAAAAATACTGTTGCTTATAACACCAGCCCAGACATTCACTTTCTTTAGGTATTGAGTACTGTGAGTATCCGACATCCATCTTGGATTTATATCACTCCAGTACCTAAAGTTATGTCTATTGACATTGCCATTTAGCTCAAAGGTAGCTTCGTTTGAAAATACAATTTTATTCAAAAAATATTCATCAGCAGCTATTCGGGTCATCATCAAGTCACAAAACTCTTCGCATCTAACTGGATCGTGTTTAAACAATCCATGTACAAGTTTTACCTTGTATTGATGGAATTTCAACTTTCTTGTCAAAATATTATACACTGATCTGACAGTAATATCATGCTACTGATGCAATTTCGTAACTATACTATGGCAATCTTTATTGATTGAAAGAGCAACATCTAGCTGTTTTTCTCTAGTAGTTGCTATAACTGGACGACCTGATCTTGGAATATCTTTTATACCCCTACTTAAATTAAAACACGTCATTCTCCTTTGTACTGTCAATTTGGATATTGGTTCCATTCCTACCCTAAAAGTATAGTTGAATAAGATCCGTATATCTTCATTTGATCTCGTCCTGTCACCGTATCCTTTCATCATAAAAATAATTAATTGCTCTCGTTCAGTGAGAGGAGCCATGTTACATTTAGATGAAGGAATAATCTAATAGAAAAATTTAAATTTAGGATAACAATATGAAAAGCGATAAGATCGTAAGACCTAAAAATTATGGAAGAAAGTATGAATAAAGGAAACGGCTAAATCATCAAAGAAAATGACACGCAATTCTTGAAAGTAATAAAAAAATCAAAATTTAGGAGCGAACTTAATAATGAATATGAAAATTTATGAAGTATTAACATTTAGTATTAATAAACGAAAGCAATTCAGATTTACAATTCTAAATTGTATTCTTTCGCTCACACAATTATCATTTTTTATTGATTAAGACTCTGAAGTCAGATTTTAAGAATTTCAAAATTCATGGTGGTGAATCCAACATGGTGAAAAAATTTTGAATTTGTTCAGAAATGTACTGAAAACTTTTCACCTGGGTTTTTGAGGTCGCTGATTACTAATTTGAGGTCAGATTTTAAAAACTTAAAATTTCAAGATGGCTGATATAACAACATGGCGGATGGAAGGAATGAAGGTTAGGGTCAAGTTCACGACTGAGATCGCTGTCGGATAGCCAGGGAAATTTCCAATAACTTATGTCTTAACCATTTTTCTGAGCGATGTCTACTTATCAAGATATCCAGCTGGTCACTGCGTGACCTTGACTTGACTTTCCGAGGTCAACTTTTTCCAATGATAAAGACCATATTTGGACGTAAAGCTGTCCGCCCTTTTTATTTCCGATATCAAAATAGTAGATTGCCATATAAAAAATAGACTTGATCTTGAAATGACCTTAAAGGTCAAAATCAAGGTCACGGCCGAGGTTGCGGTTAGATAGCCAGAAGAATTATCTCCAACTTTTGTCTTAACTATTTTTTTGAGCAAGGCCTACGTTTCAAGTTATTCAACCGGTCCGGGACTTTTTGAAGACTCTGTATATGATGCAGTGCGACAAAAACTGAAAAGAAAATAAGCTGGTATCGTAAAATGTGCGAGACGCTTCTATATAAGTAAACATAACAATTGCATCTTGGATTTCAAAACATAAATTTCCTACATCAAAAAATTAAACAAGTGAGAAATACAATATATATTGGGAGTGTGAATAAGTTCTCGCCGTTTTACCGTCAGTTGGCGGTACAAAAATTTTGTGTGTATAATTCAAGATGACGATACATCTATATTCAAGTTCTATAACCTATGTTTAAAATCAGTGCGTGTCTTTCCATTAACCTATAAAGAACACTTTCTTTTTGTAGCGTAAAACATGTCAAATTTCGTGCCAAATAAACTGTTTTTGTGGGAAATTTTACTGCATTATTTTATTCCAAAGAAATCTGCAGCTGAAGCACACAGAATTCTTGTAGAAACCTATGGTGATCATGCCTTGTCGAAAAACATGCAGAGATTGGCTTAACCGATTTAAAAATAGTGATTTTGATGTTCAAAATAGAGAACGCAGTGGTGCACCGAAAAAGTTTCAAGACAAAGAATTGGAAACATTACTTGCTGAAGATCCATGTCAGACGCAATCCGATGTTGCAAAATCATTAAGAATTGATCAAATAACAGTTTTGAAACGTCTGACAACATTAAGAATGATACAAAAGAAAAGATCTTAGGTGCCGTACGAACTGATGCCGAGAGACGTCAAATGGCGTCTTATCACGTGTGAGCTTCTTCGACGACAAAAAAGAAAAGATTTCTTACATCGTATTATAACTGGTAATAAAAAGTGGATATACTACAGTAATCCCAAGCGTAAAAAATAGTGGGTTAAGCCCGGCGAAGCAGTAGCATCAACGTGACGTTAGCCTGCGTCTAACGTATTTTTTCAAATAATTATATTATTTTGCCTTTTTCTTGCGGCACGCGCTAACTTGCACAAAATTTCGTGCAAGCGGGCTCTCCCCCCACCACCTCGACACTTTACACGGGCTAGGCTCAGCAGAGTCGCGCGACAATCGCGAACCAATCGCGACTCACCACGTCGAGCCCCCACCATCCCGCTCCCGGCATGCATTGCTCTCCGCCGAGCTCGTGGAGGAGCGAACTGAGAGAATCAGTTCGAGTCACGTCGTCACAGTCGGTAGTCAGAACGAGTTAGCGGTGGACGACCGAACTCGTATAGTCGTCAGTCGTCGCGACTTTTCGCCTCTCGAACGCTACGCGACCTGCCCTCGCCAAGGCGCAACTTCGAGTCGCTCAGGCAAAAGGGGCCTCGACCCAAGACGTCGCTCAGAGCGGACCCGCTCGTGCGCCTGCGTCTAAGTCGAGTGAGCTAACCTTTTAGCCTGCTCACAGCGGACCACGTCCGCTCGAGCAAAAGGAAGGCGACGACCGTCGCCGTAGGTGAGCTCAAAACTACGTCTTGCAACCTGGGAGCGAGAAGCCAAGCCGATTTCCGCGTTACGTTCCGCGTCGCGTTCCGCGTCCGCAAAAATCTAAATAACACCGCGACGGAGTTGCCCTACCGTTTGAGTTGAAGTAAGCCGGCATTTCGTTAAATTATTTCACCCTCCGTCCGTCCTTTCCTTTTTTTATCCCCGCCTCCCTTAACGCAGCCGGGTTCCCTCAGCGTTTATCTCTAGAACGCTTCCCTTACCAACTCGGCATGTGTTAATTGACGCCCGAACGTGGGGCCCTCTATTTTTATTACGCGATTTTGCGTATTATTAAGCGGATTATTACGCGACCGCGTAAAGTAAAGGTGAGTTTGGAAGAACTCAACCTACCTACGCCCAAAACGAGGCATGTGCAAAACGCCTCCATCCAGTAAAAAATCAGATACGGCAACATCGACTTCTGGCAGTCGAAAAACAGCCAGTGGCGCCCATTTACTAACAAAAACAATCATTACTAGAAGTCAGAGTGTGACTTCTCGCCTACACCAACGCTCTTCGATGAAAACGACCGCAGGCATTGAAAATATCGATATTCAGCCAACGGAGCACAGATTTATCGAAGAACCAGAAAGCAACGAGACTTCGTCAGAAAATTTACAAATATCGATCATGGCATCTCAAGATCCACGACCAGCGCAAGAGGTACCGATTGTGCAGCAACAGCAGCAGCAACAACCGCGTGCTCCGTTACTTGAGCCGCAGCCGAATATAGATGACTGGCGTCAACTTCTGCGTGCACTAGTGGGAGGAAATCGTGAATTGCCCGAATACGGAGGAAGAGATCATGAAGATCCAAACATTTTTATTCGTGAGTGTGAGGAATCATTTGTGGCGAATAACACGGAGGCACATGCGCGCATTAGACTTGCCTCTCGTGCCTTAAAAGAAGATGCTGCGCGTTGGTGGGCCGCTTATCGTAATTTAAATATAAGTTGGCCGAAGTTTTGTGAACTTTTACGTAACCGATATGCGTCGCAGAACGTCCTAATGAAATTATCGGCAAAATTATATGGACAACCGCAGACAGATAAAGAACCGGTCGGAATATTCCTCGAACAGCGACACCTACTTGCAAGACGCCTTCTTCCAGAAGCAGCAGAAGAACAAATAATCGCCGTTTTACTTGAAGCTCTTCGTGGATCAATAAAGAAACTTCTGCGCTCATCGAATTTCGTCACGGTTGAAGATTTAATTCTCCGCGCGGTACAGATAGAACAGGATGAGATCGAAGAACGTAACGCAGCAATTGTAGCGCCCGCTACAATACAACACGTAAAACAATATAAGGCACCGCCACCACGCTTCGAGAACACAGGACTTGCGCCAACATCGAATCAACCCTACGTCGAAAGGGTTTTACCACGCTGCCAAATTTGTCCAGGACGTCACTGGAATCGCAATTGTCCGCGCAATCAGCGTCAACAAAGATCGGAAAACGAGCGCGGGGCAGTCGTCACCGCGGCGGAAACTGCTCTGAGACCAGCCGCAGAATAGCTGCGTCGGCGTACGCACCACTTGGACTAATTGGATTTTTACCTATAGTGATAAATGGACAGGAGACATGTGCACTAGTGGACTCGGCGGCGAGTGACTGTTTTGTGCGTGAAAAATATTTAACTCCGGACATACCACGTCAAAAGATAGAGTGCGAGATATACACAGCGGACAGAAACCATATTATGAAAGTACATAGTGCGTGTGAATTACCGGTGACAATTGATGGACAAACAGAAACCGTGCGTTTTCTTATTTGTGATAATCTCGGATCCGAAGCAACGTTAGGAAAAACGTGGTTAAAAGCACAAAAAGTCGTGCACGATCACGAGTTAGACTGCCTCTACGTAGGAGTGAATTCGCGTCGCCGTATTTTCCTCGCACGCGATAATAGCGCACCGCCCGAACTTATTACCGCGCCGGAAGGTTTTTTCAACGAAGTGCAACATGATTTTCCGAAAGAATACGTGCATAAACTTCAATATGTGCTACGTGAGTTCGCGGACGTCTTTTTCTGGAGTGGACCACTGCGTCAAACTCCATATGTGAAACACGATATCGAACTAATCGAGGATAAACCATTCCGTCTCGCGCCGTATCGTTATTCCGCCGATAAAAAGAAGGCAATTCAAGAACAAGTTCGCGAAATGCTTGCCGATGGCTTGATCGAATTTTCGTCGTCCGCGTACAGTTCACCGATCGTCATGGCAAACAAGAAAGATGGACAATATCGATTTTGTGTAGATTATCGGCGCCTCAACGCTGTAACAAAAGGTACCGCGCAAAACCTGTCTATAATCCAAGAAGTCATCAAGGATATTGGAACAGCCAAGATTTTTACCACGCTCGATCTAAAACATGGTTATTGGCAAAGTCCGCTGACTGACCGCGCCAAGCCGTATACAGCGTTTTCCACACCCGACGGCGGACTTTATCAATGGCGCGTAATGTCATTTGGACTTAAGAATGCGCCTAGATGCTTCAACAATTTCATTACTCAGGAAGTTTTATCTGGATTTACTAATGACTTCGTGCGATCGTATCTCGACGATTTCGTTATATATTCTGCGTCGTGGGAAGAACATTTAAATCATCTATCGCGTGTGTTTGAACGTTTGAGACTTTACGGACTAACGTGCTCTATTAAAAAGTGCTTTTCGGTAAAGAAAAATTAGACTTCCTCGGACATGAGATTATAAGTGATGGAAATAAAGCGAAGAGTGAACACGTGCGTGCAATACTCGATGCTCCAATTCCACGAAATCGCAAAGATCTACGTAAATTTTTCGGCGTTTGCGGATGGCTGCGGGAGTATATACCTGAATTTTCAAGGCTGGCACTACCGTTCACGAATCTTCTGTCGACAAGCAGCGCTTGGAAGTGAAATCAAGAAACTCAGAGAGCTTTCGACGACATCAAGCAAGCCCTTAGGAAACCGCTTACACTTTGCCGCCCGGAGGCAAGGAGACCGTTCGTTCTGCAAACAAATGCCTGCGCCACGGGGATGGGAGCTGTACTATACTAACTCAGCGACGAAAACGAGCGGCGGATCATTACCTACGCCTCAGCAAAATTCACGAAGTGGAGAAGAGATATCATTCCAACGAACAAGAGAGCCTGGCAGTGATATGGGCATGCCGCAAATTTCGACATTACCTCGAGGATGGTAAATTTACTTTACGTACAGACAATCGTGCGCTTACGTGGTTGGACCGAACGAAGGATGGAAAAGGAAAGTTGCATCGATGGGCAATGTATTTAAAAAGCTTTAACTTCAGCGTCGAACACGTCGCTGGAAAGGATAATCAACTGCCTGACGCTCTTTCACGCAAGCCTAAAGCAGAAATTTATGAAGATAGAGCGGAAGAATTAGAAACGCTTTTGCCTCCCGAAAGAACAGCGCCGCCGCGAAGAAGACACTAAGCATCAACCGTCGCTCGAGATTTAAAAAGAAAGATAATAGAAGCTCAGAAAGAAGACGCCATTGATTTAAAAGATATTCAGCGTTTTTTACAACCGAATCAAGAACTACGATCTACGGATGACACCTACTACATCGTCGAGCAAGGAAAGGAGCCGCGCTTATACGTACCATACGCGTGTAGAAACGACGTCATTGTATATTATCACGACGATCCGCTGGCATGTCACTCAGGAGCAGAAGAAACGCTGCGTGCGATACGCGAACAACATTTTTGGCCGTGGATGCGTCAAGATGTACGTTTTGCCGTGAATACTTGTGCAACATGCCTCCTAACAAAAGCAGCTGCGCCTATCGCAAAAGGAGAAGAACGACTGCGTCAACCCTACGCACCATGGGACACCGTCGCCATCGATTTAATGGGCCCTTATCCTCGTACAGCGCGCGGAAAACGTTTTATTCTCGTCGCCACTGATACAATGTCTCGCTGGACGGAAGCCTTCGCTATTTCAAGTGCAGAACTCTCATCAATCACTCCGGTGCTAGAAAACGAGGTGTTCATGCGATGGGGCTATCCGAGAGTCGTTTTAACCGATAACGCGCCACAATTCCGCGGAAGCGCTTGGCAGAAGAACTGTGAAGCGTGGGGTGCGTTAGCCTACGTAACGCCAGCGTATCACCCACAAGCCAACCCTACAGAACGACGCAATCAGGAACTCAAGAAAGGGTTACGACTTAAACTCGCAGGCAAGCGACACAGAGATTGGGATGTGCAGCTGCCATCCATCCTTTTCGCCATGCGACGACGCACCAACAGGAACACTGGACAATCACCAAGTTATATGCTGCTTGGTCGCACATTACTGCGCCCGGGAGAATGGACATTCTCTTACGATGCGCCGACTCAAGCTCGTATCGATAGCGCTAGACAAGTACAAGGACAGCTTTCGTCTACTGCGTCGACTCCATCGAAATCAGCGCTGCAAGTTGGTAAACTTGTACTCGCGAAAAACTTCGCCTTGTCCAACGCCGGCGAGGGATTCAACGCTCGTTTGGCTCCCCGCTGGACTGGCCCATTCGCTATAAAAGAAAGGTGCAGCGACGACGTCTACATCTTGGAACGACCGGGCCAGGAGAACATTCGTCTGCACATCAGTGCTCTGAAAAGAGTGCCGCATCAACAGAAGCTGAGGCCGTGGACGCCGCCCAGCAAGCCGAAAACACGGAGCCGTCGCCCTTGCCGACGCGCTCCAGCTCATCTTCTCCACGCTACCGAGAGACTCCATCGCCCCTGACGATGCGCGTTCTCTCACAGCAACCTGAAAATGCAGAGTCGTCGCCTCAGTCAACGCACTCATCATCGCCACCCCGCCGAGAATCTCCGTCGCCTCAGCCGATTCGCCATTCTCCGCAACAAACCTACGAAAATTCATCGTCCGAGACAAGGAATCAAGATGCATCGTTTCAAGAAAAAACTGCGTTGCAGCCGCAACATGCAAGCAAACGCGCTTCATCACCCGCTTGTAGCCACAAGCAAGAAATCAACAAAACAGTGAATTCGAACGCAGCGTCGTTGGATAACGTACGCTCAACAAGCAATTGCGCGGACTTCGCCGCGATCGCACCGCTATCGCGTAAACGCGAGAGACCGCGAAAGACCGACACTACAAAACGACTCGTGACTGAAAATCATACCGTCACGCCGTGCCCTTATTTTCTACGCTCGCGAAAAACTGTAAATAACAACTAAAAATAATAAAAGAAAAAAAGAGACATTGTTAATCAAAAAGAAAGTGACTGAAAGTAATTAGTATTATTGCGAATAAGTGTAACAAGAATGAAGGAAGAAAAAGAAATGTCAAAACAAAGGAGACCGCGAGGAGGGCGAGACGCGAAGGTTCGCATCACATTAGATGTGTGCAAACTTGCACATCGACGCGGCGACAAGGAAATGAAGAAACGTGCACTGGAGACCTTTTGCATGATCTATGAAGTCGATCCAACAACACTTACGCGACAAGGAATCGGAAGACGAGCTACAATAAAAGACCAAGTCGAACAACAACACGCGGAAATGGATATTTCGCCTCCAACGTCTGCAGAGGTTGTCCACGCTGAAAGGAAAACAGTGAGTTTAGATAAACGAAAAGACCTAGAAGACGGCGCAACGATTCAAGAAATCGACGAGTTTTTGGAAGAGAACTGAAGACAGCATGAAATGACAGTGCTTAGTGTTTCCTTAGTTAAAATTAAGAGAAAAAAAATTTCCTAGTTTATATTATTATATATAATATTATATATTATTATATTATTATAGTGTAGGTTTAAGTTAGTGTTAAAGTATAAAAAAAAAAAAAAAAAAAAAAAAAGAGAAAAAAGACGATAAAGACGTTCATAGTATAAAGATTCACATACATACACGCACACATACACACGCGCAAACATTTATCCAAACTTGCGTTTTTTGATAAACTTTTGTATCTACATTCATACACATATACACACTAGCACATCACTTTGTCAATCGCGACGTTAAATATAATTTAATTGTTAACAATGACCTGTAAAAATAAAAAAAAAAATAAACCATTCATTTGTGAAAGGTAGAGCACATCGTTGCGGCGGGAAAAATCGTCAAACATCGTGCAAAATCGTCAAACTTCGCGCACCGAAGAAAAAGTCGTTCATTTAGAGGGGGGATTGACGTTAGCCTGCGTCTAACGTATTTTTTCAAATAATTATATTATTTCGCCTTTTTCTCGCGGCACGCGCTAACTTGCACAAAATTTCGTGCAAGCAGGCTCTCCCCTCACCACCGCGACACTTTACACGGGCTAGGCTTAGCAGAGTCGCGCGACAATCGCTAACCAATCGCGACTCACCACGTCGAGCCCCCACCATCCCGCTCTTAGCATGCATTGCTCTCCGCCGAGCTCGCGGAGGAGCGAACTGAGAGAATCAGTTCGAGTCGAGTCGTCACAGTCGGTAGTCAGAACGAGTTAGCGGTGGACGACCGAACTCGTATAGTCGTCAGTCGTCGCGACTTTTCGCCTCTCGAACGCTACGCGACTTGCCCTCGCCAAGGCGCGACTTTGAGTCGCTCAGGCAAAAGGGGCCTTGACCCAAGACGTCGCTCAGAGCGGACCCGCTCGTGCGCCTGCGTCTAAGTCGAGTGAGCTAACCTTTTATCCTGCTCACAGCAGACCACGTCCGCTCAAGCAAAAGGAAGGCGACGACCGTCGCCGTAGGTGAGCTCAAAACTGCGTCTGGCAACCTGAGAGCGAGAAGCCAAGCCGATTTCCGCGTTACGTTCCGCGTCCGCAAAAATCTAAATAACACCGCGACGGAGTTGCCCTACCGTTTGAGTTGAAGTAAGCCGGCATTTCGTTAAATTATTTCACCCTCCGTCCGTCCTTTCCTTTTTTTATCCCCGCCTCCCTTAACGCAGCCGGGTTCCCTCAGCGTTCGTCTCTAGAACGCTTCCCTTACCAACTCGGCATGTGTTAAACGCCAAAGCGGAATATCCACGGTTCCAAGCTCATGCTGTGTATTTGGTGGGATCAGCTGGGGGTAGTGTATTACGAGCTGCTCCAACCCAACAGAACCATCACAGGAGATCTCTATCGATGACAATTGATGCGTTTGAGCCGAGCATTGAAAGAAAAACGGCTGCTATATGAGCAAAGACACGATAAGGTGATTTTGCTGCATGATAACGCTAGGCAACATGTCGCGTCACCGGTCAAAACATACTTGGAAACGCTGAAATGGGAAATCCTACCCCAGCCGCTGTACTCTTCAGACATTGCGCCTTCTGACTACTATTTATTTCGATCGATGGCTAACCGCCTGAATATAAAATTTTAAAAACACAAAAACAAATTAAAAAAACTAAAAAGTGTAAAAAAATAATAAAATTTCTTTAAAACTTATAAAAAATTGAAAATTTTGCTGTTAAAGGTATCAATTTAAGGGGGGAAATCACAGTAGCACACAAAAAATAGGCATATTTTCGGGAATTAATTTTGGCTGAATAAAAGTATCAATCGAAAATCTGTAAAGTAGGTTTTATAGCAATACTAAAAAAGTACAAAATGTAATATTTTCAATAAAAAATATTTAAAAATGGCGGCTGCGCAGCATATGCCCCAAGGCGCCTATTTTTAAAAGCGTGTCAATGGCCGAAGACGTAGACTCCTTAATTTTTAACCTGGAAGAAAAAACCAAAATTTTTTAGTTTTCATATAACAACAGCTAGCGAGCTACGTAGGATTTTTTTGATGTATTAATTTTTCACAAAATGGTGCATGTTTGAAAATAAAGTTAAATTTTTAACAAAAAAAAAAATCGCCATCAAATCTTCGATAAAAAAACTAAGCCATATAAAATAAAAAATCCTACGTAGCTCTGTGGAAAAAAATATTTCAAAGCTACTGTCAAAATTTCAAGTCGATTGGTAAAGATTTGCTTGAGTTATGTTTTCGGCAAGCTCTAAAAAAGTGGTTTCAAGAAAAACGCGTTTAAAGTTTTAAGTACTGAGATACCATACCTGAGTGGCGTTACCGCAGAATGAAAAATTTGGGCACTCGGACACTTTTGCCGTATTCCATCATTTGGTATATTATTTTTAAGACCCTAAAGCACCTTTTAGGCGAAAAAAATTTTTTTCGAAAAATTGAAAATTTTACTGTGATTTCCCCCCTTAATTGTCCAGATGTAAGAATCAATTAATACTCAGGTTGACGTTTTTTTTCTTTTAGACTTTTGATTTTTTGCAATAGTCCAGGCAACCAAAAATATATAGAAATAACAATAAAATAGAGAAATTAAAAAAAATATTACTAAAAGTTGATATGAATAGTAAATGGAATAAGCAGTTGCTTACACGTAACTAAACTCAAAGGGCTTAGCAGAAACAAAGCTGTATTACTTCTTTTGAAAATAGACGGAATGTAACCACCATTTACACACAGCTGGACCTAAGTCCAGCAGGGACAAACCCTACACAGTCTCAAGGAATGATAAAGTAGATAAATAAAAAATTCGAGAATGTGAAATTGAAATCGAAATTGAAATATTGAAAATTAAAAACTTGAAAAATTCGTATAATTTGGACTTAGTAAAATTGTATAAATAGAACTTAGTAAAAATTGTGAAATAAAAATATTGATAAAATAATTAAAAATTTAATTTAATTTTTTTTATTTAAAAATCTAAAAATTCTCGTTTGAATACACGAAGAAATACTCGGGACGAGTAGAACGAGTTTCTTTGAGCTAGTATTCAATAGAATTGCTTCTGATGAATTGAAAGAAAACCATTTCTTTTGTACTAGGAGTTCACCCATAAGGCCCGCAAGTAAGACGCAAATACAAAATAAAATGGTAGAATGGACAGCAGTTGACGAAGGAAAAATCGTTTTTCTTTCTCCTTCGGATCTTTAGCTTAGAATTTGACTACTGCGTAACGCAGATATGAGTATGCTTAGGGCTTCTCCCACTCATACATTTTCCCTTCTTCAACTTGAAATACAAAATAGAATATTCTTAGAATTCTACGCGCTTATGTGATAAAATTAATACTAATAATATATAAAAATAAAGTTATTGTACAAAATTTTTAAAAATTATTGTAAAATTAATATCAATTAAAATATTTCTTCATATTATTTAAAAAGAAGTAATTATAACTAAATAGATTAAAATCGTACTTAAAATTATGAAAAAGTATATACAAAAATAGTATTAATAAAAAAAAATTGGTTTTATGACCGAACCTGAAGAGTTTGGTCTGGGTTCTTAACAAATATATTTTTTTCCGAAGAAACTGCCCATTCGTTCGTGAGCTCGTTCTCTTTACTTACCTTGTAAATGAAATTATTTGTTTCGATTTATTAAATTAAACTATTTTAATTTATTGAACTGTATTTGTTGATTAAAGTTAATTCTATTAATTTAAGTAATTGTGAAACGCTTCCAGGAAACTCCAACAAAGTTCTGGAAACTCGATGGTTCATGATTCGATGGCACGTAACTCCCGTTATGTTGTGGATCTGAAGGGCTCGCCAGTCTCAAACTCCGACGTATTATCAATCAGATCTTTGTAGATATTGAGGGTCTGTATGGCTATCTATTTGCAAATTCTAGTATCTCAAAAAACATTTATGTAGTCACGATATGAGGGCTTAGAGAGCTCATCAGTCATAAACTCTGATTCATTTAGCACCAAACTCAAACTAGACGGGTTTACCATGGCAAATAATTATAGAGAAGACCGTGAATCATGTTTTCTAGACACAAATCCTTTTGTACTATCAGTGCAATTAGTGGCAGTCACACACTAGCAACGGTTAACTTCAATGGGTCCTGCGAGGTTGAGTATGACGTATCGACGAGAGCGCGTTGATCGACGATAATTTCGTCGCCTCAAAGACTCGTGTGTAAAGAACTAGGTGTCACTGGGAACCGCAGTATTTGTATGGTCAGATGTTTGATCAATGGTATTGGTCTTCGTATCTTGTGGTCTGATATTTTGACCAATACGAAGGTAACAGCCAAATTGTCTTTTCGTCGATCAGTGCGTCGACGAAATCATCGGTGGCGTAGATTCGCTAACACAGGTGTCAATTTACGTTGGTCTGCAGATCATTGGTCACACTTTTAGCTGATGCTGTAATTTTGACATACAGCGTGATCGGTTGCTCACGGTGTCGTAAGCCAAGTTATGTATATAGCTTGGTGGTGTCCATTGACGTTACACCTTCCCCTTATAGTGGTTGTCGCCCACGGTAATCTCATCATCTAGGTGGCTAAAATGAGATGAAGAAGCAGGTGAAAAAGATCGGTGAACACAGAATGTTTCCCTATGCTACATGACTTTGCTCACATGGTAGCCGAGGATGCTTGGATCCATATTCGTCGTATTTGCACGGCGAGATCCGGCAGGAGGGTTTATAGTTTTTTTAATGTTTCTTTCGGTATGTTTGAGTTCGTTTACGTCTATTCCGGCTTCGTCCCTTCTGTTTATCGGCTCTGTCCTCGGATGCTTTTATTTTAGGGTTGACTTTATTGTAGAGTTTAGACAAAATATGTTCAGCATAGAGGGGGTCGTAAGACCTTGTTAATGACCTAAACTTCGAGATTTATTTTATTATCAAGTATTATGAAGATATTATTTTCAAGGTTATTTGAAGCTCAAAGTAATTATTTATATGGGAACCTCTGTTTTTAATGTCAGATTCTAAAAGAATAAGAAATTTCACGATAGAAATAATATTCTTAAAGTATTCATTCTGGTCTTGTACAGGTCTAATCAAAGTTGAATTTCTAAAAACATAAAATCAAGGTAATTTTTATATGGAAAATTCTGTTTTGTGCCAAATTATACAAAAGCAAGGAATTTCACGTCAGAAATGATGGTTCAAAAATGTGTTTACTGACCTTGAGAAAATCAAATTGAAATCAACTGTTTTAAATTGCTTAAAATCTTTCTCTTTTAACGATATCGGTGCACTGGGCATGCTAAACGTTAAAGATGCCTTTTCAAGTAATGATTGAAATGCACGAGTTTTGATGACCTTGGCTCACAGTTGACCTTAAAGTCTAACTTCTAGAGTGTTGAGGTCATTTCTAAAGAAATTGTAAAAATCAAAACACCTTCTTATTTTCGGCGTTAGCCTCAAACAACGACCTGGTTGTAGTAAGTTTTGTTCCTTTTAGGGTGCTTGATTACCGTGGGTCCCCTTGTCTCTCACAGTTGATGTGATTTACCGATTACCGACGGATTAACTGCTTGAAGTTACCTTCGTTGGCTTCAAGATACAAACGTAAACGTCTTTATGTAAAAGCTGTCGACAGTTCTTAGTAAAGATTTTCTAAGTATGAGCATGTAAGCTCTTTTAATTTGGTCCATCATGTCTTCTCTAGTGGTAGATATATTTTATATATCGATAAAAGAAAAGTGTTTTAATTTTTTGCAGTTTTTTCACAGATGACTTTCACACTGTAGGACCTCGACATTAATATATTTTTATTACGGATACGGCATATTTTTATTACGGATTCATATTCCTTGTAAGAAAATACGTAATTTTTTTTCAATCATTTTTTTTTTTAAAGTGCTTCTTTCTCTTGCTAATGGGCGTGATACCGCAGTTAGGCAGCCAAATCAATTTTCACTTAATTTAACGACGCAGTTAGACCAGACAACCTGATAAACACCAAATTTGATACCACAGATAGGTTGCTTGACCAGTGATCATATTGTCTAAACCAGAGTCAAGTGCTTTAGCAAATAATCATATCGATTGGTGATCACTTCTATGTAAGGGGGAAAAATCACCGAGTCGACAATGCAACCGAGTGTCTCGTCTCCGTGGCGTCTTCAAGGCACTAAGATAAGCAAACTAAATAACTGGCGTAGCCAACTACTCACTTACCTCTCCGTGTTCCACAGCGCCCACAAAGACGCTTAGCCGCCACTATCCGCGATTCCGCTAACTGGTCTTCTCGTACTCGCACACTCACGCGCATGTGCACGTGCTTCACTCGCTTACAACCACGTTTACTTTGCTTGACTTCCATATCCGCGTTCATCTACTTGCTTACGATTGCTTCGGTTCCTTCTATCCGCGTACGTTCATCTGCGTTTATTGAGATCCTCGTTTGCCACTCACTTCCGACTACGACCGCATGCCTTCGCAACCACACCCATGTGCTGCCGCGCTTTACGCTTATATCCTCACACCTCGCACTCACGCTTTATGTTCACGTCCACGCTCCTTAAATTGAAGTTTAAAATATAAATATAAAATTTTTAAATTATTTAATTATTTATTTTAAATGTGAAAAAAAAATTTTATGAGATGGTGCTTTTAAGGTTACTTTATTATAGTATGATTTCCGTGCAATAATATATTCATGTAGCAATATTATTTTATGTAAACGTTTAATGTAATCGACTGTTATAATATTATACGTTCTCAGAAATTATCTAGAATCTTTTTTTTAATTTCATACAAATCATTAATAAATATATATTATGTTTTAGATCTGTCAAGCGTCCCGCGACGGCTTCATTTTTTTAAATTTTTTAAAAATCATACCAGTATTACATTGTTCAATCATCCGAAAACGGATGATATTTATTCATTATATTGACTTTTTATGACAAAATTGTTAAGAGGGGATTCTTACATTTTGAAACGTGCCCTTTCTGATGGCATGATCGAAATTATCAAAGAACTTTATTTTTTAGTGAAAATGCTAAGAAAAGTTTGGGTAATGGGTGCATAATTTTGAAATTCGACCTTTTAAGATTTTTCACTCAGAAACAAAGCATTTTATGCGAAAAAGTTAAAGAAAAAATAGTGCTTAGAATCGACCAAGGAATGCACAGGGATTTTTCCGAGACGATTCGAACGATTTTTGCAATTTGTCATAAATTGATAATTTGCATAAGCAAAAAAATTACTCAAAACTCATTGAAAAAATTCAGGCGTATTTTTTGGTTGATTCAAAGCAGTTTCAGTTCTTAGAAATTTTCGCTTTAAGTAGATTGTTTACGAGAAAAAAATTTATGAATGTTCTAGCAAGAATTTTGCCCTTCAGGCACAATTTTGAAGCCGCTAAATTTATCGAGCTTCTGCATCCCATATTCTTAAAATTTAGACATTGTGTCCACTATCTAGAGCAGTTCATAACCGATTGCAGACCAGGATCTCTTTAAAAACTCGATTTCAAAAAAAAATTGTTTGAAAATTTTGTGATTTTTTTTCTTGTTGTCGCCATCTTGTTAAAAAAATTCTTTGACAAAAAATCAAAGAGATTTTAAAATTTTAACTATTTTTTGCACTTCCATTTATATTTTCATTAGTAAAAAAAAACTCTTTTTATTTTATCTTTCGGTTAAAAAAAAACTGCTGTAAAAAACAAATTTTTTAATTTGTTGAATATCAATTGAAAATAAATTTTTTTAGTATTATATTCTCAGTTACTGCATCTTATAAAGCATACCGAAAAATAATAGGGAAAGATATTCTCTAAAATATTTTATAGCTTTTTCATAAAAATTTTCAATCTCAAATGCAAGAAAGAAATTTTTTCATTTTAAGGAATCTTTGGATATGTATTAAATTTGCGTATATGTAATAAATTTGTATGATGATTTCTCAACTTTACTTATCACTATTTACAATTTATTATTACAATAATACTATAACATTTATATTGTTTTAGGATTACAGCAATATTCTATAAAACAATTATCTGATATTCTAAGTGAAATGGATTCTTTAATATCGGCTTTAAGTGAAACTCTTATAAATGAACTTGCGTCAAGAGATGAATTAGAATATGAGAAAGAATTAAAAAATCAATTTATATCATTATTACTTGCGGTCCAAAATCGACGTCGACAACATCATGTTTCCAAAAAACGTAACCAACTGCACAATGGGAGTAGTCCCTTATTACAACGTAAATCATGCCAAGAATCTAAGGTTCGTGACAATTAATGTAATTGTTACTTCTGTAGAGTCTAATTTTATTATTTTAGTTCATACTCTAACACATTCAGGTTTATTTTAGATATACATTTAAAATATAATTAAATAATGTTTATGTACACTTGTAACATCACACTTCTAGTCTGCTATTCGGTTGAAAATTATAAGTTTGATTTTCTTTAAATCTTGCTTGTCTTTTTAAGTTCATAGAACAATATAAATTATAATAAAATATAATTTTTATAAACTTACTATTGACATGATAGAATATGAATGTAGAGAGAAGCGAGGCACAATAGCAGAACATTTCATGTAAATGCGTGTCCTGCTACCGTAGCATAAGTAAAAAATTAAAGAATTTAAAGTAAAAGACAGTAGATCAATTATTAAATAGAAAGTTAGATTTTTAGAAGTCACGAAAATTAGAACGATACCTTATTTTGTACTGCTCACCTTAGTCCTATTGTTCCTTCCTTGACCTGTTACCATCGCCTGCTGCCTCATATCAATTAAAAAAGCTGTAAAATGACATTAATAATTAGTGGAAGCAACAAAAAAAAAATATTGGAGCAATACTTATCTATTTTAGCTACTGTGTAGACCCCTTCTATCGTAAAATCTTGCCTTGTCCCATGCTCCTGTCCTCCATACAGGAGTAATCCACTGTAATTCCACCGTAATCCAAAAGAAAATAAAACACATGAATAAGCAAAAAGAGGGAGGAAATAATTACTTGGAATGAAAGTTACCTGCTACTTTAGTCTTGGAACTTTTTTCAGCCTCCTCCAGCGGTCCTCCTTGTGCATCAGAACTGTCATCGTAGCCTCTCATCGTTGGCCAAAAAGCAGCCCTTAGGGTGGAACATGGAAAATATAATAACAACATAAAATATGAGAAAATTGAAAGTGTAATTACTCGTTAAAACTTTTACGAGCCCCTGAGTCTGCTGATGCTTACTGCTGTGCTGCATTAGGAGGACTTAACCTTACCGTCGATCACGTTGCTAGAATAACAAGCTACTGCAGGAAGTGCTGGCTGCGGCAATCTCAGAACATTCTATGGATCAGTTGTTGTCGTTGTCATCGTCATCTCAAGACGCCTCTCCGTCGCTGGCACTGTCACACCAACCTCACTTGCGACGGATGTAAACATTGTTTTCATACGTACATCTACTGACGCGTCAGTCGGTGTATCGGTTCGACTATCCACTAAGAATCGAGCGAAGATGGCATGCCCGGCGGCAGTGTTGGCCGAAAACTGTCAGGGATGCCCGACTCGATGAAGAAGAAACACGAGGCAATTTGCACAGAACGAAGTGACACGTTCACTCCTGGGTAGTGCTTCCGTATAGTCTCGTTTAAACCCACGCTGCTTGGTCATAGAATTCTCCACGTGCACTAGTTATCTTGAATAAAAAGGAGTTATAAATCCTATCTTTTATTTATCATGCATTGTTCCACCTTTTCGCTTCCTCTCCCCCCTCTTTTTCCCATACGTGAGGAGCAGGCGTTCGAGCACCCACGCGGTAACTTTTTGCATAAAATTTATAATTTCGACTTGTTCGACTTTCCGATTTAAACTTTTTGTGAACTTGCGTGTCATCGCCGCTGAGCACTTAAACCGGCGAGATGAAAACTTAGTGCCACGAACAAGCCGCGGCTAGTGCCCGTTTTCCATTATTTTTATATATTAAATGATATATAAATATAATTTTTAAGTATAATTTTTTTTATATATTAAAAAGTTTTCATGTATTTCTCTTATCCCCTTTCCCCCCCCCCCACTTTTCCCCCATACACTCATACACAGTAACCTCAAATTGATGGTTACACACTACATCTGAGTTATAAGTTCTGAAATCACTATTCAATCTCGAATAATTTAGTATCACATAGTTTCTAATGTCTAAAATTTTTGTTGCATGTAATCAATTTATAAAATAATGTATTTCCCTGCTAAAAATGCCCGTTTAAAGAAGATTTAAATAAAATTGATTTGAATCAGGTTTTTTAATCGCAATTTATTAAATTAAATCCAATACAATCGATTAAAACTTATTTAGACTAATCATAAAATTATATCTGTTGAAATCAGATTTAATCAGTTGTATTATTAAATAAGATAATATTCTTGTTACAGAACACAACTAATTACAGTCGATTAAAATTGACAAAATTTTATAATTAGTTTAATTAGGCTCTAATAAAACATTTTAACTTAGGGTTTTAATTTTATAAATTCCGTTAAAAAAACGGGGTTGAAACCGATTACATATCAAATCGGTTTTAATTGGATATTTCTAGCGGGTTTATTCAAATAAAATTTTTATAAATTTTGTTACAATAGTACTGTTACGATGAAGACAAAATTTTCTTCTCTTTATTACATTTTTCGAAATACCAGGTGTGTTTGAAAAGTAAGGTGACTATATTTTTATAAAAAAATATTTACCTATACATTAATATTTATGTTGTCCCCTTCAAAGTAATTCCCTTCAGATACAAAACACTTACGCCAACACTTTTTCCAATCCTCGAAGCACTTCTCATAAACACTTTTTGGTATAGCCTTGAGCTCTTCCGTCTTTTTAGTTTTGGAAACAGAAAGAAGTCGCAGGAGGCTAAATTCGGTGAATGTGATGGCTGAGGTATTATTGTCGTGTTGTTTTCGGCCAAAAAATCTCACAAGCAGCGATGAATGAGCAGGTGCATCATCGTGATCTCAAAGCCATGAATTGTTTTTTCACAATGCCGGACGTTTTTTTCGTATTACTTCTCGCAAACGGCGCATAATTTCAAGGTAATACTCTTTATTTACGTACGACCTTGAGGTAAAATCTTCTGATGGACTACGGTACAGTAATCAAAAAGAAAAAACAGCGAACAAAACTTTGACATTTCATCTTGGCTCTCCTGGGTGCTTCCATTAGGACGATTGGGCTTTGATTTTGACTACATAACCATATACTCCATGATAAGTCACCATTTATAATTCTATTGAGCAAATGAGGATCATCATTGAAGTCATTCAAGAGCTCCTGAGCGATGCTCATGCGACGGTTCTTTTGATCAAAATTAAGAAGTTTTGGAACGAACTTCACTGACACACGTCTCATGCCCAAAACATCCGAGAAAATTGAATGACACAAGCCGACCGACATACCAACATCCTCAACAATTTTCTTTATAGTAATTTAACGATTTTTCAACATGATTTTCTTAACAGCTTTGACGTCATCATCTATTGTCAATGTACTCTCATCATGTGTACATTTCCCCTTGTGACTCAGAGTATCAAAAAACTTAAACTCTACTACCATTTATTTTATATTTTAAATTTTAGCATTCGTTTAATTTATTGAAAAAACGATAAATTAAAAAAAAAGCGACATTATTGGTAATGGTTTAATCGAAATATCACAAAATTTAGAAAAAGCTGCATTTTTAGGAAAAATTACTTGTGGTAAATGTAACAACTTTAGTTTGAAGATGTTATTTAAATTCTTGATTGATTGAGCCATGCAAGCTTTGAACTATGAGTTATTATGTATAAAAATATAAAAATGTGCATAACTCGCAAAAGGGGGCAACTAGGATTTTAAATTCAATTGATTAATGTTAAAATGATGTAGACAATTTCTACATTAGTCAATTTTGGAACCATTTTAGTCAAACTTTCCGTTACTTAAAGCGAATCGTGCTTTGGTGACCCTGCAAGCGACTCCATTATTCAACTACACATACATTTATGACAATATATGAGAATAGCCTTGCCTCGGCTTTTTATAAATTTGACTTCACTTTATCCGGCTTCAAAAATATAAATGCACAAATGTTAAAAAGCGCTAAATCTATATTGCTCCTAATTCTCACTGAGATTTTCAATCTCTCTTTACAATGTTCGTATTTTTCATTTTGTTGGAAAAATGCACGCACTTATTGTGCCTTTAGCAGAGACTTTTTGAATTTGTTTTACCGCTGATACTAGACCCATTGCTAAACTCAGTGAATTATGTAAACTTCTTGAACGTGTTACCCATGATTAATTAGATAATTATTTTGAGAACAACAATTTGCTTCATTCATGTCAGGCCAGTTTTCGCAGTGGTCACAGTACGCAAACAGTCTTATTAGATATACTGGTATTAGTACTTTTATCCATAGATAAGCACAAATTTACTGTCTTTGAATTATTTGATTTCTCCAAAGCGTTTGAAACTGTCTCTTACACCAAGTTACCTGTTGAACTCTTTCGTATTAGCTGTCATCCTAGTGTTGTTAAGTGGTTTGCTAGCTACTTAACTAATAGATTTCAATCTGTAATTGACAAAAATTTGTCTGATTAGTAACCTACGTCAACGGGTGTATCACAAGGTATTTTCTTGGGTCCTCTTTTATTCAAAATTTTTTTTAACTATTTGACGTCTGTATTAACTCACTTATACATAATGATTTTTGCCGATGACATGCAAATCTATAAGCATTTTTTCCCAATGATATTATAACCGCTATTGAACAAGTCTCTGTCGATGCTTCTGCTATTGCAAATTGGCTATTCTGCTGCAAATGGACTAAGGTTGAATCTTAATAAAACAAAATTCATGATACGCGGTAGCAAATAGTATGTTACTAGATTTAACTACACGTCTACGAGGGGCGTTTGAAAAGTCTGTGCAAAAATAAAAACTGCTTTCGTGTTTGGGGTGAACCTTTTTTATTTTTCGACATAGTCTCCTTTTAGGCTTATACACTTCGTCCAACGATGTTCTAGTTTGTTGATCCCTTCCGAATAATAGGATTTTTCCAAGTCTGCAAAATATGCATTAGTGTCTGCAATCACCTCATCGTTTAAATAAAATCTTTGTCCCGCCAGCCGTTTCTTCAAACTGGGGAACAAATAGTAGTCCGAGGAAGCCAAGTCTGGAGAATATTGGGGATGGGTTTCGAACTCCATTACTGTATTTTTTAATCATTTCGACTCAATAAATTTTGACTGCGTATAACGGGTGCGAATTTAGAGTTATTTCTCCTTTCCAGCGTCTTGTTCCAGACTACAGCTGCCTTCGTAGACGTGTTAACTATAAGTCGACTGTGTAGCCAGGCTGGCTAAGATTATTGCTGGCTCCAGGACATTAAGTAAGGCCTCATACACCAAGAAAGTGGGGTACGAAGAGGATCCTACGTTGTAGACGGATCGGCACTGCATGAAAGTGTCATTGTATGACGATCAATATCCGTAGGTCGCATAACGGGAAATTGCTCCTGACGCAGTGCGCACGTGCGTGGAAAAGGCTCGCACGTGCATCTAATATCCCATTAGTTCTAACCCTATTACAGCTGGCGCCTAGAATGTGTGTGGTAGGCATTGGGACGCATAATCATAGAGGGCGTGCAGTTCCACCATCTTCGAAGTCCGGTGCTAACGGGGCCTGAAGCAGGAAGGAGTGTAGCACTGATGCACAGAGCAACAGTACATGGTGCAACACCGGTATGGTAAACAGCAGAGACATCGAATGCATTGTCAGTCGGTGGAACATCGCGTTCCGCGGAGAGCCGACTGACAATGTAGACACATTTTATCGCGAAGTTAAGAAAGCAAAGAACGCCGCGAGCCTCAGTGACCGAGAAATGCTCGCGTCGCTATCCGCTTTGCTAGGCGGACTTACAAAATTATGTTACGCGGGTCTCAAGCACAAATGGTACGCGTGGGAGTAGTATTGCCAAGATGTGTGTGCGTGATAGGGCTCAAAAGCTTATATCCAAAAGCAGTTGATGGATGATGTGAATCATCGACAATCTGCTACAGCAAATCAAGAGGATAGTCATTCACATGGAGTGTCGCACGGTCGACGAGTTAATAAAACGTGCAGCTAAAGCAGAGTTGACCCTAGAGACGAAATAAGTCAATAGAATGACTGTTTCCCCAAATCAGGCGATAGTGCCAGAAGCGGCTTATCGCTCTATGACCTCTTACAAGGGCGTACAGCCAAAGGCAAGCGTAAAATAGGCGCTGCTAACATCAAAGTTGCTGCGTCCAAAGTCGATCGGCCGACATCGCCGATCGATAAAATGGTGAGAGCGTTTGAGCAAGTGAATGAGACACTTGCCCAATGCTCGCAAATCTAAGTGGGTTTAAGACGCAAGGCAAGAGAAGAAGGAACCCGTGGAAGTCAACCCGGTCGCGCTCCCGGCATAGAAGTCTGAACAACGCCACCAATTTCTATGAGAAACCAAGTGAAGGCGAAGCCAAGCAGCTTAAACAGGAGAAAGAGTTTGGCTGCGAAAAACTGAATATGATTCGCCGTTTCTGACCAGACTGCTCGGAAAACGACCAAGGGAGAGCGTAGACGAGGCCCCTTCCTCTCCAAGTCAAGGATCCAAGTCTTGGAAGAGACTCCATCAGATAAGGTGTCGAGCGCAGGACCTACGCTCGAGGCTTAATCGAGCCACCAATAGGATTGTGTCCCCAAAGGAGTCTGATGGTGGGTACGAATTAGAGTAGGAAACTCTGCCCTACACGCAGACTATGACTCGGGTGCGTCTCACATGGTGATGGGAACCGTAAGGTTGAAAATCGCCATGGCGTGTAGATGCACGATCACGCCAGGTCAAGGGAAGGGGGCGATCGGGGCAAATGGTCAATATACCCGGATTGTTGGCTATGTCTCACTGCCCCTCGAAATAGTTGGCATGACGAAATACATCTAGGTGGTGATTCTTGCAAGTCAACAGGCAGATTGCTCCGTTGGCGTTAATTTCAGAAGGGAATTCAACGCAGTCCTGGGTCCAGTGATAAATCAGCTCCACCTGCAGGGAGCCAACAAGATATTGGCTCTAGAGCTAGCATCCATGGACTTAGCGAATGGTCCAGCAGCGTTAGTCGTGGGCCTAACTGACATGGAGCCCTCAGAGAGACAGAAAGAGAGACAGCAGCTCCAACGATTACTGGCCTGAGGTGCCCCAGTAGCTGGCACAAGAGATCGAGAAGAATGTGCACCTCCCAACAGTCTTCGACAGAGGAGGCTAAAGAAGACGCGTGCGGGGCTAAACTACTCACCTCCCGTCCAAATCGTCGGGTCGCCAGAGGAGTGGTGAGTCATTGAGGCGCTTATAGATGAGCCTACGATTGCCCACGACAATGCGCAGGCGCGCTTGTAAATGTTCACGACCGAGCAGCCCGCTGCTATGTGGCTGTTGCTGAAAATCTCCGCGAAACTATTAATGTGGCAGATACCACCCTGACTCTGCGCGCAGAGAGAGGGATTTGTAGTGGAGGACGACGAGTGACACCGCCGCACCCAGCGTCGGGAAGCGCTCTAAAAGAAACGGTGAAAAAAAGCCGCTACTGCCCTCGTGTCTATGGGTACTGTAAATTAAAGAGCCCTGGCAGTAAAGTGCCAGAACCTTCCGTCTAACAGGAGTCCAAGCAGTCAAAAGCCAGGGCCTCAGGCTACATCAGGAGTTCTGATAGCAAGAGCCAGGGCCTTTTTTCTGATTATACCATATACTTGGTGAATCAATAAAAATTCAGGATCACTTGTTTTTAAACTGGTACGGTTATACAAATTCTTTATACTGGTGATGCTGTTTATAAAGAATGTATAAACGGTTATTGGATCTGTATTTACAATAAAAAAATCCTAATTTTGTTTACGACTCTTTTAATTTAGAACGATTAAATACATCACATTTACTATTTTTAAGGCAACTGTTTAACCTGTTTTTTGATGAATTTAAAATTTGTTTTAAAGCAGTGCAAAAACAAAGAAATATGACTAATGCTGCTTTAACCATAGCATTTGATACCTGATTGTATTATCAGCAACAACCAAACTAAATTAAATGTAATTATGATTATCACGTGTATATAACATGCTAGTGTATGATATATTTATTTCATTTCCTATCCGCGATTTTAATGTTACTATTAGTCGTAAATTTAAAAATATTTTCAATAATAACCTACCTGCTGTAACGTCGGGGTGACGTTATTTATGTCAACCTACTGCTACGCTAACGAGCGGTTGCCTCTTGAATCCTAAGTATCAAAGCTTATTGTCTCGGGACGGCAGAGGTTTTTTTTTGCAAGATTTTTTAAAAGGTGTAAGTTTTAGGACTAAATAAATGCAGGAGGCTGTATTTCAAACACGAAACCAGCCTCGAGCTATGCTCCGGACAAGGACGATTTAAGGATAGTAGAAAGAAAAAAATTCTATTGAAAATTTTGTGATTAAACTTACTTTTAGTTTTGGAAGCGAAGTAGACTGATCCTTCTCTCTCTCTCTCTCTCTCTCTCTCTCTCTCTCTCGCTCTTGCTGTCTCTCTCTCTCTCTCGCTCTTGCTCTCTCGCTCTTGCTGTCTCTCTCTCTCTCTCTCGCTCTTGCTCTCTCGCTCTTGCTCTCTCTCTGCGGTTTACGTAAAAATAGCAAAGTAATATGCCGTCAGATACAAGTATATCCAGCGACTTTTGTTTTTGATTAAATATTAAATGTATCTTTTGCTATTTACTTATTTTGTTATACTAAGTTAAAGAAATCTATACTATATTAATTTAATCTAATTTTATTTCTTTAAGCCAGAATTTTTGGATATGTACAAGTTCAAATAGCAATTTATTATTTTAAATTAGAAGAATCACTATACAATTGCATTGCGTAACTATTTATTGTTTATTTGTTTGTGTAGTATGAATAAGAGTTTGAGTTCAGTATGTAATTTTACTATTAAGAGTGGATTGAAATCAATACGTAAATGCAAATTGTGCGCCCACCATTAATTTCTGTAGAATCTACCGCGTCTCAAAATGGTGCATAATCGCTGGGTGATTTAGAGACTTTGGTTTCTACACCTCGCATATTTATTGCAAATGGTAAAATTTGTAGGAAGCGTTTACTTAGCACACGTTCGCCGCCATCGCTTACAATTTCTCAACCGTCGAAAGCTGCTTGTTTAATACTCGAGTCACCGAATATATCAATCAGCATAGATAATGGTATGCCAGCATGGTTTACGCAATGGAATGCAACTTAATTTCAGCCGTTTAAAGAGTCTGTGAATTCTTAGCTTGCATCCCTCTCTGCAAGACTTGATGACATCGAATCAACTAACATTGAGTTGCGAGAACAACTTTCTGCCTCTCAAGTCTTTGTTGTACAAATTGATCGTGACATTTTGCTCACAAACTCTTGCAAAATCCGTATTTCGGGTATTCCTAATATTCTTGTAAATGACTATTTGCAAGCGTGTATCGGAGCCACGAATAACGCTAACCATCTGAATTTTATCGAGGCAATTCGTGCATGGCCGCATCATCGAATACTAATGCGCAGAAGAAACATGATAGTTCCTCGCTAGTGATCAAAGTTGTCTCGGAAACGGTGCGCAATAGTATCATTGCCAAAGCGCATCTCTTGCATGGAAAAAAGGCTCAAATTATCTTTGGCACCAGCGGAGACCAACAGGTGTTCATCACGCGCATCTGGCCCCAGCACGTTTACATAATCTTGCGCGCAAAAACGTAAACAACTTGGTTATCTCTGGCCTGCTGTTCGCAATCTAGTGGTGTATCTGCGACCTAATAATAAGTCTTCACTGATCCCTGTCCGTTCCCTTGAAGATTTAGATCGACTTACCCCACGACCGAATATTTTGGCTCATTTCAACGACCTCGAGTTTTTCATTGAAAACAGATGCTTATATGACATTATCGCTGTAACGGAGACATGGCTTTTAGCTGATGTTTCTAATACACCCTATAAATTGACTGGTTTTAAATTATTATGCCACGATCGTGTTAACAGAATGGGCGTGACTTTGTATGTCAAAAAGTGCTATCACTTTACAATAATTTCTCAGTCAAATTCTCACTTCAATAATAAGGTCATTGAAGACAGATGTTAAATTTGAGGTAATAAAAATTCTTGTGGTTGTTGTTTATCGTCACCTTCATGGTGCTTACCCCACAGCTCTATTCGAAGAGCTTTCAGACATTCGCCAGAATTATTCTGATGTCATCATAACAGGCGACTTCAATTTTCCTATGCACAAAACACCCAGATTCGGACTTCTTTCGAGAACTTCTTCGTAAGCATAGTCTTGAGCTTGTTCAGTCTGATCTCAATCACCATATGCTTCATGAGGATGGTTCTTCGAGTGATACGGGACTTGTCTTACAGTCTGTCAAGTAAGAGCGTGGTCGACTTCACCGACAGGTAATAAAAGATTTCGCTCTAATTCCTTCACAAGCCGATAGAATAAAGCTTTGTCCTTGATGCATTGTTAACAAAAATTTAGTTGTCGTTAATCTTTTGAAGGAGAATCACGTTAAACGCCATGAGTGCTAAGTACGCGTCGCGCTACGAGGCTGTGTTCCTTTGCATCCACCCGAAAGGTCCCAAAATGTCGCAATCAGCGGCTGCTAAATATATGAGAAAGTCGAAGGCATTTGTACAGAAGTGGATACAGCGATATAAAGTAGCTAAAAATGTAGATGATTTACCAGAACGTGGCTCGATAGGAAAAGTGAACAAAAAAGATGAAAAAAGAATAGTGAATCTGTTTTCGCGGAATCCTGCTTTAACACTGCGGCAAGGACAAGCAAAATAAATGGCAAAAGGTTTAGATATATCCTACGAAACTATCCAAACCCATCTTCGTACTCATCATCTGAAATGGCGCAACACAATGAAGAAGCCTCTGTTGACTGAAAAACATGTGACAAAGCGACTCGCTTGGGCGCATGAGAATATTGATAGAGATTTTAAAAATGTCATTTTTACTGATGAATGTTCTATATGGGCACTTCTGTCCTCACGCAAGCCTGGTCAACTTCCACCAATAGGCTTGTTTAGCGGACCGTAAAACATGGAATAAAGGTGCATCTTTGAGGCTGCTTCTCAAAGCAGGGATTCGGCACTTTGCACCTCTTTACTGACAACCTGAATGCCGAGAAAATGATAAAAATCTACAAAAAGGCTTTACTGCCATCTGCCAAACGATGGTTTATCACAAAAAATGAAGATTGGGTTCTGCAGGAGGACAACGATCCTAAACACCGCAGCAAGCTCTGTACTCAGTGGAAGACTCAATCTGGCATCGTTACATTGGATTGGCCGTCGCAGTCGCCCGATGCAAACCCTATTGAAAATGTGTGGGTATATATTAAACGGAAGCTTCGTGGAAGACGCACATACACTTTGAAGCAGTTGTCTTACGAAATTCGTCGGATCTGGAGATCCTTGCCACTAGAATACGCCGTCAAATTAGTAGAAAGCATGCCTCGGAGATGCCAGGCAATTATCGACGCCGGTGGTGACTGGACACATTATTGACCGAATTGCATCATTGTTTATAATGTGTACAATGTATATATAAATATGAAAGTTTCATCAAATAAATTTTTTTCTAAATTAACACGACCACGCTCTTACTTGACAGACTGTATTTATCATTCCATCATGTAGTTTAGTTCGAAATCACACTAATTCTGACGCACCATTGGCAGCTAGCCACGACTTAATTTTGCTGAAATATTCACTTACGTCGTTCTCTGCAGAACTGAAAAAGATAGCCTATCGTGCGCTCAAAAATCTAAGACTGGATCTTCTTTGCGATAAGCTCAATAGTAAACTGAGAATGGTCTCCCTGGCTGAGCCACTCTTGTCTACAGTTCCTTTTTTACTTACATCTGGTCTGTCTAATCTTAACGACTATCCTATCTCGAAACTAAACGATAAACTACATCGTTACTTGAGACTTTTGACAAAATGGCACCTGCATAAAGTATATCACTTCGTGCTAACAATAAACCTTGGGTGTCAAATGACATTTGTCTCCTCATTAAAGCAAAACAGGCAGCGTACCGACGTGCCAAATCGATAGGTAAAACTATTGATCGCTTACTCTTCATTTCGTTCAGAGCCAAAGTAAATAATAGTATCAGTGTTGCAAAAAATCGCTATATTTCATTTATTGCCGATTCCTCATCGTCCCAAAACCTTGTGGACCCAATTAAAGAATATACAGTCTGTCAAGTAAGAGCGTGGTCGTATTAATTTATAAAAAAATTTATTTGATGAAACTTTCATATTTACATATACATTGTACACATTACAAACAATGATGCAATTCGGTCAATAATGTGTCCAGTCACCACCGGCGTCGATAATTGCCTAGCATCTCCGAGGCATGCTTTTTACTAATTTGACGGCGTATTCTAGTGGCAAGGATCTCCAGATTCGACGAATTTCGTAAGACAACTGCTTCAAAGTGTATGTGCGTCTTCCACGAAGCTTCCGTTTAATATATGCCCACACATTTTCAATAGGGTTTGCATCGGGCGACTGCGACGGCCAATCCAATGTAACGATGCCAGATTGAGTCTTCCACTGAGTACAGAGCTTGCTGCTAAACCTTTTGCCATTAATTTTGCTTGTCCTTGCCGCAGTGTTAAAGCAGGATTCCGCGAAAACAGACTCACTATTCTTTTTTTTTTTATTTTCGTTCACTTTTCCTATCGAGCCACGTTCTGGTGAATCATCGACATTTTTAGCCACTTTATATCGCTGTATCCACTTCTGTACAAATGCCTTCGCTTTCTTATATATTTAGCAGCCGCTGATTGCGACATTTTGGGACCTTTCGAGTGGATGCAAAGGAACATAGCCTCGTAGCGCGACGCGTACTTGGCACTCATGGCGTTTAACGTGATTTTCTTTCAAAAGATCAACGACAACTGAATTTTTGTTGACAATGCATTAAGGACAAAGCTTCTCTCTATCGGCTCGCGAAGAAATTAGAGCAAAATCTTTTATTACCTGTCAGTGAAGTCGACCACGCTCTTACTTGACAGACTGTAGGTGCTATTGCACAAAAGACTGCATCGCTGCTTCGCTACTTTACGCCTCAAATCCTAAATGAATATTATGCTTCTGTCTTGTGTTTGGCACCTCCATTGCGACTTCTAGATATTTCTGATGTATTAAGCTGTCCTTTGAATTCTAACCCTTCAGATATATTTTAAACCGATATCCGCAAGTACTATTGGTCGGGCTCTTACTTACACTACGAAAAGCAGCACTGGAGCAGATAACGTTGCACTAAATATGCTTAAATTAGCTTGTTTAGCACTTTGTCCTAATTTAGTCAAACTCTTTAATGGTTCAATCCAACATGGTATCTTCCCGGGCAGTTGGAAATTGGCTTCAATAACTCGTCTCTCTAAAACTCATCCTCCAAAATCACCGTCAGAGACACATCCTATTGTCCTACTACCAGTAATGTCTAAACTAATAGAGCGTATAATTCATGACCAACTAATGAGTCATCTCACTGCTCATTAAATGCTGGATGTACACCAGTCTGCTTTTAGGAAGCATCACTCAACTCAGACAGCCTTTCTCGAGCTTTACGGAAGAAGTACGTCTGGCGACTGATAAGTATGAAGTGACCTCACTTATAATGTTCAACTCCTCTAAAGCATTTGATTTGGTCTCTCATCAACTCCTTCTCATAAAGCTTAGAGCGCTAAACTGCTCCGATGTCGTAATTAGATGATTCGCCAGCTACCTATCAGGTAGGCGCCAAGCCGTGCGTGCTGAGGACGGTATACTCTCTGACACCGTTGAGATCTTTACTGAAGTACCTCAGGGAAGTGTACTTAATCCTCTTCTTTTTATGGTGTTTATTAATGATCTTCCTTTCATGTCGCTCGTCTGAGCTTCACATTTTATGCGCAAGCTTAATGACGATGTTTTTGAAAGTCTTCAATTGAGCTCGTAGAAACTTACTGAGACTGAATGCAGACAAAACTAAATTTATTATCTTTGGCAGCCAACCTTACATCTCAGCTATGGATCTTGATGCTCTTCCACCAATCATTATCGGCAATACTCCTATAAAGTGTTCAAGCCAAGTTTCTAGCCTAGACGTTTGTCTCACCTTTATCTTGAACTGAAATACGCAAGTTGGTCAAATTGCTTGTCGTGCTCAGCGTGCTCTTTACTATTTGAGGTTTTACAGACATACGCTCTCTTGAAATCTGAGGCAACGACTGGTTGAGGCACTAATCTGTCCACACTTTGACTATGTGTGTGTTGTTTTCAGCGGCTTTACTCAGGAGCAAAATGTAAAACCAACGTCTTTTGAACGCCTGCATTTGCTTCGTCTTCGGTTGTATCCCGAGGATGGCACCAGTGACACCATATCGTATTTCTCTCGGTTGGTTATCAGCTGAAAACAGACGCCTTATTTTCATCGCCATACTGGCATTTAACATCATCTCGACGGGTTAACCTGTTTACCTAGCTAGGCTCTTGACATTGCATTCAAGCAACTCCACCTGGTGGGTTTCGGTTCGCAGAATTCGACCGCCTTTGTTGTTTGCTAGCACCGCGTACGGAAACTTTGGCAATCTCTTTCCATAGTACAACGTCAAAATTCATTAACCTGCTTGTAGCTAGACTACCTGTGTTTAATCCCTATTTCTCTTATGCCTTAAAATCCATAGTATGTAAGTACTTAACGGCAGAAGAGATCGCATAGTGACGTTCTCGAGCTTCATGTGATACAAGCAGCGTATTAAACCCGGCCCCTCGCGAAGTTATACTCAGAAGATTACTGAATCTGTCACTTTGACTAGTTAACGGGTGAAAGTTTTGTTATAAATTTTATCTGTGGTGTCTCTAGTCTAGTTTTATTTTTAGCGAACAATGTTATAAATTATATGTTACGTAGTGTTATTATTAATATTATTCTCAATATTACTTCTTGATATTTTTTTGCGCACTCACCTGTAAATGTATTTTTTTTGCGAATGCTTCGGCATAACCTACTATATTATATTATAACTGATGGTTAACATGCCCACGAAGGTGGTGGTATTCGGTAAAGGGACGCTTGAAAGGGAAAAAGTAAATAAGGCGCACCCGTTTGCGCAGTCAACTTTAAATTAACTTATAATAAATATACTACTGTGATCAAAAAGTAAGGTGAAATTGTCATTTAAAACTTCCGGGTATTAGGAAGGCAGGTAAATTTTTTTTCCTAGGTTGGTAGGACTGTCTATGACATTTGCCAAGCGTCTGTTTGTCAAAAGGTTTAATTATCTCCGAGTTACGCGTGTTTTTGTAAACAACCAAAAGTGAATTTTTCGATTTTTACAACGGGTGATTTTGTTGAGCAAAGAACTTGCATCAAATTTTGTTTGCGGAACGAATATTCTTGTGCAGGCACGTTGAAAATGTTGCGGAAGACCTTTGGTGATCAAACTATGGCACAAAAAAACGTTTATAAGTGGCACAACGAGTTAAAAGCGGACCGAGAACGCATTGAAGATGAACCGCGCTCTGGACGACCATTAACGTCTACCGACGAGGGTCACGTCCAAAAAATCAAAGATTGGTGCTTGAAAATCGTCGATTGACAATTAGAGAACTCGCTGATAGTGTTGGAATATTATTTGGCTCAGCCCAAACCATTTTGAAGGATGTTTTGTGTCTCAAACGCGTCAAGTCTCGATTAGTGCCAAATCGCTCAATTTTTTGGAAAAAAAGCGTCGCGTTGATGTGTGTGAAACTTTGCTGTCTGACTATCAGGACTACTTGAAATACATCATTACTGGAGACGAAACTTGGATTTACGCATACGACCCTGAAACCACCGAATAATCCAGCGATTATCGTGCAAAAGGTGAAGCAAGACCGAAAAGACCACGGCAAAGTCGATCAAAAATCAAGGTCATGTTGACAGTTTTCTTTGATTATCGTGGTGTGGTGCACTATGAATTCCTTCTGCCGGGCCAAACTGTCAACAAAAAATATTATTTGAGCGTTATGCGTCGTTTGCGTGAAGCTATTCGTCTGAAACGGCCGAAATTATGGGCGAACAACTTTTGGTTCCTTCATCACGATAATGCACCATGTCATACTGAATTGGTTCTTCGCGACTTTTTTGCCAAAAACTCGACTCATATCGTTCCGCAACCACTGTATTCGCCTGATTTGGCTCCAAGCGACTTCTGGCTATTTAGCAAACTCAAAAGGCCAATGCGGGGACGCCGTTTTGACACGATTGAGGAGATAAAAACCGAATTGAAGAAGGTCTTGAAGGCTATACCGGAAAAAGACTATTCCGACTGTTTCGGGGACTGGAAAAAGCGTTGGCAAAAGTGCGTTTTATCGGACAGAGATTACTTTGAAGAAGATAAAATTGATTTGGAAGAATAAATAAAGAATTTACATTTTATAAACAAATTAACCTTACTTCTTAATCACAGTAGTACACAACAGCTGCTTACTCACTAGGCTTTAGATCCTTGTCGAAGGCAACAATGAAAAATGAGCTTGCGCGCAATTAATTCGAGCGAGACACGCACTGCACATGCGTGTCGGTCACTCGCCTTGCTATGTTTAAGTAGCAAGGCGTGTGAATCAGCGCTAATACCTCTCGGGCTGGTTATCGGTTGGACGCGGCCTCTCGCAGCCAACCGAGAGACTACGCGCGTGTAGTCTCACGCACGCGTACACACACGCGTGACTCTTGATCTATGAGTGAGTGAGAGCTAACCTGTCACTTACGCTTCGCAGTTAATACCAGGCTGTTTAATAAGTTTTGCGGTTCGATAAGAGAGGGTGTAGCTACTAGCCTAAATTTGTTATGTCAGTACACTTTTCATATGAATGTATCAGGCTGTTAAATAAGTTTTGTGGTTCGATAAAATAAAAACACAATTTTATGGTTTGAAATACACTTTATTATTCAGTATAGTCTCTCTGAATATAAATACACTTGTTCTAACGAGATCCCAATTTATGAATTTCATCCCTGAAGTAAGAATCTGGAAAGGCTGCAAAATACGCTTTCACATCTGTTATGACCTCATCATTTGATGAAAAACGCTTTCTACGCATGAATTTTTTTAGGTCTGGAAACATATGGAAGTTGCTAGGGGCCAAATCTTGTGAATACGGTGGATGCTCCAACAATTCAAACTTTAATTCATGGATTTTAGCCATTGTGAAAATGCTCTCGTGACACGGTGCATTGTCCTGATGAAAAAGGATTTTTTTCTTCTGCAAATCGGATCTTTTTTTACGAATTTTTGCCTTCAGCTGGTCTAAAAGGTTACAATAACATTTAGAATTCATTGTTTTACCAGTTTGCAAGTAATCCACAAACAAAGTTCCTTTTGCATCCCAAAAAACTGATGCTAACACCTTCTTGGCCGATTTCTGAAGACAAACTCGTTTCGCAGCCGAAGAACCAGGTTCACACCACTCTTTAGCCTCTTGTTTTGATTCAGGATCATGGTGATAGACCTAAGTCTCATCCATAGCGATGAATTGACGCACAAAATCCACTTAATCCTTGGAAAACGCTCTAAATGTTGCTGAGAAAGTCGCATTCGAATGTGTTTTTGTTCTATTGTTAGCGAATGCGGCACCCATTGTGCACACAGCTTTCTGAAACCCAATACTTCAGTCAAAATATTGCTTATACTGCCCAATGAGATGCCTAGGGCTTCTACTAAATCTCTTACAGTCACTCGACGATTTTCCAATACGATATTCTGTATTTTTTCTTCGATTTCTAGTGTTGTTGCTGTTTTTGGACGTCCTTGACGTGGATCGTCTTCAAGGCTTGTACGACCACGTTTAAATTTAGCAACCCATCTTTCTACTGTACTAATTGAAGGGGAAGAGTTCTTATACACTTTCAACATTCGTTCATAAATTTCCTTTGCTTTTAAACCTTCTAAAAATAAAAATTCAATCACTGTACGATACTTGATTTTTTCCATTGTAAAAAAATACTGTGACACGTCGATACTAAATGGCTTGTAAACAAAGAATGAATAGACAGATTAAAATGAAACTTCACATACGTTCATATGAAGAGTGTAGCAACATAACAAAAAAAAATTTAGGCTAGTAGCAACACCCTCTCTTATCGAACCGCTAAACTTATTGAACAGCCTGGTATATCAAAACGCAAATTAACCTGTTAGCAAATGCAAAAGTCATTAAGAAAATTATTAAGATCATATGATTTTTTATCAGGGCTATATAAGACTCTCACACTGTCGCGTTTATCTCTTGCCAGGAATTAATTGATGCACGTATAACAAGCATTGCACTCGTTCAAAATAAAATGAGTTCTACACACCGAAAAGAATTATCAATAAGTAAAAAAATTTAGTATTGAAATTAACTTGAATAAAATTATTTTATGCATCAATAATAATTCCAAATTCTAAGCGTATCTTATTAAATAGACTGAATTTGTTGTAACATTAGTATTCAAATCAAAAAAAAAAAAAAAAAAAAAAAAAGTAAATAATCAAATGAATAAGATGAAAACGAGAAGTAAAACGTATTTATTATTTATTGCAAATTGTATGACTCAGATTTTATACACGCTTACATGCAAAAGTGAATTGAATTCAATCTTCAATCTATTACTTAATTAAAGAGTAATTTAGATTTATATACAATAAATAGTAATTTACAAAGAAAACTCGTATATTAAATTTAGCCAATAAACGTAGAATAGAAATTATGCCATCTAAAATATTATTCAAAAACTCGACAGCAGAAAAGAACAAAATGATAAAATCACAAAACATAAAAATCTGAGACGATGAGGGTTCATGACGATCGAGAATCGGCAAGAGCATATAAAATCGATCTCGTTTACGATTAACTTAATTGATTTTAGACCGTTAGCTAGTAAATTGGCATATAAGCATATAGAGTGGGAGCTCTTCAAACGTCGAGTCAGCAAGCATAAACATTACCGAGTCGTCAACACTAGTTGCGTTTCTCTCTTTACTACGGGACGCAAAGGCTTACGGTCGAAATTTTAGTATCTCACTTACTTTTTACAATTTCGAATATAAAAAAATTAAATTAGTAAATTAATGGATTGAAAAAATATCAAAAATCCTAAAATTTTCTGAAATTATTAGTAAGAATTTAACACACAACGATGAGTTTTGCGAATATTAAAAAAATTCAGCTTTCCCATTTGCCGTCGGTCCGCGCAAAATCTCATGCTTATATGTACAAAATAAAACAGTTCAAACTTAAATAATTTTGAAACAATCCCAATCAAATTAAAAATGCATACTGATAGAAACAAGGTTTTTCGGCTGACGAAAAAAAAAAAAATAAAGCCGTCGTGGGACGGCTGAAAGATGTGAAATAAAATTTATTATTGGTTATTATGAAATTAAAATAAAGATTAATAATTTCTAAAAATATAATTTTCTATTGAAAAATATGTACATAAGTACATTCTGTCTAGAAAGTACTGGGAATTTGTCAATAAAACACGAAATATGTATTATTTATCCAAAATTATTGTATCGCCTTCAAAGTAGGCCTCTTCCGAACTAATGCACTTATGCCAACGAAGGACCCAATTATGTACACCTTTTTTAACGCATTTTTTGGAATCGAGTTGAATACTCGCCGTGAATTCTCTTTTATGTCATCTATCGACTGAAAACAGGTGCCTCGAAGTGGTAATTTGAGTTTTGGAAAAAGAAAAATGTCGGCCGGAGCCATATCAGAAGAATAAGGTGGCTTTTCGATAAAATTTGTTGAGTTTTTGACCGGAAATTCGTTCACAACGATAGCCTTGTGAGATAGTGCGTTTGGCACTAGTCGAGCGACAACGCGTTCCATGTCTAAATAATCATTTGAAATGGTACGAACTGATTCGTGAGATACAAAAATTTCGGCGGCTATTTTTCTCAGGCTTAAACGTCGTTTTTCAGACACCATTTTTTCTACTTTAGCGATGTTTAGTTCCCTTGATGACTTTAATGGCCGACCAGAGCAAAGCAAATCTTCCATTACTTCTCGACCGCTTTTCAATGCATTATACCACCCATACGCACTTTTTTGATAAAGTCAATTCACCGTACGCCTTGTATAACGTTTTAAGCTCTTTGGCACAAGAAATTCCATTTGCAATGCAAAATTTAAGACAGATTATTTGTTCGATATTTTTATTTATTTCAAAAACACACTTGAGATGAACTGATAAAAAACGTATTGTAAACAAACTGAATGACAAACCACGATCAAACTTCGCCGCAGTGTAGAGGGAAGTTATGCCAACATAACGGCATAAAGGATTTTCACGATTTCTTTATGCGGGTTTTTTACATGATCGATTTTCGGTATTTTCTTGACAGAATGTATTGCAAAAATACAAATGTAATAAAAGGCAATATACGTTATACGTTTGGAACAGAAGAGTTTTTATTCAATATAATTGGAATTGAGTTTTCTTACATGTAAATTGATTTTCTTACGGTGTAAATTGACTATTAAGTTATATTAATTTTTAGCTAGTCTGTATGAGTACTTTAGTGGACAGAATATCAAATGTTTAAAAAAAAATGTTTAATTTGTATGTGAATATTTTTGAAATTATATATATATATATATATATATATATATATATATATATATATATATATATATATATATATATATATATGTAAATTTTACAAATTATCAATAAATTAAAAAAGCTGCAATACTTTTTATATCCATGTCATTAGTTTTAAATAATATTAAAAACAATTTACGAGTAAATGCTTGCGGAATATTCTGATATATTTAATTAATTTTCATTATATATTTTTAGAAAGAATTATTATGAAATATTATGTATCAAAATATAATCAGAATATGTGATATACAGGGTGACCCATTTTAATCGCTCCACGCGAATAACTCTGAAAATACGCCCTTTGGAAAAAACAATTTCTAATAAAAGTTGTAGGGTTTCAAAAAGGACATTTAATGGTGACCATTACTGTAACCTTGACAATGATCTTCAAGATCATTTGAACGTCAAGTTAGTTTTTTCAAATGAGAACCCCCTACTTTTGACCCCGGAAATGGAACGAGCGGAAAATTTTACGTCCGAACATGACCTTGACCATGACCTTCAAAGGTATTTTAAGGTTAAGTTACTTTTTTCAAATGGAAACCCCCACTTTTGACCCCGGAAATAAAAAGAGCGGAAAATTTTGCGTCCGAATACGACTACTTTGACCATGACCTTTAAGTTCATTCAAAGACCAACAAGTTAATTTTTTCAATGGGAAAAGCCTATCTTTAAACGTAGAGATAGAAAGAGTGGAACATTTTACGACGGCTTATGATCTTGATCTTGACCTTGAGGTGAAAGACATATTAAGGTCGTAATAATTATTGACGAACATCTCTGTTTTTATTCCGAAATTAATGAGTGCGAGAAAAGTGACATTGACCTATGACCTTGGCCAGTTTAGTTTAGGGGATGACTCCTGCTTAGTTAAAGAAATGCCATTGTATTTCAGCTGCTGAATTCTCTTTCCTTTTAACCCCCGTTTCGCACCTTCAACTCTCTCCTACATAAGAACAAACCATGGCATCATGATCAGTGATAAGAAAAAATTGGATTTTTTTTCGTTATAAGGTCCGTACGAAAATAGTTTCAATTCCAATAATTTTGATCTTTGTAATCAAGAGGGTTTAATTTATTTTATATGTGGACTTAAATTTTTTTTCCGTCATGGCTGCTTATACGCAACAGGAAAAAGTTAGGGGGGGGGTAAGGTTCTAAGGGCGAAAAAAAGGCATATTTTCATTATTTTTTTATGCAGATATAAATAATGTTGGTTTATTTATTCCATATACACGTTATAGTATAACATCTGAAGTATATTTGGAAAAAATTTTAATCAATATCAATAAATAAGTCCGTGACAGCGAATCTCCGGAGATGCTTCGACAAAAAGTTGTTAGCTGGTGAACTTCATAACTCGTTACCGGATCATCTGGAACAAAAAAATTGAAATGCGTTTAAAAAGTGATAAGTTTTTCTAGGTAGTCAGAAAGAGTTTTTTTTTTTTTTTTTTTTTTTTGATTTTTTTATTTTTGGCAGCATTTGAAAGTGAAAAATGCGATTTTTGCTAAAAAAATGTCGGTGAATTTGTTATTATAGAATGAAAGAAAATGGTAAAACAAAAAAAACTCTCTCTGATTACCTATTTATTTATGTGTAGAAATAGTGTTCAAAATTTGAAAAGAATCGGGTAAGTAGATTTTAAGTTATAATGTTCACGAACTTCAAAAATGACGTTTTCGGGAAAATCAATTTAAAGTTTCTTATAGTCACAAATCGAGCATAAAGGCTGGTCGCTTGAAACGTTGTATCTCCGATTTACTTGGAATTTTGACACAATACTCTCGACATGTTGTGCATTCAGAAAAAAAAAAAAAAAATGCAAAATAAAAAATTTTAAAACCTTACCCCCCCCTTCCTTAATATGATTAAGGTTTTTCAAGGGCATTTTGAGGTCAAGTTAGTTTTTTCAAATGAAAACCCGTAATTGAAATGCCGGAATTGGAACGAGGCAAGACATGGGGTCCGCCCATTTAAGGGAAGTAACATATCTCAATACCTAGCTGGTCTAGGCAAGGCAACGAGTCCGTCCAGTCAAGGGAAGACTTTTAGAACTAAGCCAGTTAAGACGTCTCTTGAAACAGATGTTCAATTACTAGTCCATTTTCTTGAATGCACATATTTATTTTTTGACGGAAACTCAGACAGACCCTCTCTACGAGGGCGGTTCAATAAGTACCCGTGTTTGACGACAGAGGGCGTTCCTGAAAGAAGTTGGTATTATCATCGGATGCTGCCATCTATCGAACAACGGTAAAACAAATTTCAGACTGATTGATAGGTTAGTTTGGATTTGGCAGCCATTCGAGTAAGACGCGTTTCGTGATTTTCGCTAAGATGGAAAAAGAGCAGTATCGTTCGGTAATTTGCTTTTTATTTTTGGATGGAAAAAAATGCTAGGAGATAAAAGCAAAGTTGGATGCTGTTTATGGGGACACTTTACCATTTATGACCACAGTTAGATATTGATTCAACGAATTTAAACATGAGCGAACATCCGTTATTGATGAGCAGCGACCAGGACGCCCGACAGACGTGGTTACCGAGGAAATCATTCAAAAAGTCTTCGACATGATTCTCGCTGATCGACGAACGAAAGTGCGCGAAGTAGCAAAGGCCGTAGGTATGTCGACCGGAACGGCAATTAATATTTTACATGATAAGTTGGCGATGAAAAAATTATCGGCCCGATGGGTGCCGCGATTGCTCACGGTGGACAACAAGCGGATGCGGCTGTTAACTTCGAAGCAGTGTTTGGAGCAATTTAAGCGAGATCCGAAGAAGTTTTTGCGTCGGGTTGTCACCGTTGATAAAACCTGGATTCATCATTACACACCAGAAACCAAGCAATAATCAAAACGATAGATTTCTCCTGGTGAATCTGCTCCAAAAAAGGCGAAGACGGTCCCATCGGCCGGAAAGGTCATGGCAACGATTTTTTGGGATCCGAACGGCGTCATCCTCATGGATTTTTTAGAAAAAGGAAGAACGATCGCTGGACAATACTACAGTGAGTTATTGGACCGCTTCGACAAAAAATTGAAGGAGACACGGCCGCATTTGGCGAAAAAGAAGGTGGTGTTTTACCATGATAACGCACCAGCACATTCATCCGGAGTTGTCGCCGCCAAACTGCATGAATTGCATTATGAATTGCTGCCGCACCCCCCGTATACACCCGATGTGGCTCCCTGCGACTTTTTCTTGTTCCCTAACATGAAGAAATGGCTCGCGGGAAAAAAATTTAGCTCAAACGAGGAAGTCATCGCCGAGACAGAGGCGTATTTTGGAGATTTTGACAAATCTTATTTTTTGGAGGGCTTAAAATATGGCAGGAACCTTGGGAAAAGTGTATCTTTCTAAAAGGGAACTATGTTAAAAATTAAAAAAAATTTTTTTAAAAAATGGTTTCTTCATTTTTAACACGGGTACTTATTTAACCGCTCTCGTAATTTTTCAACCGTGATAGATTCCAAAACTCTCTTTATTTTTTCTTTCATGTCCTCTGTGTTTGTTGGAGCTTGCGCAAATACTTGCTCCTTTACAACACCCCATAAAAAAAAATCCATCGGCGTGAGATCTGATGATCTGGCTGGCCATTCATGTACTTGGCTGCCAATGCCAATCGAACGATTAGGACATGTGGTATCCAAGGATGCCTTAACTGGTAGTGTACGGTATGCTGGTACCCCATTTTGTTATAACCACATGATTTGTCTCAAGGCTAATTGGACGTCCTCTTACAATTGTGGTACTTAATTCTGGAGAATATTTAAATAGAAAGAACCGTTTAAATTATTATTATAAAAAAATGAACCTATTACATTATTTCCTATTATACCTCCCCATACATTCAATTAACACTGTCTCTGGACACGACTATCCCTTTGCCAATGAGGATTTACTTTGGAATAGCAATGGGCATTATGGAGATTGACAACTCCCATATTGTCAAATTTCGCCTCGTCTGTATATAAGAATTTGTCGAAATAAAAAAGATCTTGGCGCATCCTATTAGATGCCCATCTACAAAAATTTTAACGCCGCTGGTTATCTCCGATCTTAAGACCATGAGTGAGAGGGACATGGTATGAATGGAATTTCAAACTTTTCAAAATGTGGTTAGTAATTGTTTTTGGAACTCCATGCGTTCGACTGATTTGCCGAGTAGAAATATGGGGATCATCAGCAACCGAAGCCAACACACCTAGTACAATATGCTCTCAAGAGCTAGTTTTGTGCCTTTTTCGTGTCAGATTACCTTGTTCAGCTCTACTTTCTAATCGCTTAATAGCCTTTCTATCTAGATGTCGAGAGTCTGGATATTTTTCTGCATAACGCCTTTCTACAGCTCTGTAATTGTCTTGACACTCGCCAAAAACCTTAATCGTATTAACTATTTCCTGTGGCGTATGAACTATTTCCTGTGGCGTATTAACCCGTTGTGGTCACACCTCCGAATAATAGCGTAGTGGTCATATGGGGTCAGCGTGACCCCACGCGGAAAAACCTCCGCCATTTCCCTCCCATTTATTGGATTGACTTGAAAATTGGTTTGGACATAGTTTATAACTACCTCTTTGAGAGAAAATAGTTTATTTACCTCTTTATAATTTTTTTAATAATGAAATTGTTGAATGAAAATTTTTTTGAAATTTTGGGTTTTTTTACTAAAAAGATCATAAAACATTCAATTTTTGAGATACAGCGGACACGTTTCGGGGTTGTACTCTTGATAATATATACTTTTAAGAAAAATACAACTTATAATGATCGGCCGGAAAAAGTATATTTATTTTGAAAAGTGAAGTGGGCCGTTTTGACGTAATTTAGAAATGTGAATAGGGTAAGCATTATCATAAAATATAACACTGAAAAACATTTTTTTATAGAACATTTATTTACTATACGAATAAAAAAGATGAAATTAAGAAAAAAATTATTCTACACCAGCGCAATCAGTGCACATGAGCGTGCGACGCTCATCGCACATGGGCCGCAAACATGATGGACATTGCATTTTTGTTTTCTTGTCCTTACCGCGTTTACACAGCATACATCTTTTTCGTTTGGCAAACTCATAATTTTCTTCATTGGACGATTCACTTATTTTAACTTCGAGTATCGAAGCGATACCTAATCTTATTTGTGATTGAAGAGCAGTATTAGCGTAGCGATTTTGTAAGTGTGGCGTGACAAGATATAGCGAAAGCTTGTCGAGGGTTTTTTTGGCTGTTATGCGAGACTGACAACCTGCATTAATTTTCTGACATGTAAATAGAATGCGAGCATTTACGCTAGCTTGGTCTAGCATCCCCATAAATACTCGCATTGGCCAACGATTGGTTTTTCTACTTACTGTCTGCGCATGACACAGCCAATCGAAACAATCAGTCCCTCCTTTGGTAGAATTGTAGTGACGAACAATCACTGGTTTCTGATTTTGAACATCAGTGGATAATTTATCCGTAGAAATAACTAACACGATCTTATTTTTTTTTGGTGAATATGATACTAGGCTCATAGAATCAGTATGACAAAATTTCCAGTCTGGTGGGTTTTTTGACGCAACTTTCATCTCTGCAGGAATTTCTTGCTTATTTTTGCGAATGGTACCTGTCATTTTCATGTCGTATGGTTCTTCCTTCATACGCTGCAGGAGAGGAATGGACGTGAACCAGTTGTCACAGGTAACAGTGCGTTTTGTTTCATGAATTGGTGCAGTCACTTTTCGAAGGTAATATTCAGATAACTTCTCTCCCTGCAGTAGATCAATTATCTGGATTTTTCCTAAGTACGGAATCGCATAAATCAAGTATGATGTCGACGGATCATTCAACGAAAAAAGCTTCAAGCCGTATTTATCAGGTTTGGACTTTATGTACATCCTGAATTTGCATCGTCCACGAAAGCCAAGAAGTATTTCGTCTACGGTGCAATCGCGGCTTGCTTGATAACAATTCGTGCAATTGGAAATAAAAATTTCCCAGATTCCACGAATTGCTCCAAATCTATCGTCCTCGTCTCTCTTGCTTTTATCGTCAAATCTTAAACAGACGGACAAAAGCATAAATCGAGATCGAGGCATTACACACCGATAAAAACTTATGCCGATTTGCGGACTCCATAAATCATGTGTATTTACGTTCGAAGATTTCCAAGCCCCTCTGAAGTATAATATGCCTATAAATGCTCTCATTTCTTCTTTATCGGTGTGGTGATGGTAAGTTTGGAGTTCTCTATTTTGCTGAATCATTTTTGCACAATGCTTTTCTATTTGATTGTTGGTGTGCTCAACAATAATCTTTACAATATTTGGTTAAAATAAAACATTCCAAAATTCTTCAATGTTTTGTAACTGCGCAGCCGGACCATCCGGTCCTGGCACATAAACACGATCAACATCGCTCATTCGATCTATTGAAACAGAATAAAAACAAACAATTATAAAATACAACAATTATAAACAATTATAAAACAAACAATTATAAAATAAATCTCAATTATAAAAGAATAAGAAAAATTATATTGTATCGTCTTATTCATTCTACATAGGCACGCTCCTTTCTTCTCCTTCCTTCCCCTTCCTTCTCTTTCCTTCTCCTTTCTTCTGTGTACAACATAATATAGATGTATATATACAGACCAATTTCCCCTAGTGTATGTATACATGTATATTATATTACACACAGACAGGAAGAAGCGTACCTATGTAGTATGAATGAGATGAGTGAAAGTGTATGTATCCACGTGAAATTTATACACGCGCGCTCGTGTGTGTGAGTGTGTATGTATGTGTTCACTTTTACCTGACTGCCGCTTTCGAAATGTTGAATTCCAAACGTAACCGTTTTTTCCTCTGAGTTTGGTCACGGGGCGTCCACGTGCTGAAGATTGGAGAAGGCGCTCTTGCAGCGACGCTTCTTCGAGATCATTCGCCATTTCATCGTCAGAATAATCTTCAGCGCTGCTACCGTCATAGTCTGAGTGCTCAGACTCCTCTGATACAACGTCTTCTGTTTCAGAGGCTTCACAATCAAATATTTCCTCTTCTTCATCCTGCTCAACGAGCGAACTGATGACGGGTCGATTGCGAAGTTTATACGGCATCTGGACATTTTTTAAACGTTTTTTGGACATTGTTAAAATCGTTTTCAATGTCAAGAAAAAAATTATGATCGCGCACACTTATACTTACGTTCTTAAAGATCACTTTAATACACAATTTGATTAAATTTATTTTCAAAATTTTGAAAAAATTTTGATCACTCTGGTCACATGGGGTCTGAGAGACCCCACGCAAAAAGACAACCTACTTTAATGAAATCTACAGAACGAATGAAGAATGTCGGCCGTTCCCGCGCATGGGTATATATAGAGGGACGTTGTACCAACAACATATAGCGCCACAAGTTTGATTTTTAACAGATACATTCAAGATATTTCATCTCAAATTTTGTCTGGGGTCATCTGGACCCCGAGTGACCACAACGGGTTAACTATTTCCTGTGGCGTATAAGCAGCCATGACGGAAAAAAATGTAAGTCCACATATAAAATAATACAAACACCCTTGATTACAAAGATCAAAATTATTGGAATTAAAACTATTTTCGTATAGACCTTATAACGAAAAAAATTCCAATTTTTTCTTATCACTGATCATGATGCCATGGTTTGTTCTTATGTAGGAGAGAGTTGAAGGTGCGAAACGGGGGTTAAAAGGAAAGAGAATTCAGCAGCTGAAATACAATGGCATTTCTTTAACTAAGCAGGAGTCATCCCCTAAACTAAACTGGCCAAGGTCATAGGTCAATGTCACTTTTCTCGCACTCATTAATTTCGGAATAAAAACAGAGATGTTCGTCAATAATTATAACGACCTTAATATGTCTTCGACCTCAAGGTAAAGATTAAGATCATAAGCCGTCGTAAAATGTTTCACTCTTTCTATCTCTACGTTTAAAAGTAGGCTTTTCCCATTGAAAAAATCAACTTGTTGGTCTTTGAATGAACTTAAAGGTCATGGTCAAGGTCATAGTCATATTCGAACGCAAAATTTTCCGCTCTTTTTATTTCCGGGGTCAAAAGTGGGGGTTTTTATTTGAAAAAACTAACTTGACCTTCAAATGACCATGAAGGTCATTGTCAAGGTCACAGTAAAGGTCACCATTGGATGTTCCTATTGAAATTCTCCAACTTATATGAAAAATATTTTTTTCCAAAGGTCATATTTTCAGACTAATTTGCGTGGGGCAATCAAAATGGGACACCCTGTATAGACTTTTTTATATTATTATTGTTCGGGTTAGTTCGGTATCGCGCTGTCGGGGGCGTCAAGTATGCGCGTGCATCTGACGGATGGTCGCTCGTGGCGCTGAGCGAGTTTGCGTGCGGGTCCGCGCTTACTGGTTAGTAACGGCTTGGTTCTAGCAAGATCGAGATTACGCTTAATTACTCTTCCTTTGGGTTAACCGTCACGTTGCGCCAAAGACGTTCCGTACATCTTGTTTAGGCTGACCATCTCCCAGGTATACGCGTGGTTATTTTAGTAGGTGATTCGGCATATTTTCGCGTGCAAGCGTAGATCGGTATTGCTTTGCGTTCGCGCGCGTGCGTGTGTGTGTAAATGTGAATTGTGTGCGCTGCCTGAGCGTCCTGGTTCCCAAGGCTTAAGAGAAGATCGGCCATGCGCAAATTCTTTTCACGTGCCATCTCCAGGACACGCATCAACGTGGCAAGGAATTGGGTTCTGTCCGTGCTCCACGTTCTGGTACCTCCGTGACGTCGGGGCAGCCTTAGACAAAGATAGTGCATCTCACCGACGTGCGACGATTCGCCTCCTTTCTTCACATCGGTAAGAGAGCTCTCGCGGGCGACTAAGGTCCTCACGGCGTTAAAGGCAATTGTTATCGGCGTGCGTTTCTTCTTTCGGTACTTTAGAATCATTTTTACATTGTAAATTTTATGATTCTTCTTCAATAAATTTTCGCGGTTTTATTATATTACTGTAGTACTAATTAGTTGTTTATTCTATTTAAAAATTATATAGGTAAAATATTTATAGTTTATGTATATTGTAACGTCGGTACACGACCTCCGTTTTTTTGTGTGTCAGCCGATAAGTTTCCTCCCTGCCTTTCCTGCCCTCGCTCGTCATTGAAAAAAGAAAATATGTATTGATCATATCGACAGCCCGCATCGATCTACACTCAAGCGCTCCGCCACGATAAAGCCTCCCTTTACAACCTACTTGATACACCCTCCACCGACACAAACTGTTGTGAAACCTTGCCTAAGTGTGGGCCAAGAGTGCGAGTTTTCTCGAAATACATGTATTATTTATGTAAAAAAAGCTGCTATCGTTAAACTTAATTCAATTATGTTTTATTTCAAATAACGCAACTGTCTTTTTTTTATATGTACAGGGTGGTCCGTTTTAATTTTTTTCCTATCGGTCGAAATAACTTTAGAGGGAGATGGTTAAATCAAAAAATGTTTTACTCAAAAGTTGTAGGGGTTGAAAAAGGTCGTCCAACGCTGACCTTAGCGTTAACCTGGAAGTCAAATTTGAAGGTTATTTGAGGGTCAAATCGTGAATTTCAAATGGAAATCCCAATTTCTTATTACAGATTCTGATTCTGCGTCAAAAAATATGAAAGTTTTGTCTCAAACATTTTTTTCGATGCGTGACAGATGGCGCTGTAATCGGCAGTTTTAATCTATCGATGCGAATATCTCAACAACTACGTAGAAAAGGGAAAAAACAACTAAGGTAGAAAAGGAAAATTTTTTAATCTGGATAGGGGACATGCAATGACACCACAATCGACCCTTCCATTCTAAACCCCCGTATGGAGCGGTTCCAACTTAAAAATCTGAACTGGGTACCCTAATTTTATATTGCAGATTCTGATTCTGCGTCGAAAAATATGAAAATTTTGTTTGGAACATTTTTTAGATTCGTGACAGATGTCGCTATAATCGACAAAATTAAAAATGCGTACAAAAATCGTTACCGAATTAGAATTTCTCGAGGAATACGAATCGAAGCTTATGGGCTTGGGTTGGCAAAGAATATATGGTGTAAGAGTTTTTAAAGAGAGGCGTGTGATTCAGGATTGAGCAGCAGCCTCGGTTCCTAAATCGGAATCAGGCTCGAGCCCTGCTCTGGATGAGGGCCTACAAAAAATGACGATTGAAACAAAATAGTCGGCTGCTTTTCGGCCAATAATTCTGTAGGAGGGTTATTAGAGACAGAAAAGAAAGAAAATAGCAATATTTTTAAATTAACTCACTCTTTATTATTGGGTTTAGCTTAGATGGCAAGTCCTCTCTCTCTCTCTTTCTCTCTCTCTCTCTGCAGTCTGCTGGAGCCTTAATGTCTTCTTCTTCTTAATATTTAAACAATAAATAGTTTGAGTTCTTAAAAGAACTGTTTGATAAGCGTATTTATATATGTGTTTGGCTGCCGGAGCTGATGCAGGTCGACTGGCGAAGTGATGTGGCTCTGGATGCTCTGCTGGCTGTAGTGTATTGGCCCTGGATGATCCGTACTCGTTGAGTTTCCTTGTTCCCTGGAGTGCTGCCTGAGGTCTGCTGATTGCCGAAAATTTCGCGCGATATTTAAGCGTTTTTCCGAAGTTGCGCCGAACGAATCCTCTTTTCGGAAAAATTCTGGAAAGGGTAAGTTTTCTTGGCCCTCCTCTCCTCAGCGGGTCTCTCTGAGAGGGCGTGGGAAGCCCCTGCGAGGATGTGTCGTCTTAAAGTTGGAGAGGGAGAGATTGAGAGGCGCTGTCTATTTTTACAAAATATTTGTTAAACTTAAGAACTAATATTAATATTGTGTTTTTTTTATAAATGTTTATTTTCAACTTAAACTATGTAAAATTTAAACTAGGCTACAAAAAAAAAAATCAATTTCGTAGCTTAATTCTAACTATAATTACAATTAGTTAATTTAATTTTTTATTATATTTTTTTAATTTTATAAATTTTTTTGTTTTTATATGCATTATAATGTTTAAAATTTCTTCCACTATCAAAGAGTTTTAAGTTAAATATATTTTTTTATAATTGTCTGTTATTTAATGTATAATAGCAATAATTGTTATCTTTTTGTTAAATTAATATGAAATTAGTTTTAAGTAAAATGTCATAGTAATAATTTACTGGACGAATTACATTTAAATAATTTTACTTTGCGTTAAGGATATAGTTCGATTTCATTTTTACATTATTATTACATAAAATCCAGACAATTATAATAGCGACTCGTGACTTGAATCTTATTGCTTAACTCTAAATGTAATTTTAATTATTAATTTTTAAAATTGTAACAGCGTAATTGGGATAGGCACGTACGAGTCTCCTTCTCGCACGTGCGCACTGCCGTCAGGCCCCGGGTTGGGCCTGGTTGGCTGCTAGGTCCACCGATGCGGCCTCGGGTGTCAGCGGACGTTAGCCGCCGGTGCTATGACACCCTGGTGCAGTGCCGGCCCGTTGACAACGCAAGATCTTCCTCAGCTCCTGCTTTAACTTACGTGTGCGAGGCCCTGCCCACAGTGCGGCCCCACTTCCGATGTTGCTTCTACCGGGCTTGGCTGCTCAGTATGTGTGCCAACAGTCGGTTGGCACACCCGCGGAGGCGGCGGTATTCGGGATAAGGAAGCTAAATAGGAAGGGGCGATAAATAACGCGCATCCGTTATGCGCTAAAAATTATTTATTACTAAATAATTACAAAGAAATAATACAAAAATGAGTTGTTTATCGCTTAGAGGTTCAATTAAGCTAAGCGCAATTAGTATTGCCTAATGCGCAATACTAATTCGCTAGGTGCGCACTGCGCATACGCACCTCATTCAATTTGTGCGGCTAAACACACACGTGTAGTCTATGGCTGCTTGATATAGAGAGAGCAGTTCTCCCTCTATATCGGCGTGGTCTATGACTGGGCGGGTGAGAGCGGTCCTCTCACTCGCCTACTCAGTCTATGTTTGAGCGAGAGAGCTCAGTCCTCTCGCTCGTCTATGTATTCTATGTTTGTACGGATGAGAGTGGCTCTCTCTCACTTGTACAAATATTCTACGGTTATGCGAGTGAGCTCGGTTCTCTCACTCGCACTCGCACGGACAACAAACTATAATATTCACTATAATTTGAATATCGCGATCGCGTGCTTATGAGAATTAATTCGCGGCCAACTATCTAACAAGTCGCCACTTACTTTGGTCTAATTCGAGGATCGTCCTCTCGTAATTCTCTCTCTTGATTCGCTCAGAAAACTCAATTTCGGCGTCGAAAAACTTTCTCAGCGTGCGTTCAGCTCGGCGGTTGAGACGAGAAGGTCGAGGGGAGGTTTCTTCCTTCCCCTCTCGCGTTGCGCCTATCGATTTTCCCGCATAGCGTTATCGATTCTTGATCGATGGCGCCGCGTTTCGGCATGCCGCGAATTCTCTCGCCTTTTCCCGCGTCGTGCAATCGATTGCTTGATCGATGGCGCCGCGTGTAGTCGCGCCGCGAACTCTAACTCGCACCGCATGGCAGGTGGCCTAACCTCGATAAGCCACCTTTCACAAAATATAATTTAAAGTAATTTTTATACTAATTAATTCTAAATTAAAAATGGCAACTTTCAAAATATAATCTTAAAATAATTTTAAAGTAATTAATTCTAATATAATTTGAAACCTAAACATAATTTTTAGTTTTGAAAAATATCATTCTTACTGGAAGTTTCAATTTTTATTTATTATTTAACATTTTTATATAAAATTCACATTTGAAAATTAATGCGAGAAGCAGAAACCTTAGGTATTATTTAGTATTGAAGAATGATAAATTTTTTATAGAATTATAAAGAAAATCGCAAGAAAACGCTTCTACAAAAAATATATAATACTTTCGTTAATGCTAGTTGTTAGAAAAGAAAAATTATAATATTTATGCTTATTTGTAATGTTAGTTTTACAAAACATTTTGGTTTTATATTAATCTTAAAATTCCAGAGCGTTTATTATAACCATTATCATGTATAATTTCACGTAAATGCTTTAAAAAAAAATACGTTATTCAACACATATAATATTGATATTAGTTTTTGAATAAAAATAAATAAAAACGTATCATTATACATATTTTCATGCACGTTTTTCGTTCGCATATACCTTGTTGACAATTGATAATATATAGTCGGATAAAAAACAAAATAATAAACTTAAATTCTAACGCTTGTACTTGTTTAACTAGATTAAACCTTAATAATTAGTATAAAATGTTCTTCTTGACTATGCAGTTTTAAATTATATTATATGTGTATAAATCAAGTTTTGTAGCGAAAATTATTACATAGTTCTTTATCTTTTTATTTTGAAAAAAAAGAAAAATCATTGTACATTTTGTTATTTTATTTAATATTTAATATTTTAGTTGTAAAATAACATAGTCAGGTCATTTGTAATTTTTAACTTATTAGGAGATTTATTATTATTTCAGATATTTATATGAAATTCTTTTTGTATCAGTTTATGTATATATTTAAAAAAGAAGGCAGTTGCATTATTTAGAATTGAGTTTAAAGATAGCAGCATACATGTATATTTTTTTGTTTTAAATAATCTACTCGTAGTCTCCTTTAACACTATTAGTTTTTGTAATGTTTAAAGATATAGATTCGTTATTATTCAACAAAAAGAAATTATTTTATGGAAGTATTTTGTAGGAGAATAAATTGTATAACTGTTAAAAATTTATTTTAAATTTTAAGTTAATAATAATTTTAACGAGTGATAGTTAGATATAATTCGTATTGTACAAAAATGGTGTACAAGGAAAGAACAGTAAATTAACAGTAAATTAAAAAGTAAACATTAACAAAAATTAAGAGTAAATTAACAGTACATAATAATTAATAATATAATAAAAGTAATTTAACGATAAGCAAACAGACATAAACTAATTATACAATGAAAAACAAGATATAATAATATAATAAACAAAGAGCTTAAAATTATAATTAACATTATAGCCTCGATGGTAGAGATATAGTATGCTCTTTCTCAACGAAAAGAAGATAGGTAAAAATAGTGGTTTTGAAGCGGGAGATAGAGGTTATAGTATAGAAAGAAGAAGGTAGGCAGTTCCAAGGACGAGACTAATAAACAAGAAAATATCTGTCACAGAACTCAGTAGTAGATGATGGTATAGTTAACGGCCTTACATCACCCCGAGTGGGTCTATCTGACTGGTTCCATACGAAATTTTCAAATAGGTACAGTGGATCATAATATTTAAATGCTTTATAAAGTAAAGTAATAATAAGGTATTTACGCCTATCTGAAGTGGTAAGCCAGTCGAGAGAGACCCTATACGGAGCAACATGCTTGCGCCTAGTAACGAACACCCGAGTTGATGACTCTGCAGCTCGAGATCAAGCTCACCAGAAATATCACAGTAAACGATGCAGCAGTAGTATATTTAGAAGAGAAAACAGGAGAGTCTCAATTAAGTGCTTGCGGAGGGCAAAGTTAGTGCTCTGACGGAAAAAGTTAAGTCTGTAAAGCAGAGAATCAGCTCTACGACAGATGTAAGCAACGTGCTCCTTCCAGTTAAGCTTAGCTTTAAGATAGACACCAAGGTTGCGCACAGATTTCTCGAAGGGCACAAGAGTATTATTTATCTGAACACCCTTGATTGGTATGTCAGTAAGCTTGTTGATGTAGAAATAAGAGCCAAAAATTATGGTTTTTGTCTTAGGAACATTAAGATGGAGATGGTTATCGTCAGCCCATTTCATGACGAGTTTAGCCTGCCTACCAATGAGCTCTACATATGTTTCGAGATTGGCCAGGGGAAATTGAACGTAAATCTGGAGGTCATCAGCATAGGTTAAATGACAGATAGTGGTATAAAGCTTGCTGGATACATCATTAATGTAAATTAGGAATAATAATGGCCCCAGCACTGACCCCTGAGGAATACCGGTGTTGAGACTCATAAAAGACGATCGGTTGCCATTTTGATCCGGCACTGCCTGTTTCCTACTAGTAAGGTAAGAGGCGAACCACCGAATGATAGCAGGTGAAAAATCGTATTTTAATAATTTTTGCAGTAGAGTGACATGACGGACCTTATCAAATGCTTTGCTGAAATCAAATAGCAAAAGTAAGGTAACCAAGTGTCTGTCCATACCTGTCCTAATGTCATCCATAAGATTGATGAGCACAGTCTGAGTGCTGTGGCATGGTCGGAAACCAGTTTGAAAAGGGTTGATGAGTTGGCGAGTGTGGAGTAAATTGTATAATTGTTGATGAACCATACGCTCTAAGACTTTTGACAAGTACGATAGAAGAGAGATTGGTCGAATGTCACCCATTTCACGAGGGAGGCAACTTTTTTGATAGTTGTTACCAGTGCTATCTTCTAAACAGAGGGCATATGGGACTTTCGTAAAGAGTCACTAACCCGTTTCGGTCCAGAATGCCACTCGGGATATATCGCTCTTCAAGACTCTATAACTAAGGCTATTCGCGTTGAGAAAATTGAAAAGTACATATTCTTATAGTTTAAAGTCCACCCTTTCCGATGATGAACTCGAATTTTCTCCAAAATGTTAATTATGAAAAAATTCAGTTTTAACACAAGAAATCATGATTTTCTCACACTCTTTTTTTTCAAATCGAATTTTGAAGGTGTTTTCGGTTTGCAATGTACCCGGAACCTCAATAACCCGTGGAATAAATGCCTAAGCATTAAAAATACGTAATTTACGTATCGACTTTATGCTTTAGGGTTTTCAAAATGGTGTCTGGAATGCAAAATTTTTTTGTATACATTCATTAATTTTTTTCTCAAAAAATATGAGCTTACGGGAAAAATCACCAACAGTAAAAAGTTCTTAGAATTGCTCAAAGAATGCACTGAAATTTTCAAAGAGTTTTGTGCAATTTAGACATTTTTCAAACCATAAGTCAATTAGTGTACGAATACTGCAAACTTATCCGATACAATACTATTTTGATATTTCAGAATTTTTTCTTGGAAACAAAGAAGTTTGGGAAAGAATCACCGAGAGTGAAAAATTCTTAGAATTGCTCAAAGAATGCTTTGGAATTTTTTCGAAGCGTTTTGAACAATTTTTTCAATTTTGCAAAAATCTACAATTGGCAAAATTAAAAAGAAAATTGCTCAAAACTCTTCGAAAAAATTCCAGAGCATTCTTTGAGTAATTTTAAGAACTGTTTATTCTTTGTGATTTTTCCCGTAAGTTCATATTTTTTGAGAAAAAAATTAATGAACGTATGCAAAAAAATTTTGCATTTTGGACGCCATTTTGAAAACACTCAGGCAAAAAATCGATTTTTAAATCACGTATTTTTAAAGTTTTGACATTTATTCCACGGGTTATTTAGGTTCCAGTTTTCCAAATACCGTTACGGTAAAAGTGTTCGTCTTTTGAAGCTATCCACGAATCAAGCCAATTTTTGATATTTTTATATGAGCGATATAAGTTATATTCGGACGGTGCAATATCTGGGGAATATGGCGGGTGGGTCAAGACTCCTCATTTAAGCGTTTTCAAGTAGGTCTTAACAGGTCCGGCAATGTAAGGCCAAGCGTCGTCATGCAGTAGAATCATTTTTTCGTGCCTCTGCTCGTATTATGACCGTTTTTCGCATAGTGCTCAATTGGCCCAATCGCATCAATTGAATTCGATACCGTTGCCCAGTGATGGTTTCGTTTTGTTTCAACAACTCATAATAAATAGCACCGACCTGGTCTCACTAAATACACAGCATAACCTTCGCAGTGTGAATATTGGGCCGAGCCGACGGCGTAGAAGCATGACTGGGCAGTCCCCATGACTTTCTTTTCTTTAGGTTGCTCTAATGAATCCATTTTTCATCATCTGTTACGATGCGATGAAGAAAACCCTTCCTTTTTTGCCTCTGGAGCAGCTGTTCATAGGCGAAAAAACGACGGTCTACCTCCCTTGGCTTCAAACCATAAGGAACCCAAGTTTCTTGCTTTTGAATCATACCTAACGCATGCAGTCGTTTGGAAATGGCTTGGCGGGTAACTCCTAATACTGAAGCAAGCTTATTTTCTATTTTTCATAGATCCTCGTCGAGCAATGCTTCCAATTTAGCGTCTCCGAAGGTTTTTGGCTTTTCTTCATATGGACAGTCGTCAATATCGACATCACCGTCTTTAAAACAATGGAACCAATGGCGGCACGTTGTTTTACTTAGAGTGGCATCTCTGCAGACGTTTTGGAGCTCCTGATGTACTTCAGCCGCTGTTTTGTTCGAATGAAAGAAGAAAAGCAACACATCCCGTAAATGACGATTATTTGGCACACAATAAGACATTTTCACACAACCAAAAGTATATGACGCCAAAACAAAATCACGCATGTGTCAAAGCGATTTGTTTACCATATGTCTAAGCCTGCTTACTACTAGAGCCATGTATTGACAAACAGCGGTAACTTAGTTGTGTAACTAATATTTATTTACATTAAATCATGAAAAAAAATAATTATATAAAATATATTAGTATGTATGTAACAGAATTGAAGAATGATAATAGTCCTAAAAATGTTATTTCATGTCACTATCGCTTTTTTAACAGCATTATATTTTTGTAATACTTTTGTACATATTTTTTACATTTGAATATATGAAAAGAGAATACAAAGCAATACACATAGGCATCTGGCAAATACACACACAAGCATAGCGCTATACGTTTTATCCTCTCTACCCATAGTGAAGCGCAGTGAAGAGGGACGCACGAGATCGTCACAGTATAGCAGAGTGGAGAGGGATGCACTGCCTTCTCACTGAAGCATGCGCGCACGTACACAAGTAGACACACGTATAAATTCTTTATGAAGAGCCGTCCAGTTCTTTCTAATGGCCAAGCTTGAGACCCGTTCTTTCGCATTTAGTCCCAAGCGCTGAGGCGCACCATCAGATGTTTCACATAAAAAAAAAAAAAAAAAAAAAGTATGGAAAGCGTTGAATTGTCGCGTGAAGATAGGTCATGAGAACGAGGAACGTAACTATACACAATTGGAATAAAAGACAAGAAGTAAATATCGAAACACGTGGTTGTTGTCAATAAATCGGTGTTCAGCATTCAAACATGTAAATTAATACTATTTTAATATTACAAAAACAAATCTTAGGAAATCTATGTTAATTTGCTATAGTGTAATTTTAACACGTTGCCTTGTGTCGCATGAATTGGTTGAGGAATTTTATTTAAATTTTACTGAGGAAAAAGTCCATAATAAAAATAATTATGATGAGACAACTACTATGTATTGGAATTTTTTACTATAATTATTAGTTAAATTGCTTATGTTTAGTTATGTTAATTCATATTGTATAGTCATTGATTATTATATTGAATATGTAAGTTAATTTAATTTAAATCTACTACTTTAAAGTGGTAAACTTAATTATCATTCTTTATTTGTGGAAAATAATATTTTTAATACACTGAACTATTTTTGATCGATATATTGATTATATTTAAGGTATATTAACAACAGTATATAGTTGTTTTTATTATGCTTTAATAGTTGCATTTTATTTAATATTGGGTTATTCAATAATTAACGTCGTTTTCTTCATATTTTTCAAAGTAAATTTATTTATATTAACAACAAACATTAATTAATGATATATTGACCGTTTTGTTAGATGAGCTTTTGCCATCTTGCGGTAAGTTGAAAAATTCCATGTTTGAAGAAGTCTTGGTTTTTAGAAGCGAAGAACTGGTCCAACTCATTTTTAACAGCCTGATCAAAATCGAAAATTTTACCATTCACATGATTTTTAAGGGAGCGAAACAAATGATAGTCTGATGGTGCTAAGTCAGGGCTATAGGGTGGATATGGCATCAGTTCCGAATTAAGTTCCATTAATTTTTGACGTGTTATCAAAGAGGTGTGAGGTCTGGCGTTATCATGATGGAACATCACACCTTTGCGATTGGCCAGTTCAGGGCGTTTTTTCTTGATTGCTTCGTTTAATTTCGATAGTTGACGGCAGTAGACATTCGTATCAATAGTTTGGTTTCTTGGAAGCAGCTCAAACTAGACTATACCCTTGTAATCCCGCCACACGGAGAGCATAATTCAGTCCCCATGGCAAATATGAATATTGGCTTTGGATGTCGATCGTGTGGGCTTACTTTGCTTGATCCATGATCGTTTTTGAACTACATTATCGTACACAATCCATGTTTCATCACCCGTTATGCTTCTTTTTAGAAATGAGTCGTTTTCGTTACAATTCAGCAAAGAGTCGCATATGTTAATGCGTTTGATGAGGTAGATTTCCTTTAATTCGTGAGGAACCCAAATATCCAGTTTGTTTATGTAACCAAGCTGTTGTAAGTGCAAGTAAACGGTTGAATTCGATATGCCGAGCTTCTCTGCTATCTCTCAAGTCGTCATATGCCAGTTAGTTTCGATTAATGCCCTTATTTTGTCGTCATCAGTAGTGGTTGGACGACCAGTATGTGGTGCATCTTGCACATTAAAATTTCCAGAACGAAAGCGAGCAAACCAACGCTGACACTGGTGTTCAGTAAGGCAATCTTTAACATAAACTTTACACAATTTCTTCCGAGCTTGCACCGCATTTTTTGCCCTTTCAGAAGTAAAACAATAAAATATGCCGATAATGCTCAATTTGTTGATTTTCAACTTAATTTTTGACCAACTTGTTAATTACTAACGACGCTCAGTTTTTGACAGAAGATAGTGTACAGTCTAACCTTTATAGTAGTATATAATAATATACGCCACGCAACCGCTACTACATGAAATATGCAGTTCACGTCATCTATGAAAAAAAACCGACATTAATTATCGAACTACCCAATATTATCGAAATTATGTCGACGCAGAATAATTAAACTAGCAAAGTAGTGGCCACTCAATTTTCTCTAAGCTGAGACTTGTCCTCTTGAATACTCTCTCTCTCTCTCTCTCGTATTTTCGATAGCGACGGGGAATTATCTCGTGACAGCGTCTAGGCAGCTTGGCGGTTGCGAAGAAAAGAAGGCTCTCCTCCTTCCCCTCTCGCGTCGCGCCTTTCCTCTTTTCTCACGTAGCACCATCGATTGCTCGATCGATGGCGCCACGTATCGTCACGCCGCGGACTCAGTCTCGCACCGCATGGCGCCGCATGGCGCCGCATGGCCTAACCTCGCTTAGCCACCTGTCACAATATATAAACTTTGCAAAAAGTTAATTAAATTGTTTAATTAAAATTTTGATTACTCTTATACATCCGTGTATGCAAGAAATTGTTTATAAATTTCATATTAATATTGTTGACCGCAATTTATATTTATTTTATTGTATAATTGATGAAATTAAAGTTCATATAAATAATCAATTTTTATTAATTAGAATACGCATTAAATAAGATATTTTGAATTAAGATATTTTCATTAAAATTGAATATTCTACTGAAAACAATGGATAATTTATTCAATGTGCAGAATGACATCAATAAATTAATCATTAGTTCGTTTTGTTCAACACTTTCGCTGTAATAACTTTGTATTTAAAAACAATCAACTTATCAAAATAAGTTATGAAAAATGTCGATTCAAATAAAAGAGAAAAAAAAAGGAACAGCTAGAGAATCTTTATGTAGACAGTAGGTGTGGTTTGCGGTAATAATTAAGATAATTGTATATCATTTAATTTAATTATACTTATAATTATTTTTTAACATGCATATATAACTAACTTCATATGATTTATTTAAGTTTTAGAATGTACTTAGGCAAAGATATAATTTTTACCTTTATATTTTTTATATGTAAATGTGTATATACATATTGAAAATAAATTATGGAAAGTTATATGTCTTCGCGAATAATCAGGCTATCAATTGATAAATATATATACTCGCATATATATATATATATATATATATATATATATATATAAACTATAAAGTCACCTAACTTCTTGAACATATCTCGTATATATATATATATATATATATATACACAGTGTGTCCCATGGGAAACGGAACTTTTTCAAAATAAAGACAAAACTCAATATTCCGGCAAATCTCATTTATTTTATTCAAAATAGTCTCCTTCCGCATCAATACAACGTTTTGCACGATCAATTATCATATCTAATGAGTTTTTGAGATCATTTTTATCCATCGACTTTAGTATATCGGTCGTCGCTCTTTGGATGGCCTCTACGTCGGCATAACGTTTCCCTTTCATAGGCAAGTGCAATTTGGAGAACAAGTAGAAGTCGCACGGAGCCAAATCCGGCGAGTACGATGAATGGTTGATGGTTAAAATGGAATTTTTGATCAAAAAATCCGTGATTAAGTTCGATCGATGAGACGGGGCATTATCATGCAACAAACGCCAGCTCCCTTTTTCACGGTATTGTGGCCGCACACGACGAATACGGCTGAGCAAACGCTTCATAACACCAAGATAAAACACAGCAGTAATCGTTTGACCAGGTGGAACGAATTTACGATGAATAATACCCTCCGAATCGTTGAAACAAATCAACATTGTCTTCACTTTTGACTTTTGAAGACGACTTTTTTTCGGATTGGGCTCGGTTAGTTGCTTCCATTCAGCACTTTGACGCTTGGTTTCGGAATTATATTGAAAACACCATGTCTTATTACCAGTCACAATTGAATATTTCACGTTGGGTCCTTATTTGACTCTTTAATCAAATCCTTACAATGTTGAATTCGGAGCAATTTTTCGTAGTCGGTCAATTTGTGTGGAACAAAGCGTGCACACACCTTCCGTAGATTTAAATGATCGGTCAAAATGCGATGAATTGAATTTTCGGACATATTCAATTCCATTTCCATGTATCGCAATAAAGATTTTGGTTCATTTTTTATAAATTCACGCACTTTTTCAATGTTACTTTAAGCAACCACGGTATTCGAAGGACCTGGATGTTCGTTGTCCTGAATGTCTTCACGACCTTCCTGGAACCGCTTATACCACTCATACACTCTGGTACGTGATAGACAATTATCGCCATAAACTTGTTTCAGCAAATTATGCGTCTCAGTAAAGGATTTACCAAGTTTAAAACAGAACTTAATATTTGCTCTTTGTTCGAAGTTCATTTTTCGACCGATGCCACAAACACACTGTCACTTTGAGCGCGATATTTTGGTTTTCATTGAACCAAATGTCATACAATTTTGACAGGATGTCAGTTAAGAATGGACCTTTTCATTGCTAACATCCACCAATAGGTGGCGCCAATATAAATCGGTGTTTTCAAAAAGTTCCGTTTTCCATGGGACACACTGTGTATATATATATATATATATATATACAGGGTGCGCCATCTAGACAGGACTTATTTAAATGTTAAATAACTCCGCCATTTTTCAGCTGATTTTGACAAATCAGCCAGATTCTGAAACGTCAGTCATTGCCATTTTAGTCATGCATCGATTTACGCCAAAAAAGCGGGCTGAAATTGTAGCGCTGTTCATTGAAAACAATCGTTCAACTGTGAAAACTGTGCGTGCTTATCGTAAAAAATATGGGAGACATTCGGCGTCTTCCGCCAAGACAATTCGTACTTTGGCGAAAAATTTCTTTGAACACGGGTCTGTAGCTACTCGCCCGCGACCCATTCGACCGCGTCCGCGACGCTCCAATGAAGTTGTTGAAGCGGTTAGAGAGAGTGATGCCGAAAATCCAAGTGTGTCGTATCGCCGTTGTTCTTAGCAGCTAAACATGAGCGGAACCACTTTAAGAAGAATTTTGAAGGATGATCTCAATCTTTTTCCATACAAAGTGCAACTTACTCAAAGATTGTTGGAAACGGACAAGTTTTTGCACAGCAAGTTCCCGGAACGCGTTGTGTCGAAAAAGGGTGATTTGGAATGGCCTCCTCGTTCGCCGGATTTGACGGCGCCGGACTTTTTTCTGTGGGGCTATTTGAAGAGTAAGGTGTATGCCAGCAAACCGAAGACTATTGAAGAACTTAAAGCTATTATCACAGCGGAAATTGCTGCTATTACGCCCGAAATGTTGTCAAATACAATGCAAAATGCCCAAAAAAGGGCCGCTTTTTGTGTGTCTAATGGAGGTGGTCATTTGATCGATATTGTATTCTGAGTGAATTGTCAATAAATGGCATTGTATATCGTAAATAAATCTTGTTCATTTTCCAAAATCGGCTGAAAAATGGCGGAGTTATTTAACATTTAAATAGGTCCTGTCTAGATGGCGCACCCTGTATATATATATATATATACAGGCTTATCCAAAAGTCCCGGTACGGCAGAAAAACTTTTGAAAAATGCATTTTAGGAAAAAACGTTTTAGACAGAAGTATAAGGTTTTTTTCCTAGCTATCTGATGGTAACCTTAGATTTGACCTTTACTTTAACCTTTAAGGTCATTTAAAGGACAAGTTAAGTTTTGTAAATGGGAACCTTTACGTTTTATCGCAGGTTTGGAAAAAGCAAAAAATTTTGCGTCTAAACATGACCTTGACCAACTCCTTAACGTGAGACGGCACATTATCGTCGTGCAAAATCCACGAGTTGTTTGCCCACAAATTTGGCCGCTTCTTATGGATACGCTCACGCAAACGTTTCATAACGCCTTGAAAATACTCTCTGTTTACCGTCTGACCCTTTGGAACAAATTCGTAGTGCACCACGCCACGGATATCGAAGAAAACAATAAGCATCACCTTTACTTCTGAGTGGCTTTGGCGTGGTTTTTTCGGTTTCGGCTCGTTTTTTCCCACCCATTCCGATGCTTGCTGGCTTGTTTGCATATCGTACTCGTACACCCGCATTTCGTCACCAGTTATGATGCATTTCATGAATGCGGGATCGGAATTAGAGCGATCCAGCATGTCCGAAGCGACCTGTTCGCGATAGCGTTTTTGAAGAAAATTAAGCTCTTTTGGAACGAGTCTTGCGGCCACCTTTCTCATGCCCAAAATATCAATTAAAATCGTACGTGCGGACTCGTGGGATATCTCAAGTTCATGTGCTATGTCTCTTAAGCTGGTATGACGGTTTTTAAGCACCATTTCCTTATTTTTATCGACGTTATCTGCGGTCGAAGCCGTCGATGGGCGTTCGGAACGAGGCAAGTCTTCGACGTCTTCACGACCCTTCTTGAAAGCTTTGTACCACTCATACGCACGGGTTTTCGATAGTGCTTTATCACCAAAAACCTTTTGCAACATTTTCAATGCATCGGCACACGAAATTTCATTCGCAACACAATTTTAGACAAATTCTGTGTTCAACGTAATCACCCATTGTAAAAAATCGGCACGCACTATTGACATCGACTGACTTAACCAGCTATTGTAAACACACTTGTTGATAAATTCCGCTCAAACTTGGCATAGTCAATAAGAACAGTTGTACCAACCTAGAAAAAAAAATTTTACCTGCCTAAATTGCCCCGCCAGATTTAAATCGATAACTGCCGTTACTTTTTTTACAGAATGTATATATGATGGGGGACTCTGATGACTGGCGAAGTGCTGAGGCTCTGGATGCTCCGCAAGGTGTCTGCAACTTGTTCTCCGAGGTCTGCTGCTCGTCTGTTGAAGTAGAATTTCCAACTTGCTGCGTTTTGTTATTCCTTCGAGTGTTGCCTGAGGTCTACTGATTGCCGAAAATTTTGTGCAGTATTTAAGCACATTGGTGAAGCTGTCCCGCAATTTTCCTATTGACCGGAAGATTCGGGGAAAGGGCAAATTTTTCGGGCCCCCTCTTCTTGGCGGGCCTCTCGGAGAGGGCGTGAAAAACCTCAGCCAGGGTGTGTCGTCTTGATGACGGAGAGAGAAAGATCGAGAGGGGATGGCAATTTTTACAAAAAGTTTTCACAAACTTAACTAATATTATTATTATTTTATTTTATGAATTTATATTTCCACGTTAATCTATGCAAAATTTGAACTTGGCTACGAAAAAGAATCAATTTCGTAGCTTAATTCTAAAATTACAATATGATTAATTTATTTTTATCATATAATTTAGTTTTATAAATCTTTTTTTTTTTGGTTCTTATGCGCATTATAATGCTTAAACTTTCCTTATTATCATATTATCAACTATATATTATTTTTATTTTTACAAAAAATTTTAATTTAAATATACATTTTTATAATTGTCTGTATCTTATAAGAAATAATGATAATTGTTATCTTTTGTTAAATTAATATGAAATAAGTTTTAAATAAAATATCATTTAAATAATTTTACTTTGCATTTTAGATATAATTTCATTTTAAATTAACATTATTATTACATAAAATGTAGACAATTATAGGCGCGACTAATAATTTAAATATTATCGCTCAATTGTAAACATAATTTTTTAATCATTAGTTTTGAATTTTAATTTAGAATGAGTTTTAACTTAATTAACTCTAGAATATATATAAGATTTTTTTAAATATAATCTTAAAACAGTTTTAAAATAACTAATTCCAACTTAATCATAAGTTTTAGTTTTGAAAAATAAAAAATATCATTCTTACCTAGAAATTTTAATTTATAAAAATTCGCATTCATAAATTAATGCGTAAAATAGGAACCTTAGGTATTATTTAGTATTGAAGAATGATAAAATTTTTTCATAGAATCATACAGAAAAACGCAGAAAAATGCTTCTATTAAAATTAGTATAGTATTTCAGTTGATGCTAGTTGTTAGTAAAGGAAATTTATAATTGTTATACTTAATTGTAATATTAGTTTTACATAAGATATTTTTACTTATATTATTCTTAAAATTCTAGAGCGTTTAATTTATTCATTATTATGTACAGGGTGCGTACGGTATTTGAGGACATGCATAAATGTGACTATAACTTCGCGAATTTTTCTTTTTATTTTTTTTTCCTTTTCAGATAAGAAATGGCGGACTACAACATCACTCAAGAAATGAAAAAACATGCTGTCATCGTCGCTATATGTGCGAACCATACAGATTTAGAGATCTCTAATTTTCTTAATTGCGCCCGTTCATTCGTGCATAAGGTTCGCCGTGAATTGGAAGCATCAGGAGGCGATACAGAATCGGTTGCAAAACGCAAAAAACACGAACCACGTTCGGACACTGTCTGATCTGCAGAGTTTTTAGAGCAAGTGCAAGCGATTATAGACGAGGACCCTTTAAAATCAATGAGGGTCCTTGCGAGTGAGCTTTATGTTTCTGAGCGCCTTATTCGTAGAGTTGTCCACGAAAACCTTCGGTATAAGTCTTACGTGATGCGCAGAGGACAGTTCATGTCGGAACGAACACGGGAACAGAGAGTTTTTCGATCAAAACGTCTTTTAAACAAAATCAAACACCCTGAGGCGCCCAAAACGTTATGGTTTTTTTCCAACGAAAAAAATTTTGACCAAGATCAAAAGACTAATCGCAGAAATGACAGATGGCTATGTTCAAATCCTACGGAGGTTACTGTTGTTATGCACACAAAATTTTCAGCCACTGTTATGGTTTTAAGTGTTGTCAGCAACGAAGGACATGTTATGCCACCACACTTTTTTACTCAAGGACTTCGAGTGAACTCTGCTGCATACATCGAGGTTTTGGAGACGGTAGTGAAGCCCTGGATGGACAATGTAAGCGGAGGCAGACCATACATTTTTTAACAAGACTCTGCTCCTTCACATAAAGCGATGGCGACACAAGATTGGATGGCCGAAAATTTTCATGACCACATAACACTGAACCTATGGCCACCTAGCTCCCCAGACCTTATACCTTTGGATTATTACGTATGGGGCGTAGTTGTGCGTAAGACCAATAAGCGTCCTTATAACACCACTTCTTCGCTGAAGACTGCTATTAATGCCGTTATGGTTAATATGAACAAGGAGCATTTGATTCGGGCATGTAATCGTTTCCGGACCCGGATTGAAGAGGTTATTGCTGCTAATGGCGATTTTATTGAATAACTTTATAGCCATATATTAATTTAATGTTGTATAAAAGATTCCTAAAATTTCATTAAATTTTATTAAAAATACAAGCTCATTAATTTTACTCTCAAATCGTCCTCAAATACTGTACGCACTCTGTATAATTGTGCTATATCCAGTATTCTTTTTGTATTTTCGATTAGATCTTATATATTTCTTTGCTGCATGTTTTTGTTCGCTTGTATTTTATTAATGGTTGAAAATGAAAAGAATAAACTTATAATCTAGCGCTGATACGTACTTAACTAAATTAATCTTTTATTTATCATCAAATGATTATCTCGATTGTAAAAAGAATTAAAATGATTTATTCGAAATTTTAAATTATTTTAAATGTTTATAAATGAAACTTTGAACACAAATAAAGAAATAAATAAAAATTTATGCGATTATATTTTCTTAGTTTTTAATAAATATATATTTGCGTTATTGTGAACAAATAACTATGTATATAATTATATAATTCGTCATCTTGTATTTGAAAAATACGAATTTCTATTGTAGAAAATAAAATGAATATTTTGAAAATTAGAAAACAGATAACAAATGCAATAGGATTTAAATTATTATAAAAATACACGATTATGATTTAAATCTGGTTGCACTTTATTATCTTAAAGATTATTAAATTAAATGTTACTGATTTAAAATAAAAAAAAAACACTTGCATAATCGAAAGTTGTTAATATTATTTTATTTTGAAGTTGCAAATTCGTATTCTCAATTTATAGAAATAAATATTTAAAACATATTCATTAATTATTTTAAAAATACACAGCTGTATTTTAACTGCAAATTTAATAGTTTTATAACTTTTTATGAAACAACAATACGTATAAAAATCTTGCGCTACATTTGTTTGCTTAAAACCTTTTTATTTTATAATCCACTACCTCAAACTTATATTTTAACCAAATAAATCTTATAATTGTTAAATGAATAAATAATGATTGTATAGTTGATAATTATTTTTAATATCCAAATAAAAAAATTCAATTGTGCAGGATAACTACAGATCAAGTATTTTAATAATAAAAAAAATGGTAATTATTCATTTCGAAAATTTATATTTTAACTTAGTTGATTAAAGTATAAACGGTACACATAATAAGATTAAAATATGGATTTACCACAATGATATACAATATTTAAGTTCTAGGTTTATATTATAATTTTTTTGTTTTAGATGATAGAAAAACAATAATAGATGGTTGTTTAATTTAAAATATAACGTGTAAAATTTAAAAATTATCGCAATATTATATCTTTTAAAATTCTATCGTTATATTATTGTACACAATAATTCATAAGTCTTGTTAATATCACAAATAATTTTAAATTTATTGCTATTAGTCTTAATATTGTAGTTAAAATCTCATTCTTTTTTTGTATTATATCAAAATTTTGCGTTAAATGCGATTAAACTATGTGAAATAGCGTCAAAAAATTGTTAAAATTGTTATTAGTAAATTGTAAGAATTTGCAAGAAAACAAGCTTCCTCTCTCTCTCGCACTCTCACGACCACAACTGAGTAGGATCTCCGAAAAAGGCCCACGCCCTCGAAGCGGGCCCGCATTTTCCGGAAAAGTTATTGGTGCGGAGCAACTCTCCCCCAATATGCATAAATACCGTCGACGCGCAAAGTACGCTGCCGTCAACCACCATCAGCTGAAGAGCATCGACATCGCCATTCGCACGGACTGACGACAAGAAATTAGTGACTTGAAGTACGTTACTGGATTAAAACGAGCCGACTGCGCCCCGGACCGAAGGACATCGTAAGACGCCAGCAGGCAGAGCCCGATCCGGATCACCACGAGCCGACCGCGCCTCAGCACAGCACCAAGCTAACTCGCTAACTCATCGACAAAAGGAAAGAGAGAGAGAGAGAAGCGACCTTTTCTCACAAATAAAAAGTAAGACAAATATTAAATTTTTTATTTTCAACAGTAAACTCGACTTTCATTTCTTTATCTTATTTCCTCCGAAAAGTCGCTGGACTAAACATAAAGTGTTTTTCGACTTTTTACCCTCATTACATATTGTTAGGTCCTATACCGAGAGTAGACAAGCCTGTAGTGGCTTGCCGCATTCTCAATCCCGAATTGCACACTTATCCTTAATAAAAATTAATTCATTCCCGCTCGGTGATTCCTTCGGCCGCTCCAAACCCATGAGCTTCAGTGCTCAGACTTAAAATAGGCCAAAAGCTGCGGGGAAATTAAATACTCCGACATTACATTATTTTGTGATTGAAAATAATTATTGTTGAATTATTCTACGTATCGTGTAAAACTATACCTTGTGTGGTATTTTTGGAAATCTCGACTTTTATTCTCTTTATTAAACATTGTACTTCTTATTTTATTTAAATATTTTTCAATATATATTTGATTTAAAAACAGTTATACGATTCATTTTCAGAGGTCTTCCTAGTGACCTATTTGTTATTTTATGACGCTATCTGTACGGTGTATCGGTAAGCGGAGATTACTGTTATGTTTTGCAATAATTATTGCAGTAAAATAATTTAAGAATATTTGTTATTCTTTGCATAACATTACATTGTATTGCAAAAAGAAAGTTTGAGTAAGAAAGGATACATTTTAAATAGGAAAGCTACGTGTAGAAAAAAGAATATTTATGGTACATTTTTATTGTTTTCGGCGCCGAGTTGACGTGCACGTGTTCGGCCTGGCATTCTTTTACGAAGGGCGTTTGAAAAGTCCGTGCAAAGTCCGAGAGATGGCACCACCGGCGCGTATCGAGGTCATGTTTGGTTAGTAGCATCTCTTGAATGAACACATATCAAGTTGCAGCCATATTGGTCTGTTTCTTTGTGTTTGGCATTCGTGTAAATCAAGGAAGTCTAGTGATTTTCAAGAAATGGACGAAAAAGAATTACGTGTGGTGATTAAACATTACTTTATGAAAGGCAAAACGCCTCAGGAGACTAAAGAGAAGCTTGATAATCAGTATGGTGACTCTGCACCTTCGATTAGAACAGTTTATAAGTAGTTTCAAAATTTTCGGACTGACCATATGGGCACAAGTGACGCTAAACGTTCTGGACGGCCTGTGGAGGTTACGACTCCAGAAATCATTAATCAAATCTATGATATGGTGATGGATGACAGAAGAGTTAAAGTGCGTGGGATTGCTAGTGCTGTGGGCATCTCGACTGAACGGGTACATAATATTTCGCATAAACATTTAGATGTGAGAAAGCTATTCGCAAGATGGGTGCCGCGACTGCTCACGCTTGACCAAAAACGGAATCGTGTGAAGTGTTGCAAGGATATTTTGCAGCTGTTCCAGAAAAATCCGGAAAACTTTAAGCGTCGTTTTGTCACTGTCGATGAAACATGTATACATTACTTTACTCTTGAGACCAAACAACAATCTAAACAATGGGTTACCAAGGGGGAATCTGCACCAAAAAAGGCGAAGACAGTTCCTTCGGCCGGAAAGGTTAAGGCGACTGTCTTTTGGGATTCGCAAGGGATAATCTTCATCGACTATCTGGAAAAGGGTAAAACTATTACAGGTGTATATTATTTATCGTTATTGGACCGTTTGAAAACCGAGCTACAAGAAAAACGCTCGCGATTGGCCCACAAGAAAGTTCTTTTCCATCACGACAACGCACCAGCACACTTTTCAGCAGTTGTGGTTGCAAAATTAATCGAAATAAGATTCCAACTCGTTTCATATCCCCCCTATTCTCCAAACTTGGCTCCCTCGGACTACTATTTGTTTCCCAATTTGAAGAAATGGCTGGCGGGACAAAGATTTTATTCAAACGAGGAGGCGATTGCAGACACTAATGGATATTTTGCAGACTTAGACAAATCCTATTATTTAGAAGGGATCAACAAACTAGAACATCGTTGGACGAAGTGTATAAGCCTAAAGGGAGACTATGTCGAAAAATAAAAAAAGTTTACCCCAAACACGTAAGCAGTTTTTATTTTTGCACGGACTTTTCAAACGCCTCTCGTACTAGAGTGAAGCGCATGTACCATTTTGTCTATGCTCCGGAAAAATTCGTAAAACTCTTGGCCCGCGCTTAGGCTAGGTTTGATAACGGTCTGGATCAGTGGAGAGTGCGTCAAGTAGGTAATGGAGGGAGGCTTTTCATGGTGGAGCGTGATCGATACGATCGATACGCATCTTTCCTATTGACGAGCGAAGGCAGAGAAAGCAGGGAGAAAACTTATCGGCTAACACAGGAAAAAAAAACGGAGGTCATGTATCGACGTTACACTACAATGTCCATCGTGCAGATCAACTCCACCCACGAACATGTTATGAATCTTCAATGCTAAACAAAAAAAATACTCTTACTTCTTGTTTTCTTTTTTGGATAAACGCGTGACACTGAGAAGTAGTGCAATTTCTGCTACTATTGAGAGTAAAGGCACTGGTTTTAAATCCATTACTGTGATAAAGTCTATCCCTCTGTTTATTCGTGTTTTACCGAGAACGTACCTCATAGTGCTTTCTTGTGTATGCTGTTACTTACTAAGATTTTTTAAGTAAACTAATAGGACTAAGCTACGAAAAAGTTTTCAAAATATTAATGGTATTGTTGTATTTTCCTCGGTACAATAAATGCAAACAATTTTTGTACCATTAGCAAAACAACTCGGGTTCCTGAAGCACATCTATTTAATTTAGTTTTCCCATTTATAGAATAAATATTCGAACTTTTGCCACAATAAGTTATAAAATCAAATGATTACCCTTAAATACTACTACTATCCTACAATTTTAATCCAAAGCTTTAAGGTTTGTTTCGCGAAAATTGAAGTAAACTAGTTCTTTCATGAAGCTTCACCATTATTTTATTAATTGATAAAGAAAAAACCAAATTGCAACACATTTTTATACTTTCTTGACATTTAAATAATTTAAGGAATTTTGTCGATTGCTTACATCGTTTTGGTTTTGGTGATTTCTACATTCTTAAAAATGACAAATAAAATTTTTCTTACTTTTATAAACCAAATATTACACATATGAAAAAAATAATACAATCAAAATATCATTCCAATTTTTATTGAGTTACAATAGTAATTACAGTAACATAAATATTTCAGTTCTTATTTATGTATCGTTGAATAAGAAAAAGAAAGTATGCCATATTTCTACTATTTAATGAAATCTGATAAATTCATTCATTCAGTATACATTTAGAAAAAAAAAAATTATTATCAAAATGGGAAATGTTTTTGTACACTAATTTTTTTAAATTATGTTGAACATACATTTTGAATATCACTATTCTCACGTAATATTTCTGATAAGCCAAAAATCACGTATGAAACTTTCTATGAAAATTGAAATAGCTTTGATAACACAGCTACACAAAAAAAAAACATTTTCGGATTCGGGGGTCAGACCATAGATACTATATGTTTTTGGGGTCGCTGAATCTGAATCTGGGGTTAGAATAACTCCATCGGGCCAGGGTTTTCCATAAACTCAAAAAACTCCTTTACTGAGCTATATAACGATAAACCCTTCACATCAAACCCCTTAACCTCTTGAAACCATAACACAATAACCCCATAACACTATAACCCCATAACACTATAACCCCATAACCCCATTGCCCCTAAATCACACAAAAATAGTTCATCTCCGACAATTTGTATTAATACAAATTTTTACGGACATTCAGAATACGTTTAATCAGTGAAATAAAACGTAATAACCCCATAACACCACTACAGAAGGGATTCATAAAATTGCGTGCGTCTGCATTCAGGGCACCTCCTTCCGGTGACGGCAGGCAACGGAGTGAGCCCGTTATCCGGCTGAGTTCCTGAATTGCGGCTTAGATGCCGTCATGGCAGGCGCACGCAAGTGTCTTACAATGTAGAGGAATCTCGAAACTTCAGTATCGGCGGTTGGTGAGGGTGTGAAGCGGGCCATCAAGCGTCGTCATCAAGCGACCGCAGTTCCATATTAGTTGTTGACTTGGCTAATGTGGAACATGGTGCTACAATAAAATAATCCGAAAAGATCGTGCAATCTCATGATTGTCATGTAGATCATGATCAATTTTGTTATATTTGCTCAAATTTCGAAGTTACATCATTGCGAAGACCAATTGACGAGTCTATTTGTAATTTGTATGACGAAGTTTTCAATTTACGAATCGATAAGGATAACAGTGGGGTCCCATCTGTCATTTGCAATGGTTGTAAGAAGATGTTGTTGTAATAGAAGGTGCAAAACTAGAGATGTTGTAAAATTCACCACTCCGACAATTTGGAGATATCCTTGTACCTCGAAAGAAGGCTACTTATGCACAAATGACGTTAAAGGTTTTACCATGAAAACTAAGAGTAAAATTGTATGTAATTCTGTTAAATCGGTTACTGCTCCCGTACCGTACCAACAAACTGATTCTGATATTAAAGGTGATGAAAATACTATGGAATTTGAAGAATTGGAAATTTCAAGCGACACTAATGAAGACAACAGCAGTAGCGAATCAGAATACGCGCCAGATAAGGAGAAATCGAAGATCCCTTCATTAGTGTCGCAAACAAAGTTAAACGATTTTGTTCGAGATCTGGGTTTACCAAAAGACGGTTCTGAGCTTTTGGCTTTATTTTAAAAAAAAAATAAGAATCTTTTGGAATCTAAAACGAAAGTTTCATTTTATCGCAATCGTAATTTTAAATTCCGAAAGTTTTTTGTCCAAGATGGAAAATCATCTTTAGTGTTTCGTAAGGATGTTTAGGGTTTGATTAATGTGTTCCAACCAAATTCTTACCAAGCTTCAGATAAGCGACTTTTCATAGACTCTTCAAAACGAAGTATTAAAGCTGTTCTGCTGCATAATACAAATGTTTATGCTCCGATACCAATAGCTCACTCAACCGTTATGAACGGAAAGTACGAGAATATGAAAACACTCTTACAAAGGATTCAGTACCAAAAACACTTATGGCAGATTTGTGGAGATTTGAAAATAATAACGTTGCTTCTTGGACAACAGTCGGGCTTCACAAAATATCCTTGCTATTTGTGTTTGTGGGATAGCAGAGACAGACAAAATCATTACAATAAATCGAAACAGTGGCCCGTGAGATCATCCTTTATCCCTGGTTCAAATAATATCATCAATAAATCTTTCGTGGATCCATGAAAGATTTTTATTCCTCCTTTGCATATAAAACTTGGTCTTATGAAACAATTTGTGAAATTTCTGGACAAAACAGGGGAAACGTTCAAATATTTCTCTTATAAATTCCTTAAACTTTCAGAGGCCAAGTTAAATGAAAGAGTGTTTGATGGACCACAGATTCCTAAAATGTTCAGAGACAAAGATGCTGTTAAAAAAATGAATAAACTTGAGGAAGCAGCTTGGTTAAGTTTTAAAGATGTGTGTCACAACTTTTCAGGTAATAACAAGAGCTCAAAGTATCAACAGATTGTTGCTAAAATGGTTAAAGACTTTAAAAAATTAGGATGCTTAATGAATGTAAAATTATACTTTTTAGATGCATATCTTGATAAATTTCCAGAGAATTTTGGACACTTTAGTGAAGAGCAGGGAGAACGTTTTCACCAAGATATAAGAGTTATGAAAACTCGTTATCAGGGACGGTAAGATGTTAATATGATGGCAGACTTCTGTTGGACTATGAAACGAGATATACCATACAGTGACCAAAAGCAAAAAGCATTACATAGATCGTTTGATGAAAAAAGAACCCGCTACAGTAGCAAAAAAGAGTGATATATTTTATATTCAATTTTTACATTTTTTACCCAGATATTCAGATACTTAATAGTATTTTTGATATATTTTATATTTATGCATTGTAGTAATTCGTTTTTTATTCTAATCTTTCGTTTTTTATTCTAGGCATTCGTTTTTTATTCTAGTCATTCATTTTTTATTATAGCCATTTCATAAAAGGTCTTATAAGATAGGACTATATGATGTGATGGGGTTATATGATTATAAAGTTATGGTTTCGAGGTATCATGGAGTTATCGTGTTATGGTTTCAAGAGGTTAAGGGGTTTAATGTGAAGGGTTTATCGTTATATAGCTCAGTAAAGGAGTTTTTTGAGTTTATGGAAAACTTTGGCCTGATGGAGTTATTCTAACCCCAGATTCGGATTCAGCGACCCCAAAAACATATGGTAAATATGGTCTGACCCCCAAACCCGAAAATGTTTTTTTTTTTTTCTTTGCGTGGCTGTGTAATCTTCGATTTCTTTGGCCACTGGATCAGATATTATCTCATTAATTTAAAAAATATTATGGCTAATGCTTGATCAGCAGATAAAAATCTCTGAATACGATTTCTCGTAAAAATTAACAAATATTTGATATTTTGGCCGCTACTTTAAATCATTTATCTTTAATTTGCAAAGTCTTATAAAAAATTCGTGATCAGCGGCAAAAAAATTTCCGGATACCAAATTTCATAAGAATTTACCAATGTTTCATGCTTTTGGTCGCCATATTAGATTTGCCATCTTGAATTTACAAAATACCAGGTGTACAAGTATAAAATGCGGATTTTAACAAAAAAAAATAACCCGTTAAATTTGGTAGAATAATAAGTGCTTTATTCAAAGTATGCTCCATCGCTTTTTAGAAATTTTTCCCATCTTTCGGGAAATTTGTGAACACCACGCCAGTAGAAATCTTCCCCTTTGGCCGCGAACCATTTATCAAGCCATTTTCTGACATCTCGATAGGAATAAAAGCGCTGCTCAGTAAGTGCGTGATCCATCGATGCAAACAAGTGGTAATCAGAAGGAGCCAAATCTGGTGAGTAAGCCGCATGAGGCAGAACTTCCCTATTGAGTGCTTCTAATGTGTCGCGAACCGGTTTCGCCGTATGTGATGGAGCATTGTCATGGAGAAAAATTACCTTGTGTTCCCTCTTTCTGTATTCTGGCCTTTTTTTAGGCAGCAAACGGTTTAAATCGGTTAATTGTTATTGGTAACGTGTAGTATTAACTGTTTTCCAGGTTTCAATAGCTCATAAAATAGACCTCGCCTCTCTGGTCCCACCAAACACAGAGCACCGTCTTTCTGCCAAAACGATTTCGTCTTACGGTCGATGTGGATGGTGCTCCTGGGTCTACCCATGATTTCTTGCGTTTGGGATTTTCAAAATAAATTCACTTTTTATCCCGTGTTACTATTCGATGCAAAAACGACTTCCTTTTGTACCGAGCGAGCAAAGTTTTATATGTGATTTTGCGATTTTGTGTTGATGTTTGCGAATCATCTTCATCTAACAATGCTTGCAAACCCGTATTTTCGAATTTTTTTTGCGGTTTTCCATGTTCCTTGTCTGCAACATCGAAGTCATCTTTTTTGAAACGCTGAAACCATCGTTCACACGTATCTTGTAATGAAGCATGTTCACCAGAAGCTTCTCGTAGTAACCGAAAGGATTTAGCAGGAGTTTTCTTCAAATGAAAACCAAAAATTAATGCTGTCCGCCAATACTCTTTGTTCGGTATAAATTTTGACATATTAAACATAACAATACAGCACGATGCACACACTTTTTCAGTCTATCACTAATGCGTGTCTGAACTTGTTGATGACACAACAAAATGGCGCAGTGTCAAATCATAACAGCTTAAACTTCATTGGTACACCATCTGTTGTCTAAAATCCGCATTTCATACTTGTACACCTGGTATAATAGCAAATTCATAATCTTTGTCTCGAACAACTCTTATGATGTATATGTGTATTTGTAACGTCACGGGGATCAGGGTGGCGTACGAATGTAAAGGGGGGGGGGGAGCGGTTGCTTGCCAGTGCAAGGTAAAACTACTGATTTAAAATGAGCACACGAACAATTACGTTTATTTAAACTACAATCACAAATACCAAAATTTATCGCGTTTTTACGCGAGCCCAGGGTGCCAGCTACAATAGTGTAGCGCGGTTTCTTGCGCGGCAAATACGTTGCGCGGCTAACTCACGATTAGAGCGGTCGCGGGCGTACAGCATACACAACGGCCGAAAATGGCGCGTAACACGCGACGCGGTCGCACACACGCAGCCGGGAAGGATACGGGGACGAATCGTTGCAGGGATGCCTCCTGGTAAAAGCTGCTGCACTTTGATGCACTTACCAGATTTTCTTTCACGCTTCGGACTACAATAGAATTTTCTCGCACGCTTGTATCGTTTTAAAAGCTACGGCTAGTATCGCAAATTGTTTCTCAAACGGACCCGAGCGGAGTGTACGAGAAGCTTATTGCGTGGCACTTTCGCGAGCGCAGCTTTTCGATAATCGTTTTGCGCCAGCGCAACGTACGTGTAAAGTACGTTACGCGACGCAGCCGCCGCGCGCGCTCAGCGCTGTCGGCAGTTGATATTACTGCTCGCCAGCAGCGCGCGTTGAGGTTATCCGCTCGCGAGTGCCAGTGTTGTTGTGTATTCCCTGGAGCGGCGAGAATCTACCTCAGATATACGGAGGATCAAGGTAAGTCGATGCGTTCCATAGCTGGTGGGCGTCGACTAATTTGTCTATCTTCTTTCGGTTTTAGGTGCGGCTGTACTGCGGGTTAACAGCTGCGGCTCGGACGATGAGCGGTTGAGAAAGCTAAGCAGCGGTGTCGGGGACAGCGATAGCCTGCTTGCAGTGGCAGCGAGGCAACACTATCAGACACCTCCAGGTGCGTATTTACTTGCACTCAAATGCTGTGCTTCTATGTGTTGCCTGCTTTCTAACCTCCTCTTTCGCTTTCCTATGATGTTGTGTGGCAGCTTGTACTTCCTTTCCAAGGTGCAGATGCTACTACTATTTTCTTCTTTATTTAATTACTGTCTGGGAGGTTACAGGTACGGGACCACTACAAGGACAGGAAGAAGCATGGAGAGGAACCTTGCTGCAGTGTGTGCGAGCACTGCCACGACTATTCATGGGCTCCTGAGACTGCCTCCTCGCTGGAGCCTTTACATGAGCTTGAAGCCCATGTACCTGGTGAAGGTAACGTATGTACAGCCCTGCGTGGCTGTTAGTTAGGATCACGCCTGGCAGTCCTGCGAGACTGCCAAGATTGTAAACGGAATACAACAGGCTATGAGGAGGCGTGCGGGCTGTGTATTAGCCTCCTCATGTGACTGGTGCAAAACACCACGTCACAATGTATGGTCGACTTGTTTTACTATTTGACATAACCCCAACTAAAAAATTCTTAGAGACTCTATTATACGTTCACCTCTATGCGATGAGAGCTGGGCAACAATAATAAAGTTTGACTGCTAAGAAACGTATTTCGGGATCTGCCATCTCAAATTTGCGAAATATAATAGCAGGTTCATGATCAGCGACTCAAGAAACTCTTGTATACTCATTTTCATGAAAATCTAACGAAAGATTTTATTATTGTAAAAACAATGAAAATAGCTCAAAATTTTTGGCTTTTTGCTGCTATATTGGAAGTTGCCATTTGAAATTTTGAAAATTTTTTCATAATTTAAATTTTGGGTATAAGGCGACCTTCTATGTACTATTTACTGATTTTATTCTACAAACTTTAAGCAAAAAAGTTTGATTTAAAAAACCACATTTTTTTATAAATAAACAATTATAACTTATCAGAATTATATTTTCTAAAAATTTACATAATATTTTTGAAAATTATAGACAATTTTACATCGGAAATGAGTATTAGTATAGTATTCTGAATTTTTTTCAACAGTTTTTATTGAATACAAAGCTGCTGACAAAAGTATTAAAAAAGTGGCATTAATGGGTGTCAATGGACTTAACAATCCGAGATATTCACGAAAGTTTCTGGATTATTAGATCCCTTAAATGATAAGATAGCATTTGATTGGGAATCAGTAACTGCAAGTTCACGTATGGTAAAAGAAATCAGATATAATGCAGGAACGAAATTAGAGTATACTGACCCAGTTAGTAGTAACACTGACACAGGCGGAAGAGCACCGCGATCCGACCCTAGAAGAAGTGAATTGCGGGAAGGAGCCACGGAGGATTCAGACTTTGATATTGACAATTAGCATTGACTTAACTGCCGGCTGAGGTAGTGAAACCAAGGAAGTCACGACGTCAGAAGGAAATACAGAAGAAGTACACGCAGACAATCTACATAGAGGACCTAAGAATACAAAACTGCTAGCATCGTGCGAAACCTTGAATAGCAAAAATACTGAAAATAAGGAAATGATGGAAAACTGGAAGAATTTTAAATAATCTTTAGAAAGGATATATAATAGAGTGTGTAAGCGATACTGCTACTACTCTAATGAACCCCTATTAACCCTTTCGGGACGGGTATATTTCACATTATTGACGTTACCCGGTCATGCAAAAACGCTTATTGACGTGACCCATCCCGAAAGGATTAAGCAGAGACGATACACTCGGAGACGAAAACAATCTCTGTGAAGAAGACATAGTAGACCCTAAATTTCAAGAATATTTAGATACTTAAGTTCCTCATGATGATAAAACTCTCAACGATGACATTATGAAGCAACGGGTCTTATGATTGGAGCAGCAGAACGCGAATATTAGGAAGAATCCTATTCGCTCAATACAGTCAAGTGAAATCCACTCTGAAACGGGCAGTGATGCTGACGTGAGAATCACTAGAACCTATCTCTGACATGCCTTTTTGTTGCAACCAACAACCACAAGCTAAAAGTATTCTTCTAACCGGAAAGGTGTAGAAATATTTTTGCCTTAGCGAGTTAATTGAGATCCCTAAGATTTCTAAAGAAACCTCCCAGAATACTCTTCCCGATGCACTAACAATAATCAAAATAAACAGCAAACCACCCAAAACTACAATCGATGTATTACTACCCTTAATATCGCTGCAAATGTCTTCGACTGACTCACATGAGACTACTAACGAAGATCAATCGAAGATCTGAGGTCAGATCACTCTGACTCTAAAATCTCTGAAGAACAACAAGGATTTTTTTTAGAAATACTAGAAAATAAATCAAGATTCTAATTAAAAGTATTTATTATACATATCAGTGACTGTATACAAAAATTTGTCGAAGCAATTAATTTCAAAATGGCGGCTGTGCAGCGTTTTACCGATGACGTCTCCGTTTTTTTAGGGTGCACGGCCGGACAAACAGCTCCTCTAATTATTGAATTATAATAAGCCAATTATGTTTTTGATTTTATATAATAACTGCTATAGAAGTACGTAGGTTTTTTTGAATATATTAATTTTTGGCCAAATGGCGTACTTCCAAAGTGAAAAGTGAAAAATTTGCCTACAAATTATCAAATAATTGTTAATAACAAATAAACTATGGAGTGTAAAGAAAAATCCTACATATTTCCAAAGACAATGTATTTTTCAAGATATATATTTAATATTTTAAGTAAATCGGTTGACAATTGTCTGAGTTATGTTTCCGGCCAACTTAAAAAATGCAGTTTTGAGATACACGCTGCACAGCCGCAATTTTGAAATTAATTGCTTTGAAAATGTAACGTCGGTATACGACCTCCGTTTTTTTTATTTTTGTGTTCGCCGATAAGTCTGCTTCCTGCCTTTCCGGCTTCTGGTCAAAAAGAAAGACATATCGACCGACCGCTTCGATCTACACCCAAGCGCTCCACCACAATAAAGCCCCTCCCCACAATCTACATGACGCACTCTCCTCCGACCCGAACTGTTATGAAACCTAGCCTAAGCTTAGGCCAAGAGCTTGTGATTTTCAAGCGAAGCCCATGCATCATTTAAATAGAAGAAATTTGCTACAATCGTTAAAACTTAATTCAAATTGGGTTTTGTAATGCATTGTTTATATTTTTTTTATTTATTATATATACACATATGAATCACGTAATATAAACATGGCATGGCCATGTCTTTTTCTTTTTTTTATAAATTTATTAATAAAGATAGTCATAAATTTTTAAGCTAAGCATAAATCTTTTAATTATTATATTGTTTTATTTCCGAATCATCTTTTTGCTAAGCAATAGGAGAAGGAGCGCCTCCGCTGCAATCGGAGACGTCGCGGAATCATATTATTTTCGTTCTCACGCAAAGCGCTAAATAAACTTTTTTACAGGTACACTTTTCCTAAAAACTTTCCATTGCACAAATTTAAATAATTAATTTAAATAATACCAATGAGCTTGGAATTGCACCCAGATTATTGATAATAACGGTGCACCTATATTTACCTTTAATTTCTCTATATTAATTTCACTATTGTAATTTTTTGTTGTCCTAACGATAAAAAAATAATAAAAATAATTATAATATATTAACAATTAATGCTGATATATTTTCACGTATACATTATTTTTTTTGCAAGTAACTTTAACTGTATCCTTCCGCGTAAGGCCAAATTACGAGGTCTGGCTATTAAATAACGAGACTGCGTGCCTAGAGGGCGCCGTAGAGGGGTGGGGAAAAAAACGAGTAGTGTGTTGGGTATCTAGATATCTTGTCTATGCACGTACTAAAACACGTTCTCGTCACTATTATTGTATTTGTGCAGTAGCGGTTTGAAACGAACGTGTTTTTTTCTCGTGCCGAAAACCATGTGTGACAAAAAACAGGAGCAACGTATCAATCTCAAATTTCTCGCTTAATTGAAAAAAACTCCGACTGAGTGCTGTAAATTGTTGCAAGAGGCCTATGGGGACAATTCTCTATCTCGTGCGCATGTTTTTGAGTGGTGTAAGCGCTTCAGTGAGGGCCGAGTGAGCACTGAAGATGACCAACGCCCAAGTCGCCCTGTCACTGTTTGAACTCCGGAAACAGTGACCAAAATTAACCAAATTGTGCGTGCAGATAGACGAATGAGCATCCGGATGATTGCCGAGGCTGTAAACGCCGATAAAGAAACGGTTAGACAAATTTTACACGAGGAATTACACATGACAAAAGTCTGTACGAAGTTGGTGCCAAAAAACCTGACTCCTGACCAAAAGCTCTTGCGTCAACAGGTCTGCTCAGATTTTCTTGAAAGGTTAAAAAAAGATTCCGGACTGATAAAAAACATTATTACTTGCGACGAAACGTGGATTTTTTAATACGATGTTGAAACAAAGCGGCAATCGATGCATTGAAAGACGAAATAATTATATAGAAACGATTTTATATAACGAAATAATTATATAAAAAAATAACATCGAACAATTAATTACTCATCCGGCAGTCCGAAACAATTACCTACGAATTAAACAAAATTGTAACTTATAAAGAATAATTGTATAAATTACTATTTCTTTAATTATTTCTCTTTTCTACCGTTCAATAACCATAAATGATATCTTATTACAATATTATTTTACTAACCCACGGATACCACACGTGTCCTGGGTAACAATAATTTTTGATTAATTTAAATGATTATTTTTTATTTAGCCCATATAGATTTAATGCGTAAACATGCGACAAAAATTTTTGCTGTAATACGCATTAAATTTTAAATAAAACACAATCATGTAATTTAATTTAATGTATTTTTGCAATAAATAATAGATAAAGAAAATGTATAAAAATTATGCAAAAAGGAATCATTCTCTCTCTCTCTCTCTAATTCTCGCTCTCCCACTCAACCGTAACACCTTCAAGATAGAGCAGTAGCGTCCACTCCGCGCTAATTTCGAGCAATCGCATTGGCCCAGAGAAGTCACTGCACAAGTGCATGAAAAGGCGAGGATCAACACGCGGAGACAGACTCAAAACTTCTTTTTTCGCGCTTTCGTATTCAAGATTTAATTTTCAAGATTTAATTTTTTAAGTTTTAATTTTTCATACAGATTTCCTTGTTTTTTTTAATATTGGAGATAAAATTTTTGTATCATACAAACTTCTTTTTTGCGCTTCGTTATTCAAGATAGAATTTTTCATCGAGACTTCTTTTTCGCACTTCGTTAATCAGGACTCATCCAGTTTTCCACCAGAAGGAAGGAAGAGAGAGAGAGAGAGAGAGGATTTTTCTTTTTGCACCACTCCAGTTACTTCAATAAAGAGTGAGTTTGCTTAAGTATTTTTATTTTTCCTTTTCTGTCTTTTTCCAAAGAGATATTATTAGCTAAGATCGGCTAACTATCTCTCTCCATTAATCACTTGGTAGGTCCTTTTCCAAGACAACATATAGGCCAACGTCGGCCTATACGGTTGTCCAGTCCTAAACTTTATCTGTATCCAAAAAAAAAACTCTTACGATTTTATTTCCTCCACCGTCTCGAGCCCGTAAGTCTTAGCACTTAAGCTCAAAAAGGCGAATGCAGTCCGCGTTATTTAAAAACGCAGTTGTACGACATCCCGACGTTACAAAAAATTTTTGTATACAGTATAACCAGATAAAGACTAAATTACAGTCCAAAGTAGTATATGGCAGTAAAACTAAAAAACTCAATGCCAAAGTTGGGGACTATCTGTACGTTCTCAAGGAAATAAGAACGTATAAGTTTGATAAATACTATAATGAACCCTTCTAGATCATTGAAATAGTGGGTAGATATGCTATATTAAAATTACCTAATGGCAGTGTATTACAAAACACACCGATAAATTAAAATTACCTTCCAAATAAGAGCACTCATCTTTTTAGAAAGCCATGATCAAGTCTCGCCACTTCATCTACGTGAAAATATAATACTAAACAACGGAATTTCTTTGGCCCTCGCGAACAAGAATTTTGAAACATAACTAAGAGAAGAAAACTCAGGAATGGACCATGAGCATATGGATGTGGTGCGACTGAGAAGAGCTGATTTGCAAGTAACTATTTATGTGAATATGGAAGATTTTATGAAAACCCACGGACCAATTGATAGTTACCAAATTTTACTCGATAATTGCACTGCGCTAAGGAAAGTAAATACTTGACAATTTATGCTGGGCACATATTAGGTAGAAGAAAGATAAAAACATCCTAAAGTAAATGCATTTGGGGCTAAAATCTGCACTTTACTATATGAAGCAATCCTCGAAGAACCCTGTAAAAGTTCTAGGAAGCATGAGGTACAGAAGAATGGTACCGTTGGAATTTATTGGAAGCATCAGTGAAAGTCTGTTTGGACTAGTCACGATCGGAAAAGTTAACAAAACAAATGCCAACATCGACAAGTTATTCAGAGACCAAAAAGATTTAGTGCAATTGTGAATGAAGAAGAACGCATTATAGCCAAGTCTCTAGATAAGCTACAACATAATACCACGAAAATCTATGCTAAGGTAATAAGCCAAATGGATAAAGACATGAATCAGAGTTTTCAATCCATAGTCAGTGGGAAAAATGAATTTCAATTTTTTATAACTTTAACTATGTACGCTCGCAAGGTAGACGTCGCAATGCAGCATCGAATTGGAAGTAATCGGCTGATGTTATTAGAAATCATACAAAGACTGAAGGAACGAAAAGTAGACCATTAATTCTTGAATAAAAGTACTATATATTAAAGCGGTTGTCAGATGATATAGGAAGACAAGATGAGCAATATAATTCTTAATACCATTTCAACATTTACGAGCAGAAGTCGTAAAAATTTCACTGTATCGTACTCATCAAACCTAAATATGTTCGGCCAACGGACCTTTAACCAAAGCCACTAATCAAGAAAATTGTGAAGTATCAATGATTTTAAGACCCAATGTGCAGGTATTAGAAACCTGCGACATAACCATAACCCCCGCCCATACTACCCAATGGAGTTACCTAAATACTGATAGGTCCTAGCTCTACTCAGCAGGGCAAGACTAGCTTAGCTAGCTTAGCTCTACAAAGTAAGACAAACCTTGCGATAGAGACATATTCTAATATAATAAGAATATAAGACATATTCTCCGGACAATCTGACCAAAATAGATATCTGAGTGCTGCAGGAATTTTAAAAAAAGCACCTGGCTGTATAGGAAAAACCGACGAATATCTTATAAGCAAGAAAAACCAACCTTCAATATCTATACCAATTGGAAATAACACTCAACATGTAAGAATTTTACCCAGAATTTCAAAACTATCATCCAGAAATAATGATCGCATCTGAAGCCGCAGTATCAAGTGCATCTGTACCAGACATTAAAAGATGGAAAAACCGGGAGGAATCCTTGCAAAAAATCACTCATCGCTTAAAACAGATGGGTGATCACAAGAAAAGCATTTCCAATACTCAGTACTTAATAATCGGTGAAGCTCTGAGCCAAACTATAATCATCGTAGTATTTATCTTCATAGCCTAGAGATGTTGTGTTAGGAAAAGGATGCGTCACCGTAACCAGACCAACCGCAGAATTGAAATCACCTCGAATACGACCTAGGAACATCCTACATAGATAATATCACAATGCCTAATTGGAATACGAAAAAAACCAAAAATCATTACCAATCCCATATGATACAACTACAGGAACGCACCCTAGTTCCTAGAAGACTCATAGATCAACCATTAATACGGCCACAATTTTTGCCCTACCAACAGACAGTATCTATTCAAATCCTGATTATGTATCAATCCTTAAACACGAAAGTTTCAACCGTTCAATAAAAAGAAACAAAGGCCCAACAAAAACATATACAGTATGAGCACGACTAAAACCTTACCCTAATAATAAATCCTAGTTATTCAGAACTCAAATATTTATAAAATTCTAACCTTTAACCTTAGAATACAGGAAATTCACACCAGAAAGACCATGGCTGACCAATGACGAATCAAACTGACCAAAAATCCAGAAAGCAAAGGCAACTTAGTATTTTACAACCCTCTCACCAAACCTTCATCCGCCGTTATAGGAAATGCTGAAGAAAGAAGACCAATAAGGAATGTGGACATTTACTTAAACGGAAAAGAAGATGTTACTCAAAATGGAAAGCAAGAAAAAGTCAAACAATATACTCACCAGACTCAGGAACTCGATTATTTTATCAATTACCATGGAATATAACTGAAGATGAAATACTTAATGACTGGAATATTTGGACTACTGGACTATATTAAGATTATACGGAATGTTGAAAATACACAAAGCGTTTCGCTTAATATATTAACGAAAAGAACGCCATTAAGGCCTTGCAAAAGAAAAGAAGGACGTACTGCGCCATCTTAGCTGATCCCTCAAAGATTTCAAAGGTCGACCAGGAAAGGAATTGAGGATATGCCAAGAACTAGACTCTAAATGCATGCTTTAAGTAGATTGTGGAACATTTGAAGACTATTTATTCACGTGCTAAACACAATGTCAAATAACAGAGCGTAAAAGAAATCCAGAAAATGTAAAGAAACAGAGCACCGAAGACTATGAAGCGAATAAAATAAAGACCAACCAAAGCCCTATTACGAGACCCAAAGAGATTATAAACTAAGCCTCGCAAACAATACAAATATTTCAACCAGATACTCTGTATGAAAACGAACACGTATCTGAGCAGACCATTAGTACCAAAAGGGACAGTGTCAATAACTAAAACTCAAATCCACCCATACTACTCAAGACCGAAAAAGAATAAGCCTAAACGCCAACTTGGCTAACACATATAACAATACATAATCAAACGCACGAATGATGAGATTAAGATTATTCCTTGTAAAAGCAATCCAAACATTATATTCGAAGCGCAACTAAATTCCCGCTTTTTGTCAATAGATGACTCCAGAAGTAACTGCTTGTCGATTTGGACATCCAAAACGTCATGAAGTAAGTTTAGACATATGCTAGACAAATCGCTTTGACACATTAGAGATTTTGTTTTTGCGTCATGTACTTTTGGTTTTGTGAAAATGTCTCAAATTGTGCCAAATAATCGTCGTTTGCGGAAAGTGTTGCTTTTCTTTTTTCATTCAAAGAAAACGGTGACTTAAGCACATTGGGAGCTCCAAAACGTTTACGGAGATATCACTCCGTGCCGTAATTGGTTTCGTCGCTTCAAAGACGGTGATTTCGATATTGACGATCGTCCGCGTGAAGGAAGGCCAAAAATCTTCAGAGACTCTGAATTGGAAGCACTGCTCGACGAGGATCCATCCCAAACAAGAAATAAGCTTGCTTCAGTATTAGGAGTTACCCGCTGAGCCATTTTTAAGCGATTGCATGCGTTGGAAATGATTCAAAAACAGGGAACTTGGGTTCCGTATGATTTGAAGCCAAGGGAAGTTAAGTGTCGTTTTTTTGCTTGTGAACAATTGTTCCAGCGGCAAAGAAAGAATGGTTTTCTTCATCGCATCGTAACAGATGATGAAAAATGGATTCATTAGAGCAACCTAAAGAAAAGAAAGTTATGGAGACTGCCCAGTCATGCTTCTACGCCGTCGGCTCGGCCCGATATTCACGCTGCGAAGGTTATGCTGTGTATTTAGTGAGACCAGGTCGGTGTTATTTATTATAAGTTGTTGAAACCAAACGAAACCATCACTGGGGAACGGTATCGAATTCAATTGATACGATTGAGCCAAGCACTATGCGAAAAACGTCCACAATACGAGCAGAGGCACGACAAAGTGATCCTACTGCTTGACAATGCTCGGCTTCACGTTGCCGGACCCATTAAAACCTACTTGGAAACGCCCAAATGGGAAGTCTTACCCCACTCGCTATATTCTCCACATATTGCACCACCTCATTATCACTTGTTCTGTTCGATGGCACATGGTCTGGCTGATCAGCAATTCCGCTTATACAAAGATATCAAAAACTGGCTTGATTCATGAATAGATTCAAAAGATGAACGCTTTTACCGTAACGGTATTCGAGCTCTGCCAGAAAGATTGGAAAAAGTTGTAGCTTGCGATAGGCAATACTTCGAATGATTTATTTGTAACCATTTTTTTACAATAAAGTTGCATTTTCATCAAGGAAAACAACAAGAACTTAGTTGTGTACCTAATAGTTAATTGTAAATAAACTAATACGAATCCATGAGGTTGCCTATTAAAATAGAGCCGCAAGTCATTCTAATTATAATTCAATTAATCAATTATTATGAACAATTACTTTCGCTTGTTTTATGTTTAAAATATCATTCGCTCAAAAGAGAGATGTATGAAGATTTTAAAAAGTTTGAATTGCCGTTTTTTACTTGGCCGCATCCTAATATCAGCCAGATGTAAGCAGATGTAACTTCGTTTAATTTCTATGTTCATAAAGTATCTTAATAAATGATATATCAAATTAAAATTGATTTTTTTTTCTTTAAACGATGGAATAGGGTTGCATATGTAAAAGTAGCCGTTAATAGTAATTACTAACTATTAAAGATACGTAAGCTAGTACACCACAGCGTACATCAGACAAGGATGCACTATACCAGCGGTCCGTCGTGTTAAATCTATTGCGCATGTATCGCCAGATTGGGTGTTCGACTAAAGGCGCAAGAGAACGACTGGCCGTTGGTATAGTGCATCATTGTTAAACACATAATATAATAATATAAGTGATCTAGATGTTCTTACAAACAGTTATCTAATTTTTTCGAAATTACGTGAGTATTTCGAAACTTATATTTCTACACCTATTACTTATCGTAATAAGAAATTATTATTTAATGTTTTTATTTTAGAAATAATAATGACGATTAGTCTCTTGAATGTAGTGACTTTATTATTAGCATATTTTTAAATCTTCATAATATCAAATAGCGTGACGAATTATAAAGAAATTGAGTTGTCAGAAAAATTTAAACAAATTTTAATCGATGCTACAAATGATTAATGAAGTTTATTGATGAAGAGACACTGGATTTTTATAAAGAGTGCAAAGATTTTGATGCTATAATGGTTGAGAATTAATATTCAACATCATTTTCCTGATTTTGACCTTGCCCAAATAAATCAGTGTACTAAAGATACTGGAGGCATCTAGTTTGATTACAAACAAAACCCGGTAGAATATTGAAGAAGTAAAATAAAGAAGAAAACAGTACAAAAGTTTAGCATTGAAACAGTACAAAAAAGATTTAAAAAACTCATGGATCAGTCAGTTCGAACATTGGGCTCATATGATTAGTAAAGGCGTCACATAAAGAGAAAAAATTTCACGGATTTGTCTATGTACGCTAGATATTTTTAAAGCTGCTGTTAAAACTGGCTTAATCATTGAGGAACCGGCTACAAAAATGGGACATGAGCGAATTTCGCTGATTAACTATTGTCTAAATCATTTTTTGTTAATTCTCTCAATAAATTTTAAAAGTGTATTTTAATAGAGAATTTTATAGTGCATTTTTCTCTTGCTGTAAATGACAATAATATTTTTTGTGGTTTTTTAAATATTTAAAGGAAGAGTTATTTTTTTCAAAAAAAATGCTTTTTACTTTCTTTAGTTAAACTAGCTATAAATTTTTTATTAATGTTTATTTCTTTTTCAAAATTGAATACAGGAAATTTTAATGTGTTCCGCGTGATTTAAGCAGAAATTCAATCCATTATCTCTATAGAAACAAAATAGCAATTAAAAAGACATATGATGAATCAACAATATGTATTAGGTTGCTGCAGATGAAATAATATTTAGTAATAAATTTTTAAACAACTGTAACTTTTTATAAAGACAATTCATTTAATCAAAATAGGTATCAATAGATGCAACACACTTTTCCCAACAAGATACAAGTACATTTATTCCAGTTTTGTAGAAGTGCGAGTTTCTGGTTCGAAGAAACTCCTCGACTGCATTTTTGACAGCAGCTTCATTATTAAATCTTTTTCCTGTTAAAAAGTGATCCAAATGCTTAAAAAAATTGTAATCTGTTGGTAAGAGGTCTGGTGAATATGGAAGGTGAGGAAGAGTCTCATAGCACAAGTCGTTTAATTTTTGGACCGTTGTTCTCGAACAATGAGGTCGTGCGTTATCATGAAGCAGTGTCGCTCCATCCCTGTTAACAAGCCTAGGTTGTTGGACTATCAATTTCTGATGCATTTTATTCAGTTGAGCACAGTATTTCTCAGCATTGAGGGTTTCGCCAGGTTGCAGGAACGAATAGTGGATAATTCCAGCTACAGACCACCAAATAGTTACCATTATTTTCTTTGGATGAAGACTTGGTTTCCGCATGTGTCTTGGCGCTTCATCGGCATCAAGCAATTGGGCCGATCGGCGACGATTATCATATAAAATCCACTTTTCATCGCAGGTCACAATTCGGTGCAAGAACGGTTCTTTTTTGTTGCGGGAGAGAAGAGAACTTAAAATCTCCATTCGACACGTCATGTTTTCCTTGGTAAGATCATGCGGAACCCATTTGTCAAGCTTTTTCACTTTTCCAAGTTGTTGCAAGTGGCGGCAAACTGTCGAATTGTGAACGCCTAATCTCTCGGCAAGATCCCTTATGGTTTGGCGGGGGTCAGACTGCACTAATGCACGCAGCTCGTCGTTATCGATCGATGGTTCTGGGTGTCCACGTGGCTCATTTTCAAGGTCCATATCTCCGGATCGAAATTTTCCGAACCACCGCCGAGTGGTTCGTTCGCCAACTGTATCAGGCCCAAATGCGCTGTTGATATTCCTCGTTGCTTCCGTTACGTTGTGCTCTAATTTCAATTCGTATATTAAAAGTAGCCGTTTTTGATTCACTTCCATGTTCACTTTCTCTTTTTGTTTTTACGATCACTATGAAGTTCAAAACAGAAATGACTTTATACGAGTAAACCAAGGTAGCAGTATTTATACTTCAATATGTTATATCATTTGCGTCGCCTTGTGCCAACATAATACACTAAATTTGCAGCCAACTTTATGTCATTGCTAAATCGGCCATTTTATTTGCAGCAACTTAATTGATATTAAGAAAACTTCTAAGTACGGCTGCACTTTTGTAAGGTCACGTCGGGCTAGCTTATAGTTAAAATTTTAAAATAAGGCGCAGACGGAAACGATACAAAATCACAGGAGACGTAACGCAAGGTTTAGTGTTCGCTGCTTTGAAACGTACTGTATACAGGTCTCCTAAGACACACGATCCTAGATAGTGTGAACATTGTAACTTCTGTAGGTGGCAACACACTTGCTACGATAATAAAGACAATTATTGAGATACAACACATTTGTGAAGTCACTTTTAGCATTGTAGCCAACTGGCTTATGGACTACGGACTGCGGTTGGCAGAAAACAGTGATACAATGCTCATCTCCTGAACTCAGGAAAGAAGATGTGCCACTTCTACAGTAAATGGACAGAGGCTACGGACTAACCTTTAGAGGACAGGGATTTAGAATCTTTGATCTCTCTAAGAAAAGGCATAAAAATGGTATCTAATATCATTAAATAGTTACGGAAAATGGAACGATCTACCAATCTAGTATAGTGGATTTCTTGTCTTGAGGGGTATTGCGAATGTTAGAATTATTGCCTTAGAAATAATTTAATTATTGAACTCGAAATTGACGAGAAATTAAAAAAAATATTTTTCTAGTATATTTCTATATCACTCTTCATAAAATATTATGAGATTTACAAAATTAAAAATGGCGATTACAATTTTGTAGTTTGAATTTAAAAAATCATTAACCTTTAGGAAAATATGTAGAGCAATATTTTGGAATCAAAAATTGCTAATCATCATGGTGTATTCGAAATGGTGCATGTAAAATGACACAATCAGAATGACACGTACTCGTATAATACGTTTTTGAGTATTTATTTATTTTTATATCTTAGTAATATAAAATAGCAGATTCAAGATGGTGACCAAAAAATAAAATTTACCCTATTGGGAATTTTCACAAATATTTATCAGTATTGCTTCTTTTGTCAGTATCAAATTTTTTTACTATGTCGTAGATCGGTTGAAATCGCATATTACGTAAAAATATTGTAATTTTTACAAAATAAAAGAATATTTATCAAATGATAATCAGATAATGTCAAGCTAAAAGAATTTCAATTTTTGAAATATTTGCAAGTGTTTATTTCTCTGTAACATTTCTAAAGCATTCTGAACACAACCCCAGATTCAGTTGCTGATTAATACAATAATTTATCGTTTTATTTAATTCGTAGATGTTACAAATAAGAGAACATAAGAAGAGGAGAATTACAATTCGCGGCGGAGAGTGGAGAAACAAGCGTAGCCACGCACGCATAAGCGACACACACATCGCCGCGTATCGGTGTATAGTTGTAAATCGTAATTTCAACTATATATCCATTTTTTTTTTTTTTTTTTTTTTTTTTTTTTTTTTTTTTTTTTTTTTTTATTCTCAAGGCTCTGTCTACTCAATCGCAAAGAAATGTGATTAGCTAATTCAGCGATTTTAATATAACAAGGTTTATTTCTAAAATTTTTCTCTGCATCTGGCATTATGAATATTTTAAATCCTAAAGAAGACAACCTGTATACATTTTTAAAAGTTTTCTAACACGTTTTGAATTTAAGTTTCTGATATTAAAACTATCCGCCATATTAGATCCGCCATCTTAAATTTTCAAAATCTTCACATTTTCTTATATTCACATCAATTATTGGTGACTCAGGAAATTCCAAAGAACATTTCTTGATGTGCCGATAAGGAATTTCTTTTTAAATCCAGTATACTGGATTTTCTGTCCTCTAAAGGTTAAGGAAAGCATCGGTTACTTACATGGAGTCACAGTTAATACGCGGCTATTGTTTAAGAGATCATTCTACTTTGATACTTTCAAAAAATCGAATTTTTCATTTTGCTTTATTCAAAAGTAAATATATTTAAAAATATTGTGCTGAAATCACAGAAAGATTGGAGAATTCTAAATGTACTTTTCTATACCTTTTAACTCGTTACCTGATCGCGCTACCTTAGTGCGCTCATTCACCCTAGCCGTTGCGTCTGCCAAGGCAGGTGTGCGGCTAACCTTCCCCCAACCCCTATCTACCCCTATTTTTATGCACAGTTGCTACTTATTATAATCCTTTAAGAGATGATTTGTTCCAAAGATGTTTCGACGGTAACACCCAGAACAACAATGAAAGCTACAACAAATACGTCTGGACTATTGTACCAAAACACAGCTTCAATGAAAGAGGAATTTTGGAAATTGCGTATCATATTGCAGCCTGTATTTTTAATAAAGAGTGCATACCCACATTAAAAATAATTAATGCGATGGACATCAAAATCGGCCAATTCGCTCAGTTTTTTGTCGGGATGTCCGATATCCAGCGCACAAACAGCGAACAAACATGCATCGGAGACTTCTACAGAGGGCAGAATAAAGCTAAATTAGAAGAGATTGAGTTCCTGGAGCAACAAGTAGGAGTACTATATGGTCCAAGCATTGATGATTAACCCATTAAGTCCCAAAATGACGAAATTTCTTACTTACGTTTGAGCTTAAAAATTTTTATGAAAAAGCCATAAAATATTTTAGAAAATACCTTTTCCTACTATTTTCAGGTATGCTTAATACGATACAATAGCTTAAACTCAAAAATTTGATTTCCAATTAATAATTCACAAATTTAAAAAAAAAAATGCGTGTTTTTGAAGTAAATTTTTTTTTCAACCGAAAAATAAAGTAGGAAAGAATTTTTTTTTTACCGTCGCAAATATGCACAAAAGTGCACAAAATTTTTAAACTTTTTGAATCTGTTTGTGTTTTTCGTCTACGATTTGTTTTAAACAAGATGGCGGTCGAAAAGCGAACGCTAAAAGTTGTAGTTTTCGATTTATAGACTTCTTAATAGTTTTTTTCAATTAAATCACATAAATAGTTAATTATTTCAGTGAAAATAAATTTGGATGAGTAATTTTCAATTAAACAAGGAATAATTAGTATGAAAAATATAAAATAGTGATTTTAAGGTTTAGAAGAATCATTTCATTTTGAGATTTTACGTCTTTTTATCATAAAATATCAATGAAATAAATAGAATATCATCTTCTTTGAACTTGTTTAAAAAAAATCGTAGGCGAAAAACACAAACAGATTTGAAAAGTTCAAACATTTTGTGCACTTCTGTGCATATTTGCGAAAATTACTTCCTACTTTATTTTTCGGTTGAAAAAGAAATTTGCTTCAAAAACGCGCATTTTTTTTTTTAATTTGTGAATTATTGATTAAAAATCAAATTTTTGAGTTTTTTATGCTACTATCATATATTGCATCGTATTTAGCATACCTGAAAATAGTAGGAAAAGGTATTTTCCAAAATATTCCATGGCTTTTTCATAAAAATTTTTAGGCTCAAACGTAAGTAAGAAATTTCGTCGTTTTGGGACTTAATGGGTTAATCATTAATGCTTAGACCGTACAATACTCCTTCTTGTTGCTCCAGGAACTCAATCTCTTTCAATTTAGCTTTATTCTGCCCTATTTAGAAGTCTCCGATGTATGCTTGTTCGCTGTTTGTGCGCTGGATATCGCACATCCCGACAAAATTGAGCGAATCCAAGCCTAAGTAAGATTTTTTAACGATTTAAAAAAAAAGACTTAAAATGCATTTTTCTCGAAACAACTTTTTTACGCCGCTTGTTAAAAAGAATCTCAGAAACTACTAAATTAATCCTTATGAAATTACAACCACATATTCTGTACACTTATCGCTATATCCCGTAGTAGAATCATTCCAAAATTATAATTTTTTTGCAAAAAACAGTAAAAAAATCCCCTTTTTTTTTCTTATTTGTTTTCTATTGCAGATAAATAAATAATTCTGATATGAGATATCGCTACAGTCTTACTGAATCTGAAACAATTTAATTTTTCTGTTTCAGATGATTCTTCTCCGAAATTTTATCGACAGCACACATTTGCCTCCTTTTTGAGGAGTACTGTGTAGCTGCCTTTTTCGTATATAAAAAATGTTCACTTCAAAAGAACTGATTAAAAAAAAAATTTTTTTTTCTAATTTAAGACTATTTTTATTAAGCCTTTTAAGTTTTGGAGCAATAAATATCAGTGTAGTCTTAACAAGAAATTTTAAATAAATTGCTTTTTTTCTGTGCATCCAAAGTAGAATGATCCTTTAAAGAACGTAGTTATTGTTTAAATATATTAATCGCGGGTTTGAAGGCAACAGAAGTGGCCCAAGTACTAGCGGGCATCATGCCCAATATAAGAGGATCGGAATAACCAAAAAATCTTTTCTTTCTTCAATAGTAAGCTCCGTAATACTTTACAAGAATGCTATACAAAATCACACAAACTATGAAGCAATATGTCAAAAGATAAGTAGAAAAGCCGTGCTGAAAGTAACTTATGCTTACGTCACTATTTCGAACATCGCCATATCGGTGATCATTAAAGTTTCTCCTATAGTCTTACTCGCAATGGAAAGGGTCGATAAATTTTACAATGTAGGACAATCGGAAGGAGAGAAAGCATTAGTATGCGGCCACAGCGTAACACATCGTTCAATAAGTCCCGAGACTAACAACGAAAACAACATTTTTTTTTCAAAAATCATTTTCATTCATCAATATAAACTCCATTTAGAGTGATACAATCTTTCCAACGCCTTTCCAACATTTCTATACCATGTTTATAGAAGGATTTATCCTTTGCTTCAAAATAGGCTTCGGTTTCGGCAATAACCTCCTCATTCGAGCCAAATTTTTTTCCCTGGAGCATTTTTTTGAGATCAGCAAAGAGCCAGTAGTCGCTGGGGGCTAAATCTGGCGAATACGGGGGGTGGGGAAGCAAATCAAAGCCCAATCCGTTCAATTTTGCCATTGTTTTCATGGACTTGTGGCATGGTGCATTGTCTTAGTGAAAAAGGATTTTTTTCTTCTTCATGTGCGGTCGTTTTGCTGCGATCTCCTCCTTCAAACGTACCAACAAGTCAATATAATAATGACTGCTGATCGATTTACCTTTTTGCAGGTAGTCAATGAAAATCACGCCATGTGTATCCCAAAAAACAGACGCCATGACTTTGCCAGCAGGCTGCTGCGTTTTTGGACGCTTTGGGCGGCTTTCGCCAGCCATGCGCCACTCAGATGATTGCCGATTCGACTCCGGAGTGAAATAATGTATCCATGTTTTATCCATGGTCACGTATCGACGCAGGAAATCCTTTTTATTGCGAGTAAATAGCGATAAACAGCTCTCTGAATCGTCGACTCGTTGCTGTTTTTGTTCTACTATAAGCAATCGCGGCACCCACTTGGAAAAAATCTTTTTCATGCTCAATTTTTCATAAAGGATTGTTGATACGCTTCCAGATGATATCTGTGTCATTTCTGCAGTCTCACGGACCTTCACTTTGCGATTTTTTATTACAATTTTTAACACTTTACTCACATTTTCCTGTGTAACGGCTTCCAATGGCCTACCCGAACGTTCCGCATCATTTGTGTCCGTACGACCACGCTTAAACTCAGCATACCAATGACAAATCGTTGGTTTGGATGGAGAGGAGTCCGGGTTATGTTTTTTAAGCCATTGCTCGGCTTCTACGGTGCTTTTACCCATTGAAAAACAATGTTTTATCAACACGCGAAACTCGTTTTTTTCCATTTTTCAAACAAATTACAAAGTGACTTTACTCTAACCTCGATAACTCTGCTGTCTGTGATCCGATCGACGTGAAATTTTTACACGTTTCATGTAAAGGTTCGCACTCTATGAAAACGTGGCCAGTTTGGTACTACTAGCACCATCTCTGGGTTGGTCTTGGGACTTATTGAACGATGTGTTATGGTCCAGAAGAACCTTGGAGGAATGGCATCGGCGATAAAACACAGCTAAGAAGGATTGAGAAACTTACCACACCAACCCTAACGTTGCTTGACATTAAGCTGCTTAGTTAAACCATTGGAAAGTTTAACTAAGTAAGGACAAAGTACATGATATGCTAATTTAAATAAATAGGGTGATTTATTATGAGGTTTGGTTATTAATCTCAAATAAAAGGCATAAAGTTGAATTCAATAGTGAATATTTTATTGTGAGTCGAAAGAACAATCTATGACATTTACTTTTTAAAGATTATCTCATTTAAATGTTGACCGCGACTACGCCGTAAATGGTCCATCCTGAGGGTCCAATTTCGGACGACGCGTTCCAGCATAGCGACCGGTATCTCGTGAATGACACGAGTAATGTTGGCTTGCAAAGCGTCGTTCTTAGCTGGCTTATCCCTGAGGACCAGAGACTTCGTGTAACTCCAAAGAAAATAATCTAAAGGTATGATATCACCCGATCTAGGCGGCCAATTTACTGGTCCAAAACGTGAAATCAGGTTCTCACCAATATGATTTTTGAATAAGTCCATTGTTTCTCTCGCTGTATGCGAAGTAGCGCCGTCTTGTTGAAACCAAAGTTCACCGATACCACGGGCTTCAATTTCAGGTAGCAAATAATCCGTTATCATGGTGCGATAGCGGTCGCCATTGACGGTTACGTTCTGACCGGACTTATTTTAAAAGAAATATGGACCGGTGATTCCACCGGCCCATAAACCACACCGAACTGTGCATTTCTGTGGCTTTAGTGGTACCTGTTGAAGCTCTTTAGCTTGTTCATCAGCCCAAATACGGCAATTTTGCTTATTGACGTATCCATTGAGCCAAAAATGCGCCTCATCACTAAACAAAATTTCGCGATAAAACAGCGGATTTTCATTGAGCTGATTCAGAGCCCATTCACCAAAAACACAACACAAACCTAAGTCACCCGACTTCAATTCTTGCACGAGTTAAAGTTTGTATGTCTTAAAACCAAGATCTTTACGTAAAATACGTGAAGTTGTTGCGTACGACAAACCAAGCTGTTAAGAACGACGCCGAATCGATTTGTCACGGTCTTCAGCCACACTTTCAGCTACAGCCGCTATATTCTCTTCACTACGTGCTGGATGTAGTCTAATCGGTCAAGTATCATTCAATAATATATGTTGGGTTTTAAATTTGCGGATGGTATTGGCTATAGTGGTTTCGGTAGGTCGACGATGCACACTATAAGTTGCTGTAAGAGCACGAAAAACATTTCTCACAGAACGCTGATTTTCGTAATACAGCTAAACAATTTCGAAATGTTGTTGCGGTGTAAGTCTTTCCATAAGGATTTGTCAAACAATACTGAATAAAAATTACATTTCAGTTTGACAGGAGTCACGCGTGATCTGTAAAAAAAAGCCTATTGAAAATCAAACCTTATAATGAATCACCCAGTATTTATAGTAACGTATTAGTGATTTTTGTTACCATATTAACTAGGGCTTGGTCAATATCACTAGCAGATATCGACTCGAAAGTAAAGATGTCATAAGAGTTGACAGCACATCCGTTTTAGTGTAATTATGAACCAAATAAAGAGATTGGGTAATAAATGAGTCTAACCATTACTCTAAGTGCCATTTTTGTTAAATATTTAAGAAGTGCTTTCCACGCATGGAAAAATTAAAATCACCTATTAATTAATGTCACTGTATGCTCATCAAATAAAGTAATGGGACGTCTCGTAAGAGCGACAATAGACAACAACATTGGAAATTTTAAATGCATCATTTTATCTCAACCATGAAGTATTCACGACTGCAAACAAAGCCGTGTTGTAGGAGGTGGAATTTATTTAATTTATAAGATGTGTTTGGAGTATCTAGCAAACGTCACGTTTCTATAACACTCTACAGAGTGATAAATGGGGAGTTGCCTAAAGTAATCACATAATTTTTGTCAAAAAAGTACCGGCGATTGTCGATTTAAATCTGGCGGGGCAATTCAGGCGGTTAAATTTTTTTTTCTTGGTTGGTACAACTGTCCTTAATGACTATGCCAAGTTTGAGCGGAATCTGTCAACAAGTGTGTTTATAGTAGCTGGCTAAGTCAGTCGATGTCAATAGTGCGTGCCGATTTTTCACAATGGGCGATTACGTTGTACAAAGAATTTATCTAAAATTTTGTGTTGCGAATGAAATTTCGTATGCTGATGCATTGAAAATGTTTCAAAAGGCTTTTAGTAATAAAGCACTATCAAAAACTTGTGCGTATGAGTGGTACAAAGCCTGCAAGGAGGGTCGTGAAGTCGTCGAAGACTTGCCTCGTTCCGGACGCCCATCGATGGCTTCGACCGCAGATAACATCGATAAAATTAAGGAAATTGTTTTTGATAACCGTCATACCAGCTTGAGAGAGATAGCACATGAACTTGAGATATTCCAAGAGTCTACGCGTACGATTTTAATTGATATTATGGGCATGAGAAAGGTGGCGGCAAGACTCGTTCCAAAAGAGCTTAATTTTCTTCAAAAACGCTATCGCAAACAGGTCGCTTCGGACATGCTGGATTGCGCTAATTCCAATCCCGCATTCATGGAATGCATAATAACTGGTGACGAAACGTAGGTGTACGAGTACGATCTGCAAGCAAGCCAGCAAGCATCGGAATAGGTGGGAGAAAACGAGCCGAAACCGAAAAAACCACGCCAAAGCCGCTCAAAAGTAAAGGTAATGCTCATTGTTTTCTTCGATATCCATGGCGTGGTGCACTACAAATTCGTTCTAGAGGGTCAGACGGTAAACAAAGAGTATTACCTAGGCGTTATAAAACGTTTGTGAGAGCGTATCCGTAAGAAGCGGCCAAATTTGTGGGCGAACAACTCGTGGATTTTGCACGACGATAACGCGCCGTCTTACCGAGCTACGATTGTGACCGACTTTCTCGCAAAAAACTCAACGAATACGCTTGAACAACCACCGTATTCGCCGGATTTAGCTCCCTGTGACTTCTTCTTCTTCCCAAAACTTAAGTTGCCGCTTCGTGGCACCCGTTTTCAGTCGACTGAAGCCATAAAATAAAATTCGGCGCGCGAGCTGAAGGCCACTGACTTAACCAGCTACTATAAACACACTCGCTGACAGATTCCGCTCAAACTTAGCATAGTCATTAACCTTTGACTGGTAACATGGTTTTTGTGTAACGTAACTGGTGACGCGCGGCCTGAGAAGCCGCTGCTGTTAAATGGTCTATAGCATCGAAAGTATTAATGCTAGCTTACCTCAGTTTTTTAAAAACAGTTGATTAATGTATAAAAGGATAAAATAAAATCACCCAATAGACTCTGAATGTAATTTTTAATTATTAACATGCTATTATAATGTAAGTAGGAACAAATATCAAAAATCTAAAGATGAGATCAATAATCACACAAAAAAAAATTAAATCAACATAATTATAACAAAAATACTTTTTTTCCTTATAGTTACGATACTCTAATCAACAAAAAAAAAAATTCTTTTAATCACAGGTATCATTTAAAAAAACTGGCATTGGTCAAACTTTGGTTATTTTTATTGACAGTCGGGGCATAATTGTTTGGCACATTGCAAGCACACATGTTTTTTACATTTATTACATTGGTAATTTGATTTGCGATTTAATTTAGGAGGACAACTGGCACAGGTTTTCCGTGTTTTCGGCCTATCCTCTAAGTTTTGTGGTTCAGGTGGCAAATCAGAACCCAAAATACGTGCTAAGTTGACGCGTATATCGCGTGGAATGTGAGTATTATAAACTCTGCGCTGCATGTGTGATAATACCGCGGTTCTAGCCAAAATTTTAATGAATTGTCCTCGATCAGTAGCATTGACACCACCAGCTTGATATAAAACGTGTGCATTCACCGTACTTATGTCCAACATTCGATAAAATATCACCATGGGCCACCTTCGCGTTCGGCGGCTGCAAGTGTAGATAAAGCATTTTTTATCTATCTCGTCAACCCCGAAACATCTAACTAACCTTGATAAAGGTTAATCATCACTGTCGCTTTCTGATTGCTGATTTTCTTAAATTGGTTCTTTATCTTCAGAAGCACTTTCTTCGCTATTCGAGTCGGGATCACTTTGCTCCAGAATGAAATTTTCGGGAACATTTTCTGCTTCCGACCCACTTGAATCTTCCTGTGCCAGACACGCTTCAATTTGAGTATTTAACAGTACATTTCCAACTCCCGACTCCCTACGCTTCTTTTTTGGAGGTGCAGAATTACTCATTTTTAGTTATTACCGTAAAAACACGAAAAAACAATATAGCAAAATTACGTTAAAAGTTACGTCAGTGGTGACGTACGGTCTGAGAGACCGCTGCCGAATTTTATGTTGTTGTAATTTACCAATATAGGACAATACGACGCAACTGTCACTATCTGCGGCGTGGACGCAAATAAACTTGCAGCTACTCAGACGTTGAAACAAAGGAAGCGCGGGGAAGGGGGTAAAATGACGTTTCACTGACACCGCTCGGCCTGTGAGACCGCTTGTCACCAGTTAAAGGTTAAGGACGGTTGTACCAACCTAGAAAAAAAATTTTACCTGCCTAAATTGCCCCGTCAGATTTAAATTGACAATTGCCGGTACTTCTTTGACAGAATGTATTCAAATTATTTTTTACTTCTTTCGCAGAGTAATTGATAACTTCATCAATTATTATACTCTTGACGATCGTTGTCATGATCTTCCTGGTCCTTCATACACAGTTACAACAGAAGATAAGGTTGCCGAGGTCAAAGAACATTTCAAGAATAATCCAACGGATTCAATAAGAAAAGCTGCAGCAGCTTTAAAACTGAATCGAGAGACACTAAGATTAATAATATAAAATTTTATTAAGTTACATCCTTACAAAATTTTTTCCTTTCATTAAGAAACGAGGATTAGTCAGCAACTATTATTTTATGCAAGATGGTGCTACGCCGCATAGAACTCAAGAGGTTTTGGATATCCCAAGTTTGCACACGCAGATATAGAATGGCTCTCTCATTCACCGGACTTAAGCCCGTGTGATTTCTTCTTATGGGGCTATCTGATAGATTACTGTTATACGGAAAAACCCAAGACTAAAGATGATTTGAAAGAAGCTATTAGAAAAGAAATTTCTAGTATTTCTTCATCTAAAAATAAACAAGTTTTTCATAGTTTTCAAAAACGGCTTGATTATTATGCAAGTTCAGATGGGGATCATTTCAAAAATATTTACTATTAATAGTTATTCCCTAGCCAGGTTTTGTCATATTTTAAAAACGTAATACTGTCTGTCAAAAAGTCCCGGAAATTTTAAATTAAAACAACATTTTAACGTTTAATAATCAAAATTTATTGGATCACCTTCAAAATAGGCTCCATTTGCTCCAATACATCTATGCCAACGGCACTTTCAGTCATCGAAACATTTTTTATAGGCGCTTTCCGGGATGGCCTTCAGCTCGCGCGCCGAATTTTGTTTTATGGCTTTAATCGACTGAAAACGGGTGCCACGGAGCAGCAATTTGAGTTTTGGGAAGAGGAAGAAGTCACAGGGAGCCAAATCTGGCGAATACGGTGGTTATTCAATCGTGTTCTATCAGATAGCCCCATAAGAAGAAATCACACGGGCTTAAGTCCGGTGAATGAAAGAGCCATTCTATATCTGCGTGTGCAAACTTGGGATATCCTAAACCTCTTGAGTTCTACGCGGCGTAGCACCATCTTGCATAAAATAATAGTTGCTGACTAATCCTCGTTTCTTAATGAAAGGAAAAAATTTTGTAAGGATGTAACTTAATAAGATTTTATATTATTAATCTTAGTGTCTCTCGATTCAGTTTTAAAGCTGCTGCAGCTTTTCTTATTGAATCCGTTGGATTATTCTTGAAATGTTCTTTGACCTCGGCAACCTTATCTTCTGTTGTAACTGTGTATGAAGGACCAGGAAGATCATGACAACGATCGTCAAGAGTATAATAATTGATGAAGTTATCAATTACTCTGCGAAAGAAGTAAAAAATAATTTGAGTACATTCTGTCAAAAAAGTACCGGCAATTGTCAATTTAAATCTGACGGGGCAATTTAGGCAGGTAAAATTTTTTTTCTAGGTTGTTACAACTGTCCTTAATGACTATGCTAAGTTTGAGCGGAATCTGTTAGCGAGTGTGTTTATAGTAGCTGGTTAAGTCAGTGGCCTTCAGCTCGCGCGCCGAATTTTATTTTATGGCTTCAGTCGACTAAAAACGGGTGCCACGGAGCGGCAACTTAAGTTTTGGGAAGAAGAAGAAGTCACAGGGAGCTAACTCTGGCGAATACGGTGGTTGTTCAAGCGTGTTCGTTAAGTTTTTTGCGAGAAAGTCGGTCACAATCGTAGCTCGGTGAGACGGCGCGTTATCGTCGTGCAAAATCCACGAGTTGTTCGCCCAAAATATCAATTAAAATCGTACGTGTGGACTCGTGGAATATCTCAAGTTCATGTGCTATCTCTCTATCAAGCTGGCATGACGGTTTTCAAGCACTATTTCCTTAATTTTATCGACGTTATCTGCGGTCGAAGCCGTCGATAGGCGTCCGAAACGAGGCAAGTCTTCGACGACCTCACGACCCTCCTTGCAGGCTTTGTACCACTCATACGCACAAGTTTTTGATAGTGCTTTATTACTAAAAGCCTTTTGAAACATTTTCAATGCATCAGCATACGAAATTTCATTCGCAACACAAAATTTTAGACAAATTCTTTGTTTAACGTAATCACCTATTGTAAAAAATCGGCACGCGCTATTGATATCGACTGACTTAACCAGCTACTGTAAATACACTTGTTGAAAGATTCCGCTCAAACTTGGCATAGTCATTAAGGACAGTTGTACCAACCAAGAAAAAAAATTTTACCTGCCTAATTTGCCCCGCCAGATTCAAATCGACAATTGCTGGTACTTTTTTGACAGAATGTACTTTATTAAAAAATGCGGTCATACGATAGAGTCAAATATAATTTTTTTCATTCTTACCTTGTAAGAGAATGTTGACTCTTTTACTTCCAAACTTATTACGAAAACCTCTATTCGCTTCAGTATAGTTTTTACTTCTAGAATAAAAGCACTCGATGAGATACACCTTTTCTTCGTTTGTAAGGTCACTTTTTCTCAAGTACATGTATCGCTCTTTACGGCGTCTCAATAGAAATTGACAGAATTCTATAATGTACCTACGTGGGTCCAGCCTAATACGATACAGTAGAGGGGGAAAGAGATGCATATACTTTAGGCAACTTCCCATTTGTCACCCTGTATAACGTTGCATGAACGCCAACAAGCAATTAAAATTCTAAACCATTGAAATGATCAGATTGGTGCCCAATATTTGCACGACACATTAAAACAATACTCTCAAGATTTGTGATTATCCAACTGAGCAGCGAATCCTTATTAAACACTTTTATGAAATTTAGATAATTAGTGATATTGAAACAGTTAGTTGAACACACGCTTGATTATTTTTAAATGATGAAATAAGAATTGCATGAAATGTCTGAAATATGTAAGAATTTTACACAGTGTATCCCATGGAAAACGGAACTTTTTCAAAACATTGATTTATATTGGCGCCACCTATCTGTAAATGTTAGCAATGGAAAGATCCATTCTTAACTGACATCCTGTCAAAATTGTAGGACATTTGGTTCAATGGAAACCAAAATATCGCGCTCAAAGTGACAGTGTGTTTGTGGCGTCGGTCCAAAAATGAACTTCGAACAAAGATCAAATATTAAGTTCTGTTTTAAACTCGGTAAATCCTTAACTGAGACACATAATTTGCTGAAACAAGTTTATGGCGATAATTGTCTATCCCGTACCAGAGTGTATGAGTGGTATAAGCGGTTCCAGGAAGGTCGTGAAGACATTCAGGACGACGAACATCCAGATCCTTTGAATACCGTGGTTACTCAAAGTAACATTAAAAAAGTGCATGGGTTTATAAAAAATGAGCCAAAATCTTTATTGCGATATAAAGAAATGAAATTTAATATGTCCGAAAATTCAATTTATTGCATTTTGACCGATCATTTGAATCTACGGAAGGTGTGTGCAGGCTTTGTTCCACATAAATTGACCGACTACGAAAAATTGCTCCGAATTCAACATTGTCAGGATTTGATTAAAGAGTCAAAAAAAGACCCAAACTTGAAATATTCAATTGTGACTGGTGACGAGACATAGTGTTTTCAATATGATCCCGAAACCAAGCGTCAAAGTGCTGAATGGAAGCACTCAACCGAGCCCAATCCGAAAAAAAGTCGTCTTGAAAAGTCAAAAGTGAAGACAATGTTGATTAGTTTCTACGATTCGGAGGGTATTATTCATCGTGAATTCGTTCCACCTGGTCAAACGATTACTGCTGTGTTTTATCTTGGTTTTATGAAGCGTTTGCTCAGCCGTATTCGTCGTGTGCGGCCACAATACCGTGAAAAAGGGAGCTGGCGTTTGTTGCATGATAATGCCCCGTCTCATCGATCGAACTTGATCACGGATTTTTTGATCAAAAATTCCATTTTAACTATTAACCATTTACCGTACTCGCCGGATTAGGCTCCGTACGACTTCTACTTGTTCTTCAAATTGCACTTGCCTATGAAAGGAAAACGTTATGCCGACCTAGAGGCCATCCAAAGAGCGACGACCGACATACTAAAGTCGATGGATAAAAATGATCTCAAAAACTCATTTGATATGTTAATTGATCGTGCAAAACGTTGTATTGATGCGAAAGGAGACTATTTTGAATAAAATAAATGAGATTTGCCGGAATATTGAGTTTTTGTCTTTATTTTGAAAAAGTTCCGTTTTCCATGGGACACCCTGTGTATATGAGTTGGTAAGGAACATGTTGCGTTCAATTTGTACGACAGAGGTTTGGGTGCCGGATACTTGTTCACGTAAACCATTATTACTTGCTTCTATATTTTTAACAAGAGCAGAGGCATACAAGTGAATTCGTAGATTTCTTAAACAGTTGGAATTTGTGTTTCATTGAGCAAACCACGTCGGCGTACTGAACTAGAAAATTTTGAGTTAGGTTTTTAAAAATTTAACCTAAATTAAAATTTTTTAAAATTTAAGCTTACCCAGGGTTTTTAGAAGTGGCAAATACACTTATATACATCATATCTATAGATTTAATATAAGATTGAATTCAATATAAGATTAATATTTTTTCTTTTCTTTTTCTGGAATTCAATTCTTGACTCTATAAGACTTCTTGTGCATCTTTGTAACTTCAGTTAACTTCCTCCCAAAATTCAGCTATTGTCTTATCTTTTTTATTCAATTTATTGTCTTAGATAACTATTAGTAAAATCCTCTTTCTTCTTCTCTTTTGAAAAACTCGCAGAATTTCAATCACGGTATACTAGGAATCTCATAGTTCCCGCGCTGAAACTCCACCCTAATGATACGTTGCGCAAGCAGCCCTTAGCAGACATCTATGCATCAAGATAATTTTCGTTTACAATCAGTCTCACTAGAGAATTTTAGGGTACTCTGAACACGTGTATCATAGTTCATTGCAGGCTTTCAGCATAACTTTATTTGCTTCAGCATAGTATTATATCGACTTCCGTAGCTCACGCAAGATCGAAATTATCGATTCACTAGCCGTTTTATATTAAACATCTTTAGAACTATCGTAAGAAATATTCACAATTGAGCTAAGAAGCATGACTTTTTATTACCCTCTGTTTCTCAACCTTTCCGCCCTATTTAAAGAGAAATGTTCATTATGAATACGGGACCCTTGCAGCAAGCTTTGTCGTAACTTACTAAATTATGTACAATACAACGGATAGGTGTCAAGTCTATCCGATTATTATAATTTTTCTTATTATACAAATTATCATAGAACTAATATAAACATTAAAAAAAAATGAATAGTTTCATTTTCTTTATCTAAGCCTATTGTATTCCTACTGGATACGGAAGTATTCAGAAAGCTTAAGCGTAGAAATATTAATTAAAAAGTAAAAGAGCTAGGTATGACAAATCATTACGTATTTCATTTACTTTAAATTTATATTTAAATTCGGTGACGTTTTAAATATATATTTAATAAACTGAGAAAATTTTCAAATTAAAAAAAAAAAATAATTTAAACTAAGTATATTATTTTTACTGTTTCAGTATTTGACAACAGTTATTCCTTATCATACAGATAATGGTCTTCTGGACATTCAAGCTTTACAAGTACTAATTAAAAGTAAGTATATTTGAAATTTTTTATTATATATTATGTATCATCAGTACGTAAGGTACTAATTAAATGTAAATGAGTTTAAATTATTTTTTCTGGTGCAAAAAGAATAACTAGACTTTGCTATCTTTTTAGTAAGTACCTTATAGAATCTTATTAAATTTAATTTATTAACGCATTTGTACGATTTTTAGTTTACTTAGATATTTTTGTTTTTTACTTTTAATTTTGTAAACTTAAAATGCTTATCGAAGCTTGTAAAGTACTTTCTTATATGAATATCTGTTGCATATTTACAAGCGAGGCCTAGAACGTTATTGATAAGTACGAGGATGAATCAAATATAAACGATAATTATTTTTATACATTTATTGAATAATATTACACACAAACCATATTATCAACATTTCTCAATGTAGTCTCCTGCGTTGTCTACATACTTTTTCAACCGTTTTAAAAGCTTGAGTATTACTTGTTCATAAAAAGTTTTAGGACAAGTTATCAGCCAACTGTGCACGTGCTCCCCGACTTCTTCATTGTTTTTGAATCGTTTTTCTTCAAGTGATTCTTTCAGGGGCGCAAACAAAAAGTAGTCACAGGAGGACAAGTCTGCACTTAAGGAGAACGTTCGAGTATTTTCCAGCCCATTTCTTTTAGTTTATCCCTTGTCAAAGCCGCGGTGTGCGGCCTAGCGTTGTCATAGAGAAGGATTACCTCTTTAATGGACATACCTCGTCTTTTGTTTCGGTAGGAGGTTCTCGCTGTCTGTAACAACTGGCAATAGTAGGCCGCATTCACTGTTTGTTGATCGTGAAGAAAATCAATGAGTAAAACTCCTTTTGAGTCAAAAAAATCGTTGCAAGCACTTTTCCGGCTGAGAGGCGAGTTTTGGCTTTCACTGGGTAGCCTTCATACTTCCTTCGCCACTCCTTACACGCCATTTCCGATTCGGGGGTGTAATGGTAGACCCACGTCTTATTACATGTGACGATGCGCCTCAAAAAATCCTCCTCTTCTTGTCAAAAAATTAACAAACTCGGAACCCATCGAGCACTAATTTTTCTGAAGTCAAGATAATGAGTGATAATGGATTGAGCACTTCCATAACTGATACTCACTCTTGACGAGATTTCTGAAACAGTTAACCGCCAATCACATTCAATAAGCTCTCGAACGGCACGGATGTTGTCATTTGTAAGACTTGTTCTTGGATGTCGATCATGACTTTCATTTTCAACGCGTTCTCGCCCACCCTTAAATTCCCTGGCCCACGTATACACTCGATTCTGAGACAATGTAGTGTCTCTAAACGGCGCTTTTAAACGAGTAAAAATTTCCGACGGCTTAACGCCTTCATTGGTTAAAAACCTTATGATGACGCATTGCGTGACAGACGGATGTTCCTCTTTCTCTGTCATGGCTGTACTGAAGACAGAACCGAGCGTGGCCGCTAACTAAGCTGGTTCCCCCACTCCTTATAAACAAACCAGCAGCCGCCATACTATATCATCTAGTTCGGAGGTGCGTGCTTAGCATAAATTACCGTTTATATTTGATTCATTCTCGTATTATTTGTAAGTGAAATTAGTCTTAATCCACATTATAATCGTAGTTAAGGTGCTAGTCATTAACAATAAGAAGAATGCTTAAGTATAATTTACGACGAAATTGTTCTTTTGTTCAAACCTATACAGGCGCATTCAACTTAAAGTTTTGTTTGATAAAACAGCGCTGAATCAACAATTTATTAACGGTACTGTAACGTCGGTGATTGGCTCGGGTTAACAAAGGATATAATTGACAAAATTATTAGAAGATGCATGAATGCCAGAAATGAGCGAACGTACAGTCTGTCAGGTAAGAGCGTGGTCGACTTCACCGACAAGTTATAAAAGATTTTGCTTTAATTTCTCCTCAAACCGATAGAATAACGCTTTGTCCTTGATGCATTGTCAACAAAGATTCAGTTGTCGTTGATCTTTTGAAAGAGAATCACGTTAAACGCCATGAGTGCTAAGTACGCGTCACGCTACGAGGCTGTGTTCCTTTGCATCCACCCGAAAGGTCCCAAAATGTCACAATCAGCGGCTGCTAAATATATGAAAAAGTCGAAGGCATTTGTACAGAAGTAGATACAGCGATATAAAGTTGCTAAAAATGTCGATGATTTACCAGAACGTGGGTCGATAGGAAAAGTGAACAAAAAAGATGAAAAAAGAATAGTGAGTCTGTTTTCGCGGAATCCTGCTTTAACACTGCGGCAAGGACAAGCAAAATTGATGGCAAACGGTTTAGATATATCCTACGAAACTATCCAAACCCATCTCCGTACTCATTATCTGAAATGGCGCAACACAATGAAGAAGCCTCTGTTGACTGAAAAACATGTGACAAAGCGACTCGCTTGGGCGCATGAGAATATTGATAGAGATTTTGAAAATGTCATTCTTACTGTTGAATGTTCTATATGGGCACATTCTGTCCTCACGCGAGCCTGGTCAACTTCCACCAATAGGCTTGTTCAGCGGACCCTAAAACATGGAATAAAGGTGCATCTTTGGGGCTGTTTCTCAAAGCAGGGACTCGGCACTTTGCACCTCTTTACTGACAACCTAAATGCCGAGAAAATGATAAAAATCTACAAAAAGGCTTTACTGCCATCTGCCAAACGATGGTTCATCACAAAAAATGAAGATTAGATTCTGCAGGAGGACAACGATCCTAAACACCGCAGCAAGCTCTGTACTCAGTGGAAGACTCAATCTGGCATCGTTACATTGGATTGGCCGTCGCAGTCGCCCGATGCAAACCCTATTGAAAATGTGTGGGCATATATTAAACGGAAGCTTCGTGGAAGACGCACATACACTATGAAGCAGTTGTCTTACGAAATTCGTCGGATCTGGAGATCCTTGCCACTAGAATACGCCGTCAAATTAGTAGAAAGCATGCCTCGGAGATGCCAGGCAATTATCGACGCCGGTGGTGACTGGGCACATTATTGACCAAATTGCATCATTGTTTGTAATGTGTACAATGTATATATAAATATGAAAGTTCCATCAAATAAATTTTTTTATAAATTAACACGACCACGCTCTTACTTGACAGACTGTATAGGCCGAAACTTAGGCCAGTATGTCGCTCTGCACAAGGACCTATCAAGTGTTATAAGGTAAAGAATAGTTAGCCGAAAGTCAGGATAAATAGTATCCTTCGGAGGAGCAAAGTTAAGAAAAAAAATAAATAAATAAATAAAAAAAAATTATTTTTCCTTTCTAATTGAAACTTACTTATTATTTGCTCTAAATAACGGCAAATTTCTCTCTCTCTCTCTTCCTCTGTAAATAGCTAAGTTGTTTTTCGATTTGCTGCTACTTTCTGATTAAATGCCATTTGCTTATACTGCTTTTTAAGAGTTCTATTTGATTTCAATAAATGAAGTTTGGTTTTAATATCAAGATATGCTTATTTTTATATAAATTAGCATTTTAACTTGACTGTTAACCCGTTGTAAATATTCGGATTTTTCATCACCTACGTTTTCGAGGTTAGAGTTTTCTCTCAAAATCTCGCTCTTTTCGAAGACTTTTGAAGTGATTTCTTGGAAATTCGTTGTGAATTTTACGAAGAAGTTTCCAAAGATACAGAGACGGAACTCGTCGGCGATATAGTAGGTCTACTACTAATCATTCAAGTGACACTCTGTCATAATACTACTTATACTAGAAAGGTGGCGCAGTGAATATTATTCTCAAGCTGCCACTGTCTATATCATACTTACAACGTTTTCCGTTTGCTCTTCCGTTGCAACTTGACTCACTACGTTGTTGTTTCAATGAATCCATAGTGCTGCTACTACACTAAGCCATTCTCCAAGAGAAACTTTGGAGCTATCAAATGTCTAACGTGCAGTAAGTCATTGCACGGCGAATGTTTATTCAATTCTCTTGCGCCTCACATTTCTACCTGTTGTTCTTATCTATTTTATCTAACTGCGAACTCATCCAATTGTATGTCGCCCGTTTCATCTGCTATTTCGAGCGTACAGTTGGATACCCAGTACTCGATCATAGTGCTATCTACGCCCCCCACCAATAGACTTTCAGATAAACGACAAGCTTGTCCTCTATCTTCTTCTTACATGCAAGCAGCCGGGAAACAGTACCACTCTCCCCCTCCTCGCTCTCTTCCTACTCACAAGTAATACTATCCAACTTTTACTCACTGATTCAAACAAAACTTTGCACATCGATAAAAATCTAAAAAATGTTGAACCCTGTTTTCTTATTTCGACAATACCCAGATACACCGAGTTTAATCGTTTATTTATTTTTGGCGATACCTGAAGTACACCGAGTTTAATTTTTTAGTTTTCTTAAAATAATTAAGGTGCAGACTACAAGTTAGTCCAAGCAACCATCTACCACCTAACCATTCTAATCCATCAAAACACTTTCCCCTATCTCGATCTACACCTACAAACTACTCCTACTAAACCAGGCAAAATAACCCATTTAACTAAGAAATCAGCGATTTTTCTTGTTTATTGTTCTTTAGAAAATTAAATTTTACACCACAAGCAGGATAACTTACTAAATCACTTGATCTCTAATCCAACCTACCCCTACCAACTTTACCCTGGGACCAGCGAGTTTAAATTTTAACTGTCTTAGTAATCACCCTATCTCCTAAATGAACTTATTAACTACTCCTATCAAACTTCAAGCAGGCCAACCCACGTTATTAAGGTTATTAAGATATCATCGACATAAGAGCTACTCAATATGCACCGCGTGGGTATTGTCGATCGAATTGAGCATATCACTTGGCCTTCAAAAGAATTGATTTTTATTTTATAAAAAAGTTGAGATGTTCAATAGCTATTAAATCAAGTGATAATGAAGCTTTTATTTAACATAACACATCGTTCAATAAGTCCTGAGACTAACAACGAAAACAACATTTTTTTTCAAAAATCATTTTTATTCATCAATATAATCTCCTTTTAGAGTAATACAATCTTTCCAACGCTTTTCCAACATTTCTATACCATGTTTATAGAAGGATTTATCCTTTGCTTCATAATAGGCTTCAGTTTCGGCAATGACCTCCTCATTCGAGCAAAATTTTTTTCCCTGGAGCATTTTTTTGAGATCAGCAAAGAGCCAGTAGTCGCTGGGGGCTAAATCTGGCGAATACGGGGGGTGGGGAAGCAAATCAAAGCCCAATTCGATCAATTTTGCCATTGTTTTCATGGACTTGTGGCATGGTGCATTGGTGCAATCGCGGCACCCACTTGGAAAAAACCTTTTTCATGCTCAATTTTTCATGAAGGATTGTAAATACGCTTCCAGATGATATCTGTGTCATTTCTGCAATCTCACGGACTTTCACTTTGCGATTTTCCATTACAATTTCTAACACTTCACTCACATTTTCCTGTGTAACGGCTTCCAATGGCCTACCCGAACGTTACGCATCGTTTGTGTCCGTACGACCACGTTTAAACTCAGCATACCAACGACAAATCGTTGGTTTGGATGGAGAGGAGTCCGGGTACTGTTTTTCAAGCCATTGCTGGGCTTCTACGGTGTTATTACATATTAAAAAACAATGTTTTATCAACACGCGAAACTCGCTTTTTTCCATTTTTCAAACAAATTACAAAGTGACTTTACTCTAACCTCGATAACTCTGCTGTCTGTGATCCGATCGACGTGAAATTTTTACACGTTTCATGTAAAGGTTCGCACTCTATAGAAACGTGGCCAGTTTGGTACTACTAGCACCATCTCTGGGTTAGTCTCAGGACTTATTGAACGATGTGTTATTTATCACAACGATGTGGAAAAGTTTTGTTATCTGTTGAAAAAAAGGTTTCATTAATTTCGTGGTTTGATGATTCGGTAATTTGATTGATTTCGTGATTTAATTTGATTTGGTAGTTTTATAGAGGTAGTTTATAGAGGTAGGTTTTGTTAGGCTTTAGGTAGTTTAGTGAGTCAGCCCGCTTGTAGTGTAAAATTGCATTATTTTAACAAACATAAGCGAGTAAACTCACTATTCTCGCTGTTAGGAAGGTTTACCTGCGTGTGGTTTGATAAGGATAGTTAATAGGGGTACGCTGGATTAAGAGTGAGTGTTCTGATAGATTAAATGCTTAAGAAGTAATTAGTTAGCTAGATTAGTTTTTTGCGTGAAATTTAATTATTCAAAGGAAAGTAAACAATTAAACTCGCTGTACCCTAAGAATCTGCACGCGACCAACGCGCTACCACAATCGATCTTTTCGTCAAAATAGTGGCTCCCACTGATCCTATTTCAACGCTTTCTATCTATTTTGATAATTTGGAAGAAAAATACCTGGTTTTTAAAAAGACTGGTGCTCCTTTTAAGCAATCGATTGCTGCCGAGTTGCAGTCTGTGAAAAATGATATTGTGGTAGAAGCGTCTTGAATCGACACAGAAAGAGCACGAAATGATGTTATTAACGGTTGTGAAGTACTAGTTAAAGGCCTACCAGCCTCTGTGAACCTTTCATACCTCGCGAAGTCTTACAAGTTACTCAATTTCGCGACTGAAAATCGCGCAAATCACAGTCTTCTACATTCTATGCGCATGCTTCTTGTAATTTTGTAGTAACAGTCTCATCTCCACAGATTCGTGATCTCATTGTGTCGGCATCGAGACATCTTGAAAATACTGCAGCTAGTATGCTTTTTACTGTTAACGGCAACTCACCCATTTTTTTGCGCCTACTTTAGTCGAAACCCTTGCACTTTCTATAGTCAAAAGCTCTCGCCAAACATCAAACTCTCAGATACGCACGGCCATGTATCAGCAACATGCAACTTTTCATACGCAAAGATCTCTTTTTGGCGTCTATTGTGATTTGTCGGATGCCGATTTTGATGCTTTCCCCTCTCTAACGCTTACGTAATCGCATGAGCAATTTACTAATCGCGCACATAAATGCAAACATGCTTTTATCACACCATTCTTTTATTGAGCTTGTGTGCATAACTCAATCATGCGATCTGCTTGCAATTTCTGAAACTTTTTCATGTGAAGATTGCTCTTCCTCTATTGCTATTATTGGCTTTTACTTTCTTCGTTTGAAAAGATTAGGTAAAGAGGGCGGTGGAGAAGTATTTATGTCAAAGACTGTTTTACTTTGCGCCTTTTTTTTACTTCTTATCCCTGCTTTGTCAATACTCTCTAGCTTTTAATTGCCGAAATCGTTCTCAATCACTCAAAGCTGTTAATAGATATTGTTTACCGACGTCCTACAGCGACTTCTCTATTCTTTTTTTTTGAGATGCTCTTTAAATTGATGTCCAGCTACTCTAAAGTTGTTATTACGGGCGATTTCAAAATTAATTTATGCGTACAAAGTGTTTCTTAAACCTTTCTTTGTAGTAAAATTTCAAATTTGCATTTACATTTAGTTGATTTCGATCTATGTTTATCATGTTGATTATGTTTCACATAAATGGCTGGACATTTTCATTATTCATGATGACGCTGATCTTATACATTATTACAAAAGTTTTTTTCCGTTTATTTCTAGTCATGACCTCATTTTAATAAAATTGAGCTTGGATACATTGTAAGAACACTATCCATGTCCATTTTTTAGAACGAATATATAACAGAATATTATTACAGTGACCGTCGTGTAAATCAACTCCACTCATGAATTTGTTGTAAACGTGAAAAGCGCATAAAAATTCAATTTTCTTTCTTGATTGTTCTTTTGCGCTGTATCTTTCTGGGGATAACAATCGTATCATTCTTACTGAAGAAGCTATGGAGACTTACTTCGAAACCATGATACTAACGTAATTTATACTGCTGTTTCGATCATGTTTATAGAAGAATGTGCCCTTAGGAGTTTTTTTGTCGATTGTATTTTAATCTGATACTCTATTATATCTGATGGTTCCCGTAGATTTCAATCCTAGTTTTTTTAAGTATAATATGAAATCCAAGTTAGTAAAAGAATTATCGAAGTACAAATAATACTTTGAGAGATCAGTGGTGGGTACAGTTTTGAAAAATCCGTGCAATAAATTATTACCACTTTTGTACTGAAGACACATTTTCTCGATTTATTAACTTGTGATCCTTTCCCACAATAAAGGTCAAAGTCTAATAAATACCCATCGACTGAACAAAGATCCAAAAAGTTTAAACTAAATCGAATAAGTTTCCCGCTAATAATCTCTGCAAACTTGTTCCGGCATAAGATTTGGCCATCATTTCATTGACGGACAGTACAGATTCAAAAAAGCCAAATTTCTTGATATTCTTACGAAACTTATTAAATAATACTCAGACTCGCCATGTTTTATCATCTTCTCTCTCATAACTAGCTTCAGAGCACTTTATATTTGATTTTATTCCAATGAAAGTGTCACGTGGCATGGCAGAACCAACGATATAAAAGTATTCAAATCAACTAAACTCAGAATATATCCGTTTTCATTAGTTGCTGCGACAAAATAATTTTTCATATCATCTGAAAAGAAATGTTCAAATAACTGGTCATGTGAAGAATTATATATCGATTTTTTTTTTACATTAACTCAGAAAACATGAATTTTCTAAATCATCGAAATATTTTTGCTCACCATTTATCCAAACATTGTGACATTTTTCTAATTTCGTTCGATCATCGACATATGTTGTAGAAATTTTCTAGTACGAATACTGTGATACGATTCCATCAACATCTTAATGATTAGAATCAAGATCGTTACTCTGACTTCATCTGAAAGATCCGACTCTCCATTCGAGCCCCTAAAATCATTTTGATTTAGTAACAACAAAATTTCATTGTTGTTTTTGTCAGAAGTATGGACTTCACATTCCGTACAATCACACGTTGACTTCGTCTTACGTATTGGTGCCATGGTGGATATCGGTAAAGAGGCTTGCAAAAATAGCTTGCATACCAAACTTGAAATGGTAAATTGTTACTAGCTAAATATCAGCACTCTGAGATGTAGAGATATATTCTGGTAAGAAAGACGAAGTTCTAATACATACCATCAATTCATAAAGACAATAAAGTGAATATGTGACTCAAATAGAAAATAATACAGATAAAATAGAATAATAATAAAGATTATAGAATGGAAAACTATTAAATGAAAAAAATATTTGTATGAAAGTAGAAATACCTACAAGTTTACAATTAAATTCTTGATCGACAACTTCGAAAATAGCTGTTATATATTTTACTAAGTGTAGAAGAATAAAACTGAAATTTCTCGATAGATAGTGCTAGCCACCAGTATACGAGGGTGGTTTGAAAAGTTTTCGACCTCAACGTAAAGATAGCAGCACTCGTCAATAAAAGCTAGCGAATTTCGTTGTTCATCTGTTGACAGTTGTTCACCAAAGTTTCAACTATTTTGGATGCGCAGTTGTTAGTTGACAGTCGTTTGAGTGAGCCGATGTGAATGTTGTTGTGAAAATAGACAAAATTGAGTATCGAGCTGTCATTAAATTTTTGTTTTTGAAAGGCAATACGCCTACGCAAATCAAAAATGAGTTGAACTCTGTGTATGGGGACTCTGCACTATCATTTACCACAGTGATAATTTGGGCAGCTGAATTTAAACATGGCCGTAAGAGCTTGGGAGACGATGAACGTTCGGGACGTCCAAAAACTGCAACCACTGACGATAACATCGCCAAAGTTCGCCAAATGGTGCTAGACGACCGCCGAATTGAAGTGAGAGAGATAGCAAAGATTATGAACATGTCCAAAGAACGTGTTGTTACATATTAAATCAAGATTTAGGCATGAGAAAGCTGTCCGCACGTTGGGTGCCGCGTTTGCTCACATTAGACCAAAAACGTGTTCGAATGAACATTTCCAACGCTCTATTGGCGCAGTTTAGGCACAATAAATCTGAGTTTTGGCGCCGATTAATTACTGTAGATGAAACTTGGATACACCATTATACGCTGAAAACAAAAATACAGTCAAAACAGTGGACTGCAAAGGGAGAACCGGCTCTAAAAAAAGCAAAACCTTTTTTCGGCTGGGAAAGTGATGGCGACTGTTTTTTGGGATAGTCATGGAGTTATTTTAATCGATTATCTTCAAAAAGGAAAAACCATTACAGGAGCATACTACGCATCATTACTTGACAAGCTGAAGACAGAACTTGCGGAAAAACGTCCACATTTGCAGAAAAAGAAAGTCCTGTTTCACCAAGACAACGCGCCGTCTCACACCTTAGCGGTTACCATGGCGAAAATCCACGAATTACGGTTTCAGCTGCTTGACCATCCGCCTTACTCACCAGACCTAGCCCCAAGCGACTTCTCTTTGTTCCTTCATCTGAAAAATTGCACTCGGAGGACAGAGATTTTCGTCAAATGAAGAGGTAATCACCTTCGTGAACAGTCATTTTGCAGAGAAAAACGCCGAGTACTATTTGGATGGGTTAAAGAGCTGGGAGCATCGCTGTGAGAAGTGTGTAGAATTGCAAGGAGACTATGTTGAGAAATAAAAAAAAAATTAAGAAAAAATGTCTTGTATCTGTGTTAGGTCGGAAACTTTTCAAACCACCCTCGTAAGAACCGTAAAACCGCTTCTGCAGTGCCATCATCTTCCTCTAACAGCTAAAGATGATTTTTTAACAGGCAATAACCCAAGTTCTATACACTTGTATATTTTTCTACAACTTGAAACATGTCGATTTTTGTGCATACAAACTACAATTTGCGGATAACATTGATTTCTCATGATTTGAAGACAACTGCTGCAGAATCGCATCGAATGATTGTTAAAGTTTACAGTGAACATGCTTTTATTAAAACACAGTGTTTCGAGTGATTTGGAAAATTAGAGATAATTTTGAAGTGAGAAATGAAGAGCGTGGCAAACCACCTACGAAGTTTGCAGACAACGAATTGCAAGCCTTATTGGATAAAGATGACGACACAAAAAGTAAAAATGCGGGTAAGAATGTGATGCAGCTAGCCGTCTCAATCAGTTTAAAAGACATAGGAAATCTTCAAAAAGTGGGAAAATGGTTTCCGCATGAACTAAATGAAAGACAGCAAGAAAATCGAAAAACCACTTGTGAAATGCTGCTTGAGAGATATAAAAGAAAATCATTTCTCTATTAAATCGAGACAGGTCATAAAAAATGAATATATTTTGAGAATCCTAAGCATCGGAAGTCATGGGTGAATCCAGGCGAACCATTAACATCCACTACAAAACCAAATCGCTTCAGAAAGAAAACAACGCTCTATGTTTGGTGGGATCAGAAGGGTGTTGTTTATTATAAGCTTCTAAAACCTGATAAAACCGTTAACATTAATTGCTACTAACAGAAAATAATCGATTCAAATCTAGCAATTCGTGAAAAACCTCAAGAATATGAAAAAAGGCAACACAAACTCATTTTGTTCCATAATAATGCCCCATCACACACATAAAAACGGGTTAGGGAAATGACTGAGGCATTCTGTTGGGAAATATTAGCGCATGCGGCTTATTCTCCAGACTTGGCTTCCTCCGATTATCATTTATTCGCATCAATGGGACACGTTCTTGCTGAACAACGCTTTAATTTGTATGAAAATGTACGAAAATGGCTAGATAACTGGTTCACTTCAGAAGAAGAACTGTTTTTTATTTTGCCTGGCATCCATAAACTGCCGGTTAGGTGAGGAAAATTTATAAATAGCAATCGAGATTATTTTGAATGAAATATATTTTTATAGGATTTCGAGACTTCTTATAAAAATTTTTCGGCCATCTTGAATTTTCAAAATCCAACGACAAATTCGTCATCCGCGACTCTTAGAAGCTCTGCATGTACATTTCCTGGACAATTAAATTACTAGAAAAATTCAGGCTATCGAAAATACTTGGTAACTCATTATTCTATGATTTTTTTATTGATTTATCGCAGTTTTGGAGAGGTTGAGAAGTTTCAAGATTAAACCAAGAAATTTACATTAAGTTCAAACATTTTGTGCACTATTGTGCTGCAATTCGGAAACATTTTAATTACTTTTATGATATTGAAGTTTGCAACAATGGACTCCAACGAAAAATCAAAATTTTTCATATTCGTTTTTTCTTAATAAAATGGATATGAAATAAACAAATATGTATAAAAATTAATAATTAACATTTTAGCAAATTCAACCTCTAAAATACCCCTAAAAAAGAATGAAAAAAAATCAAGTATTACAACCGTTCTTTATAATTTAAAAAAAAAAAACAGTATAATAAAAGATATGGAAGGCCCCAGAAACCGTATACAACGAAAAATATTAGTCGACCCTTTCCGGAAATAATTTTAGAGGGGGATGAAAAGTCAAAATTCTCGAAAAAAAATCTGACAGTTTTCATAATACCGTTGGCACAAAAATAAAAAGTGTATATATGATTTCTTGAAACATTAGAAACTTATAAAAAAATTGGCGTTAAAAAAAACGCTCCGGAACTCACCCTTCAGGGGGATGAAAGGTTTGAACATAAAAAAAATTCCAACATCTTTCCTAATAATGCTGGAGAAAAAAAAAATGTATATGATTTCTTGGTACATAAGAAATCTATGAAAAAATTGGCGTCAACCAAAGCAGTCCGGAACTTACCCTCCAGGGGGATAAAGTCACAATTTTTTGAAAAAAATCTGACAATTCTCCTAATACCGTTGGCACAAAAATAATTGTATACAATTTCTCGGAATATAAGATACCTATAAAAAAATTGGCGTTAAAAAAACCTCTCTGGAACTTACCGTTCAGGGGGATGAAAAGTCAAAATTTACGAAAAAAAAATCTGACAACTTTCCTTATACCTTTGGCAATAAAAAGTGCATTCGATTTCTTGGAATATAATTTGGCGTCGACCAAACGGACCGGATCTTACCCTTTAGGAGAATCAAATAATTGAAAATTACTTTTTCATATCCTAATGCTGCTTAGGTATATTATTTTTTATAAAATTTTTTTTGTTAAAATGTATTAACTAACTTTTTTAAATAAATTTTTTTATTAAATTATGTTAGTAACGATTCTTATTTAAATCTTCTTTAAAATCTAAATACTTAAAGAAAGTTCTCGTATTCGTCAATATGTAATGTGAAATTCAAGTTTTTGAAAAAAACTGTTGTTATAATATAAATTTTTGAAAACATTTTAGCTTGTCTTCAAACTCGTTATAACTTCTAGTATATAATACTTTTTAATTTAAAATAAGACTAATCTTTTTTTATTGATTTACTTATTATAATATTCTTTTCAATCAAGCGTGTCTATTAAATAATATTTTATTTTTAATACATGAATATTATGTCATTGCGCAGAAATAATAATTAATTAACGTTTGTATTTTGTTGGTACTTTTTCTGGAAATATTTTTATTTTATTTAAAATCAATAATTAAAGAATATAAAATCTATAAAACATGCACCAAACTTGTATTTGAAACTTTAATAAAATAATAGGACTATTATTATTTGCTAATTTTAAAAGTTTTTTTCAAATCAAAATTATATTTAAATCGTCAATTGGATAAGAGACGTAATTTTTTATAGCATTTGATGTTATACTAATTTTTAAAATATTTAAATATTATTGAATTTTTTTATTAATTCAATAACAATTAGAATTTTAGAAAAATGAAATTAATTTTATAATTACTCTTTTAACAGTATGATTTTATAGAGGAGTTGGTGTGTAGTCGCGAAAGTAAGCGGTCGTGCTTTTGCCTCGTGCTTGCTTACCATCGTGAAAAATACTAAAATCTAAATAAATAGACATTTAAATATACAACAAAGATTAAAGTTTAAAAGTGAAGAAATGAGTGAACAAGCAACCAATAACAAATTGAAAGAATTAATAATAAATCTAATAAAACAAGGGTCTGAAATTGCAATAGGTAACAAGAAGACTATACAAGTGGTTAATCGGCACACTAAAGATATAAGAGAAATAAAGACAGTAAATGCAAATTAAAAAAAAGTCAATGTTGAACTAAAGAAAGATATCGTACAATTAAAGAATGAGGTGAAAACATTAAAAGAAAACTGGAACAAAAAGTGAGTTGTTTTGCACGGTTTTGTAGATAACGCTGATTTCAACAAAAACTTATATTCTAATGTCATGGAAAGAGTGAGTGAGATAGGCATAAATACCAATCAGATAGATTATATCAGACAACTGAGCTATACTGCTGGGAATAGGCCAGTGGTAGTCAACTTAGTCACGGCCTCTTTGAGGCAGCTGTTTGTTGATAAGCGCGCCGAGTTAAAGGATAAACATGGAACTGTAGTTATCAGCTATACTACGAAAGAGGAAAGAGAGAAGTATGGAAAACTTAGAGCAATCAAAGAAGATTTAATAAAATTAGAAGAGGATGCTTATCTATCAAAAGGTAAAATTCAGTTCGATGGCAAACAATATAATCTCACACAAGCTACCAAATTGGTGAAAAAACTTAAACAAAAAGACTATGAGGAGGAAGATGGCCAATCCGACTATAGCGAAAAATCAATTGACTCTATAATAACGACATCATCTAAGAAAAGGGAGAGAGATACAAGCTCATCCCACTCATCACTGGATACGACCGTAAAACAAAAAAGAGAAGAAACAAAAAAATATTGAGAAAAGCAATGAAATGAAAACTAATGCACTAGATGAAGAAATATAGCTACCAAAGTCTCCACCTGCCCCCCGAATAATATTTTAGAATGTCTCAGGCATCTCAAATATGCAAAATATATCAAGCCTAATCAACAATACTAATATTAATTGTTTGTGTGAATTGTGGCACGTAAGTGAAATCGCCTCTAAGCTTTCTAGTGATCACAGTACCGTGGACAGCAAGGCAGTCAAATTAGCAAGTAGGAGGAAAGTAAGTGTGGGTTTGCTCATAACATATGATGCGAAAGAGTATCCAAATGTTGAAACTCTTATCGAGCACAACAATTATATTTTCATCAAAACAACCATATGCAGTGAAACATTTATAATCGCAACTGTCTATATCAACCAGTCGACTGATACGCAAACTATTTTTAATGAGATAGATGAACTGCTGTTAATATTAAGTGAGCGATACAACGAAGCCGGCATAATAATCGGTGGCGACTACAATGCGAGAATAGCGAATAAAGGAGAGTGTGATGAAAACCAGCTACCGACAGCAGGGATATTTGCAAAAAAAAGAGAAAGCCTAGATGCTGTAATTAACAGCAGAGGACGCGACCTGATTGATTTCTGCGAGAGAAACGAATTATTCATTGTAAATGGTAGATTTACAGGAGATTGACCGACACAGTTCACATACGTCGGAGTTCAAGGCTCAACAGTCATCGATATAACCGCCTGTAATATAAAGACTCTATATATGATAAAAGATTCTAATGTAATTCAATATTTAATCAAATTTGATCATCTGCCAATGTCGATACATTTAGATCTAAATGAAAATTTGGAACTGACAATAAAGAGAGATTAGAATGGAAAGTTAATAAATGCTATAATTATGTAAATAGAATGCAATACTTAAACAATGTAGCCGAGATTCATTTAGACCTAAATAAAATGGCACTAAATGTAACTAATTTAATAAAATTTGTAGCAAAAGAAATAAATATGTATTTAAAAGAGGGCAGTAAAAAAAGGAAAAAATCTCAAGGTTGGTATGATAATACATGCAGAAAGTATAGAGAGTACCTAGATAATGAATTTAAAAAGGTAAAAGAATTAAAATTCTCGAAGGAACTAGTCTTGAATCTGCACAAAATTAGAAATTAATATTATAAATTTATAAGTGATAAAAAAGAAGAATTTTTGAACAATAAAGTTACTCTCATAATCAATAGTAGGGAATCAAAAGTATTCTGGGAAAATGTAAACTCATTCAGGTCAGTGAAAAAAGCTAATACAAACTGTATCAGTTTAACAGATTAGTCACGTTTTTTCCAGAATATTTATAAACCTAAACCTATTACAAAAGAACTAATATTACAAGTAAAAATAACCGATCCAATACTGGACGGAGAAATAAGTTTGGATGAAATAAATATAGCTCTAAAAAAATGTAAATGTGGAAAAGCTCCTGGAATAGACGAAATTACAAACAAATTTTTAAAAAATTTGCCTAATAACTAGGTCCTATATACATTCTGTCAAAAAAGTACTGGGAATTGCCGATTTAAATCTGGCGGGCAATTTAGGCAGGTAAAATTTTTTTTCTAGCTCGGTACAACTGTTCTTAATAACCATGCCAAGTTCGAGCGGAATCTGTCTACGAGTGTGTTTACAGTAGCTGGTTAAGTCAGTCGATGTCCATAGTGCGTGCTGATTTTTTACAATGGGTGATTACGTTAAACAAAGAATTTGTCTAAAATTTTGTGTTGCGAATGAAATTTTGTGTGCCGATGCATTGAAAATGTTGCAAAAAGCTTTTGGTGATAAAGCACTATCGAAAACCCGTGCGTATGAGTGGTACAAAGCCTTCAAAGAGGGTCGTGAAGTCGTCGAAGACTTGCCTCGTTCCGGACGCCCATCGACGGCTTCGACTGCAGATAACGTCGATAAAATTAAGGTGCTTGAAAACCGTCATACCAGCTTAAGAGAGATAGCACATGAACTTGAGATATCCCACGAGTTCACACGTACGATTTTAATTGATATTTTGGGCATGAGAAAGGTGGCAAACGCAAGACTCGTTCCAAAAGAGCTTAATTTTCTTCAAAAACGCTATCGCGAACAGGTCGCTTTGGACATGCTGGATCGCGCCAATTCCGATCCCGCAATCATGGAATGTATCATAACTGGTGACGAAACGTGGGTGTACGAGTACGATATGCAAACAAGCCAGCAAGCATCGGAACGGGTGGGAAAAAACGAGCCAAAACTGAAAAAACCACGCCAAAGCCGCTCAAAAGTGAAGGTGATGCTCATTGTTTTCTTCGATATCCGTGGCGTGGTGCACTACGAATTCGGGTAAGACAGAAAACAAAGAGTATTACCTAAGCGTTATGAAATGTTTGCGTGAGCGTATCTGTAAGAAGCGGCCAAATTTGTGGGCGAACAACTCGTGGATTTTGCGCGACAATAACGCGCCGTCTTACCGAGCTACGATTGCGACCGACTTTCTCGCCAAAAACTCAACGAACACGCTTAAACAACCACCGTATTCACCAGATTTGGCTCTCTGTGACTTCTTCCTCTTCCCAAAACTTAAATTGCCGCTCCGTGGCACCCGTTTTCAGTCGATTGAAGCCATAAAACAAAATTCGGCGCGCGAGCTGAAGGCCATTCCGGGAAGCGCCTATAAAAAATGTTTTGATGATTGGAAGTGCCGTTGGCATAGATGTATCGGAGCAAATGGAGCCTATTTTGAAGGCCACCCAATAAATTTTGATTATTAAACGTAAAAATGTTGTTTTAATTTAAAATTCCCAGTACTCTTTTGACAGACAGTATATATATATTTATATAGACACTCACTTGCCATAAGAAGGCAATTTTTTAATGAAACAAAATAAATGAAGAAATGACTTTTTCTTATTGTAAAACTATTATTTTTATTTATTGTAACAAATAACAAGAAAAGTAATAAAATACTATTGCAGAATAATTTTCAATTTTGTTAGAATTTTTTTTTATGAAAACTATTTATATTTTTTATTATCGATCAGATCAGTTTTAAAAATGGTTAATAAAAATTTTAATATAAAATTCTATTTCAATTAAAAGTATAAACAACTTTTGAAACATTATAAAATATGTGAATTTCATGTTTACTGATTTCTCTTTGACACTGAAAACGTATTTGTCGCTTAAATAAAACATTTTTTCATATATAATTTAATTATCTTTAAAAATTTGATAATAATGAATTTTTATGTCTGAATATTCAATAGTCATTTTTTTTTAATATGTTTAAAATATATTTCAAGTTAAATTTATTAAAATCATTTTATAAAAATATTCTTGTACGTTGATAAAAATTATTTTGACGCCATAACAAATTTTTCTATTATTTTACATTTAAAAGTTTTTCATAAAATTATCAAAATAATTTTAATGTGGTTAAATTATTATACATTATATTATTTTACTTAGAATTATTTGTATAAAAATAGAAATTTAGATCTCACAGGTAAGAACTATAGTCTTTTCAATTAATATGCATAATTTAAATGACATTTTATAACTAACAATTAAGTTATTTTTGTAAAATAATATCGTTTATATATATATATATATATATATATATATATATATATATATATATATTGTAACAGATCTATAATTATTTACGGTTCGTTAGCAACGCAGGACCTTCCTCTAGATCCTGCTTTATCTCTTGTGTGTGAGAGAGGCCTTGCCTAAGGCCCCGCTGCCGGTGTTGCTCCCACCGGGCTCGGCTGCCCAGTTTGTGTGCCAATGCTAGATTGGCACACTCGCGGAGGCGGCGGTATTCGGGATAGGGACGCTGTAAGGGATAAAAAATAAGAATGCACCGGCTCAGTGCTAACTGCTTATTTAATAAATAAAAAACACAAAATTGATACAAAATTAGTAAATTATTGCGGAGAGGTCCGTTAATGCGAAGAGCAATTAGTATTGCCTCGCGCAATACTAATTCTCGAGGTGCGCACTGCGCATGCGCATCTTCTTCGCTTCACGCGGCTACACACACACGTGTAGTCTATGGACGACAGATATAGAGAGAGCAGTTCCCTCTCTATACTGCCGTAGTCCGTGAATGCCCGAGTGAGAGCGTCTCTCCCTCTCACTCGACGCTGCAGTCTATGGTTGAGCGAGAGAGCTCGTTCCTCTCGCTCAACTGCGTGCTCGCAGGTTGTACGAGTAAGAGTGGCTTTCTCTTACTCGTACTCCTATTCTACGATAGTGCGAGAAAGAGATCGATCCTCTCACTCGCACTCGCACGGCCTAATCGGGTTTGAGTTACGCGGTCTCGCGCGTAACTCTCCTCTATATATATATATATATATATATATATATATATATATATGCCTGACGCGATCACACACGCGTCAGGGACTAAATATAATTTCTCGCGGGCTAAAGATACTACCAAGTGGCCACTTACTTGATTAATTTAATCGCAGTATCGTCCTTTATTACTTTGCGGAAGCGCTGCGAAATAAACCCTCGAAAGAATTCGCCTAAATCTTCCGATCGATTTGCAGGTTACTCGAAGCACGTGCGGCGTGTCGGACCGGTGGAACGAGAAGAAGGCTTGAGGGAAGGGCTCCTCTTTCCCTTCTTGCCTATCAGTTTTCGCGCGTAGCGCTGTCGATTCTTGATCTATAGCGCCGCGTTTCGGTACGCCGCGGCTTTTCGCGCCTTTTCCCGCGTCAAGCCATCGATCGCTTGATATATATGTGTGTATATAAACGATATTATTTAACAAAAATAACTTAATTGTTTGTTATAAAATGTCATTTAAATTATGCATATTAATTAAAAAGGCTATAGTTCTTACCTGTGAGATCAAAATTTCTATTTTTATACAAATAATTCTAAGTAAAATAATACAATGCATAATAATTTAACCAAATTAAATTTCTTTTAATAATTTCGTAAAAAACTTTTAAATGTAAAATAATAGAAAAATATTTTATAGCGTAAAAATAATTTTTATTAACGTACAAGAATATTTTAATTAAATGATTTTAATAAATTCAACTTAAATTATATTTCAAATGGAGCTTGGAGGAGGGGGGAAAGTTGCACTAACGCATCGAGTAATAGTGCATGGTGCAACACCGATATGGCGGGCCCCCGGGATGTCGGTAGGATCGTCAGTCGGTGGAACATTACGTTCCGAGGAGAGCCGACCGGCAGTATCGACGCGTTCTTCCGAAAGGTGGAGGAAGCCAAGAACGCGTCGGGGATTAGCGACCCAGAGATTCTGGCGTCGCTACCCGCGCTGCTGAGTGGCTTAGCCGAGATGTGGTACCGCTGCCACAAGCATAAATGGCAGACGCGGGAAGCGTTCTGCCAGGCAGCGCGTGCGCACTGGGGTCCAAGGCAAATATTCAGGAGCGGCTAAGGGACGAGGCCAGCCGCCGCTTCTAACAAGCCGACAAACGAGTGCGCACATATATAACGTGCCTGAAGGCGATATTGATGAAGAGATCGCCACCATTGAGCGAGGAGCCGATCGTGGATTGCCTTCACGACAATCTGCTCCCGCCAATCAAAAGGATAGTCACTCGGATAGAGTGTCACATGGTCGATGAGCTAATAGACCGTGCGGCAAAAGCCGAGTTGACGCTGAAGAGGAAATGAGGCGACAGAACGCCCGTGCGGTAGTCCCGGAGGTGGCCTATCGTCCGAGGACAGCGACGAGAAGAGAGCCTCCGAAGGTCAGTCCTAAAGTGAGCGCGGCCGAAGTAGCGGTCGCATTAGCGAAGGTCGGACGGTCGGCACCGACAGCCGACACCACAGCACAAGAGATGCTAAAGCAGGTGCTAGCGGCCTTTATGCAGCACAACTGCCGCATGGCGGGCAATAAACGTTGGGAAGGCAAGCCCGAAGAGGCAGACAAAGCCGCGCTCCGGGACATACAGTCCGAAGTTCCAATCTCCCAGACGGGAGGAGAAGAACAAGAAGAAGGACGAGAAGTCTGAGCAGCCGAAGAAAGCCAAGAAGTTCAGCTGTCATGGCTGTGGCAGACCTAATATGATCAAAAGGTTCTGCCCGGACTGCTCGGGAAACGACCAGGGAAGAGCGTAGACGAGATCCCTACGCTCTTCCCATCCAAGTCTGGGACCCAAGTCCCTGAAGGGACCACCAGCGAGCTCGTGAACACCGAGCTTGCGTTGGAGATGGCTCCAGACCACCCAGAGAAGTTTGCTCCAAAAGGTGCCAGGAGATGGTTGCCGGTGGGCGTAGAGGGAGGGGCACACCCTACGCGCGCTATATGACTCGGGCACGAACTTGATAGTGTTGCAACGCATTCGAGCGGCCGGTCCTACGATCACTCGCGAAAAGAGCGCTTTCAGTCAAGACGAAGCAAAATACCTCAGGGTGTTGGTGAACCGGGAAGGCTTTCGCCTGGATCCAGCCAAAGTTGCTCCAAGGATCAACCTCCCAGCACCCAGAAACCTGCGATAGCTGTGCAGCTTCCTAGCATGACGTCGTGGCATTGTAAGTTCCTAAAGGACTTGGCCACGATCGTCGAACCGCTCACGCGCTTGGTTAAGGAAGGGCGGCGCTACGAATAGAAAAAAGATGAGAGTACGACGAGCCGTACTCTTGACGCGGTAGGGCCCCTCCATGACGAGCTAACCAGGAGCAGGCCCAGTCCCCAGCGGGGGACCCTTGCAAGGCGAATGCGCGGCCGCTGCGGTGGCCAGTAAGCGCGGTCGACCCCGGAAGACGCTCTGCGTCGTGAGGCGTCCCACAGCAACTGTAAGGGAGCCAACGTCGACCGAGAAGCGACCGGAGGTAGGCGCGCACGCTAAGCGAGGCCTGGGAAGGCCACCGGGTAGTAGGAGAGCTAAGGGCGTGAGCGACAACGCTCCAACTTCGCCTCGCTAAACACGCGCGAACTCGTAGTTGCCAACCCCACTTAACCCTCCAATCCTCATCCCGACCTAAGCCTAAGGGAGGCATCAGTAAAGTAGCTGCTAGTCAAGGCCTAGCAGCGACTGGGGGACAGGTGTAACAGGAAGCTCATAGAGGTTAGGTCACCTGCCATATGCGATAGGACAGAGTTCGCGGCGTAACTAACCGCGGCTCTATCGATCAAGGAATCGATAACGCTACGCGGGAAAAAGCGCGAGAAGCCGCGGCGTACCAAAACGCGGCGCCAGCGATCAAACATCGATGGCGCAACGCGAGAAAACCGATAAGCGAGAGGGGAAGAAGGAGCCCTCCCCTCAATCCTTCTTCTCGTTCCGCCGGTTCAACGTGCCGCACGCGCTGAGATTTTTAAAGGAGAATAGAAGATTTTTTTTTTAATGAGTTTTCCGCTGTATACCTACTGCAGATCCAAGAGGACGACCTGTTCGTTAGTAAAAAGTAAGTAGCCACTTAGGTAGTTGTAAAGTAGCCCGCGAATAATTATATCTTAATTTTCCTGACGCGTGTGCGATCGCGTCAAGCATATACAGATATAGAAAAGCGTACGCGCAAGACAACGTAGCTCTAATTCGGATAGGCCATGCGAGTGCGAGTAAGAGGATCGATCTCTCTCTCCCTCGCACAATCATAGAATAGGAGTACGAGTAAGAGAAAGCCACTCTCACCCGTACAATCATTAAGCACGCAGTTGAGCGAGAGGAACGAGCTCTCTCGCTCAACCATAGACTGCATAGTCGAGTGAGAGAAACGCTCTTACTGGAGCAGTCATAGACTACGTCGGTATAGAGGGAGAACTGCTCTCTCTGTATCCGACGTCCATAGACTACACGTGTGTGTGTAGCCGCGTGAAGAGGGTGCGCATGCGCAGTGCGCACCTTGTGAATTAGTATTGCGCGTAAAGTAATACTAATTGCTCTTCACTCGCAAGGGACCTCTCCGCAATAATTATTATAAATTTTGTATTATTTTTGTGTTTTTTTATTAAAAATAAGCTTTTAGCACTTAGCCGGTGCTTTTTATTTAATTACTTCCCTACGGCTTCCCTATCCCGAATATCGCCGGCTCCACGGGTGTGCCAATCTAGCATTGGCACACAAACTGAGCAGCCGAGCCTGGGGGGAGCAACACTGGCAGCGATGCCTTAGGCAAGGTCTCTTTCACACACAAGAGATAAAGCAGGACTAGAGGAAGGTCCTGCGTTGCTAACGAACCGTAAATAATTACAGCTCTGTTACAATAAATATATATATATAAACGATATTATTTAACAAAAATAACTTAATTGTTAGTTATAAAATGTCATTTAAATTATACATATTAATTAAAAAGACTATAGTTCTTACCTGTGAGATCCAAATTTCTATTTTTATACAAATAATTCTAAGTAAAATAATATAATGTATAATAATTTAACCACATTAAAATTATTTTAATAATTTTGTGAAAAACTTTTAAATGTAAAATAATAGAAAAATTTGTTATAGCGTCAGAATAATTTTTATCAACGTACAAGAATGTTCTGATGAAATTATTTTAATAAATTCAACTTTAAATATATTTTAAACATCATAAAAGAAAATGACTATTTAATATTCAAACATAAAAATTTATTATTTTCAAATTTTTAAAGATAATTAAATTATATATGAAAAAATGTTTTATTTAAGGGGAGGTTCTCATCTAGCGATCCAAAAATTACGTAATTTTCGCGATTTTGTTTCTCATGGAAGAAAATAAATAAAGTAGTCAAGTTTTTTGGTAAATATTTAGTATGTTATTCACTACTTTTACAAATTTTTTTAAACAAAAATACTAAATAGTTTATTAGTTATATGCATTAAATAGTCATCGAAAAAAAAGACACCTCCACGGGCGGCAAGGTAACTCATCCAATTTTTGTCTAAAATCAAAAAATCAAAGTTTGTTATAAACTAGAAGACATTTGCTGGATCTTGAACTAAAATCACGAAGAACAGTTGAAAATTAACAAAGTGGCGGACTTGCAAAAAAAAAATATTTTCTTGCACTTTTTTTTGCTCTAAGAAGTGCAATAACAATAAGAATAATTATTGTAAAATTATGATTTTAGGTCAAGATCTAGCAAATTTAATTACCTTTAAAATAAAAAAATTCATCTAGATATCTATAATAGTTTGTGAGATATCTTGCCACCCGTCTCAAAAAACATGGTTTCAAGAAAAACGCGTTTAAAGTGTTAGTACGTAAAAAGACGATTTCGGTTTTTTGACTATAACTTTAAAAATAAATTAAATTTGGCAAAACGGGTTTAACAAGCGTATTCTACGAGGCATTTGCCAACTTAAGCAAAAAAAAAAACATCGTTTTTTGGTCGTGCTTGATAAGAACCTCCCCTTAAGCGACAAATACGTTTTCAGTGTCAAAGAGAAATCAGTAAACATGAAATTGACAAATTTTATAATGTTTTAAAAGTTGTTTATATTTTGAATTAAAATAGAATATTATATTAAAATTTTTATTAACCATTTCTAAAACTGATCTGATAAATAATAAAAAATTTAAATAGTTTTCATAAAAAAAAAATCTAACAAAATTGAAAATTATTCTGCAATAGTATTTTATTACTTATAACGTTATTTGTTACAATTAATGTTACATGCGGGGCTACACGCACGTTACGAAATTTTAATATTTATCTTGATGCGAGACCCGCCAACCCGTCCCGTACGGGCCCACCCGCACATCGCGAACCGAAGGGACCCATGCTGTCGCGGATTATAGATATGACTGCCTCTACCCCATTCTTTAGTTGGGTTCAGGCATAGAAAGGAAAAGCGAAATTAATCTAGTTAACATTCATAATGATTATAATTAAAATCTTACCTGGACCTTAGCGTGTCCTGGAATTCCGAAGGTGCCCGTGCGATGAGGAATTGAAGTTCAAAGTAATTACCGCAAACAGTTCTCCTTAATTATTGTTCTTTATTTCATAATTTATACTAACATACTGACACAGTTAGTGAACGTCACTTTTCTAGCATACACTAATACACGCAGCACGCGGCCGAAACCGGGATGAAACTAAGATAAAATTATTAAAATGGAATATTGATCAATATATATTAAAATATTAAGACTCAAAAAATTAAACGACGATACGACGCTGCTGAGATTACTGCTGTTCTTTCCCAACAGTCAACTCCTCGCGGCCCGTTGATACTCATATTTAAAGACCTTGAGGTGGAGGCATCGTGGGGATTTTTGCTAATTTGGCATCTGCGCGAGCTTCGGTGGACTCCCGAGCCTCCCCCGCGCCTCCCAACTAAAATGCAACTTAGGTATTTTATTTGTTCCAATGTGTGTGCCGAGGCAAGTGGAGCAACACAACTCTCTATAGGTGTGTGGGAAAACTATTTAACTATAAGAATAAGTTTATTTTCCATGTCTCCTGGGTTTTTTCTACAGGAGTCAATTTGCAGCATGAGTGCAAGTATCACTCACCTTTATTCTAACACTCTGTTGTACAGAGTTCGTCGAACTGCGCACTAAGCATTTTCACACATTAAACGTATACATTTATGTGTTGCAGTAGTACATTGAACTGCTTAATTTTAATTTTAACTTGATGAATTTTTTATAGTAATATTTTATATAATTTTAATTTAATTAATTTTTTATAAGTTTTTAATTTAATTTAATTATTAAAATTTCGTCACGTAACATCCTCCCCCCACTTAGAGACGTTTACCGTCCCGGTAAACAGCGGACGTGCTGCGTGGTGTATGCGCTTACAACAGACTCTTAGCCTATATACAGTCTGTCAAGTAAGAGCGTGGTCGACTTCACCGACAGGTAATAAAAGATTTCGCTCTAATTCCTTCGCGAGCCGATAGAGGAAAGCTTTGTCCTTGATGCATTGTCAACAAAGATTCAGTTGTCGTTGATCTTTTAAAAGAGAATTACGTTAAACGCCATGAGTGCTAAGTACGCGTCGCGCTACGAGGCTGTGTTCCTTTGCATCTACCTGAAAGGTCCCAAAATGTCGCAATCAGCGGCTGCTAAATATATGAGAAAGTCGAAGGCATTTGTACAGAAGTGGATACAGCGATATAAAGTGGCTCAAGATGTCGATGATTTACCAGAACGTGGCTCGATAGGAGAAGTGAACAAAAAAGATGAAAAAAGAATAGTGAATTTGTTTTCGCGGAATCCTGCTTTAACACTGCGGCAAGAACAAGCAAAATTAATGGCAAAAGGTTTCGATATATCCTACGAAACTATGCGAACCCATCTTCGTTCTCATCATCTGAAATGGCGCAACGCAATGAAGAAGCCTCTGTTGACTGAAAAACATGTGACAAAGCGACTCGCTTGGGCGCATGAGAATATTGATAGAGATTTTGAAAATGTCATTCTTATTGATGAATGTTCTATATGGGCACGTTCTGTCCTCACGCGAGCTTGGTCAACTTCCACCAATAGGCTTGTCCAGTAAACCGTAAAACATGGAATAAAGGTGCATCTTTGGGGCTGCTTCTCAAAGCAGGGATTCGGCACTTTGCACCTCTTTACTGACAACTTAAATGCCGAAAAAATGATAAAAATCTACAAAAAGGCTTTACTGCCATCTGCCAAACGATGGTTTATCACAATAAATGAAGATTGGATTCTGCAGGAGGACAACGATCCTAAACACCGCAGCAAGCTCTGTACTCAGTGGAAGACTCAATCTGGCATCATTACATTGAATTGGCCGTCGCAGTCGCCCGATGCAAACCCTATTGAAAATGTGTGGGCATATATTAAACGGAAGCTTCGTGGAAGACGCACGTACACTTTGAAGCATTTGTCTTACGAAATTTGTCGGATCTGGAGATCCTTGCCACTTGAATACGCCGTCAAATTAGTAGAAAGCATGCCTCAGAGATGCCAGGCAATTATCGACGCTGGTGGTGACTGGACACATTATTGACCAAATTGCATCATTGTTTGTAATGTGTACAATGTATATATAAATATAAAAGTTTTATCAGATAAATTTTTTGATAAATTAACACGACCACGCTCTTACTTGACAGACTGTATTATGGTTTGTTAATATTACATAATTGTCGAATGTTATTAGCCTTATATTATTGTTAGTGTCGTATTATAAAGGTTGATTAATTTGGTTAACGGTTTTAGGGTTGTAGGCAATCTAAATATTATTTCATAATATTTATGATAACCCACCAAAAAGAAGAAAAATTAAATTATTTTTTTTTAAATTTATTTTTTTTTATTTAATCAAATTTTTAAATTATTATTAATTAAATTTTTTTTTTTTTTTTGGTGCTAATTAACAATCTATATGGAAACAATCCAAACTGATTTGCTTATTAGTATGATAAAAATTCATTAGGACTGTCTGTAAAATGGAATCGTTTGGATTGCTTTTACAAGATTTATTCTATTATAATGGCTAAATGTTAATATGGTTATGAGAATCAATTTTATACTATATGTGTTAATCTTTAAGATATATTTAATTTTTTTTTTTATTTTTAATCTTCTTTTATCTTGATTAATGAGGCTGGATGTGTGTGCTGGTATATGCTCATGTCTCTTCTGGTGTCAATGGTCTGCTTAATTGTGTGTTTATTTTCGCACATGGTTTTTGGTTTGAATTCTGGCGTGGTGATAAGGACTTGATTGATAGTCTTTTCGTGTCCCGCAATAGGTTCTTTGCTGGATCTTCATTCCTCACTTTCAAGCTTTTGGGTTACGCTCCTTATTTTTTCCAAATGTTCTTTGCGGTCTCTTATTTGACACTGTATTTGGCATGTAATTAGATGGTCTTTAAATGTTTTGCAGTCTAGCCGGAGCATGCATTTCAAGTGCAGTGTATTTGCATATCCTTGGTTTGTATCCCGATCTGCCTAAATAGCACGGTACGTCTTTTTACTTCCTTTCAAAGCCTTAAGAGTATCCTTAGCGTTAATAAACTGAATGTATCCGCAAGTGGCCTGTCTTTTAATATTTCGGATGATCTTGATGAAATCTAACGGTCCAAATATTCGAAAATCCTTAAAGAGTTCTTCTTCCGTTATATTCCAAGGTAATTGGCAGAATAGTCTAGTTCCAGAGGGTCTGGTAGGTATGGCCCTTGACTTTGCTTTGTTCTGTAATTTACGTAGCTCTCTAGTTTTGTCTTCTTTGTTGAAATACCTTATCTTTAGTATCCCGGCTGCATCCCCATCTCCATTTAATCGTATGTTTACGCTGCTTATTGGTCCCTTTTCTTCGGCTCTTCCTACAGCAGCTGCTAAGAAGGTGGTGCAAGGGTTGCAAAATACTAAAGTGCCTTCACCTTTTGGATTTTTAGTCACGTTGATTCGGCATCGGCCAGCCATGGTCTTTTCAGATTGAGTGATCTGGAAGCTAAGGTTGTGGATTAGGCTTTATAAACGCCGGGTTCGGAATAAACTGGGGCTTATTAGTAGGACATAGTTTTAATTGTGGTCTTACGGAAACGTGTTCCGTTGGGTCTTTGTTCCTTCTCGTGGAACGGTTATATAGATCAAGGTTACGGATTAGTCAGTGTCCGGGATTTGAATAGATAATGTTTGTGAAAAGGGCAGGGGTTGTGGAGGAATTAATGGTTAATTTACCCATCTTCCAGGAACTTAGGCCTGTTCTGGTATCTGTAGTGTGCAGGGCTGGCCTTCGAATGTTGGTTGATTTTGTAGGCCAATTGGGCTCAGTAGTGTTTCCTGGATACGATGTGCAGGGGTAGTGTCAGAGATTATTTTGACTTTGCGTTTGGTCTGATATTGATGTTGCAGCATTCTTCGAGTATGACACTTGCAGGCAATGAAGATGAGCCCTACGGTGATTAGGATTTGGCCCAAAGCTCCACCGTATATTAGGTAATGCGTGTTGGAGATGCTTCTGATGATTTCCTGCTTGTTTTAAACGACGGGTAATTTTCTCTATCGACTCTTCGCGGTTTTTCCATCCTTTAACGTCTGGTGCAGGGGCGTTTGAGATCTCTGTTTCTGGAGTGCTGATCAGTATTTGATGATAGTTTAACATGTCAGGAAATATGGCCTCTACATTGAGTGTTATTTCTGGTTTGTATATGTATTGAAAATCATTGCGTTGGTTTCCCTTACTTATGAGCAGATGTTTGTCGGTCTTGCTTACACAGCTGGGTGCCATACGTGAAATTCCTGTCTTCTGGAGGTGTATAGTTTGGTCTGGTTGTCCTGAACAGATTAGACGTAGATCTTCTTTTTGTCCTAAAGGATAGAGCCAGGATCCATCCATCTTTAGGTAACTCCATTGAGTGACGTTATTGGGAGTTATGGTTACATCGCAGGTTTTTATTATTTGTATTCTGGGTCTTAGCAACATTGATACCTCTCAATCTTCTTAAATAGTGGTTTCAGACAAGGGTCCGTTGGTTGAACATATGTAGGCATAATGTGTATATTGGCAATTCTGCAAGTCCTCATAATTCATTTTTATGTACTGCCTTTGGTCCGTTCCAATGATTAGGTATTTGTGGCTTGGCTTTATATATCCTGTTCCTATCCAATTATTGTTTGTTGTTTGCGATACAGCTAATGGATGCAGTCTATAGAGGTTGTAGGGTACTCGTTCTACTAATGGAAGATGCATGATAATTAATAACTTCCCGTTGTTGTAAACCGCGTCTACTTGCGTAGTTCTTGCGACTTCTTCTGCCCTTAAATGTTGAACCGTTATTGGAAATTCCAGTGCTCCACTTGCCTTTGCTATATCGGTCGTTACGTGCTTTAGTATATCTTTATTTAAGAAGGAAGGTTCCATCTTGTGTTCCTTTAGTCCCTGTATAATTTGCAGTATTCGTCGATTACTTTCAATTAGATGTTGCATTGCGACGTCTATCTTACGAGCGTAGATGGTTAAAGTAATTAGATACCTTAATTTATTTTCTCCACTGACTATGAATTTGAATTTCCGCTCCATGTCCGTTTCCATTTGGTTTATTACCTTAGCATGGGCTTTCGTAATATTGTATAAATCCTCTAGAGATTTGGTTATTATGTGTTCTTTCTCATTTGCTTGGTACACTAGCTCCTTTTGGTCTGTGAATAACTAGTCTATGTTGGTATTTATCTTGTCGACGTCTTCTGCCGTGACTAGTCTGAATAGGCTTTTACTGCGGCTTCCAATGAAACCTAAGGGCACCATCCACTTGTTCCTCATGCTTCCTGGAACTTTTATAGGATCTTCCATGGATTGTCCCATATCGGCGAGCGTGGTTTTTATCTCTGTCTGTATTTGAATTAGGGTGTTTTGTCTTGCTTTCATTAGGTCTGTCCCGAGCATAGCCCCACAAGTGTTCACTTCTATGAGTGCGGTGCAATTAGCCAGCAGGGTTTGGTAACTGTCGATCGCCCCGTGAGTTTCTAGAAAATCTTTTATGTTCACATGAATTGTTACCTGCCAATCAACCCTTTATAATCGTACTACTTTCATACGCCCATAATACATTCCTGGGTCTTCTTTTATTAGCTCTATCTCGAAATTCGCTTCTGTGAGGTCTAGAGAAGTTCCTGCGTGTACCATTATCACATAGAGGAGACAGAGAGACTTGTGCATGGTTTCCTGAAACGGTTATTCCTTTTATTCAGGGGCTAACTTTAATTTATCTATGTGTTTTCTAATACGTCTGCCATCGGGTAATTCTAATATAGCATTGTTTCTACTCAATATTTCAACGATTTTCAAAGGTTTATTATAATATTTATCGAACTTTGATGTTCTTATTTCCTTAAGCACATACACATAGTCTCCGACCTTGGCTTTTAGTTTCTTCTCTTTACTATCATATCGAGTTTTAGAGTGTAGTTTAGCTGCTATCTGATTATCCCTGGCGATGTTATTCATTTCATCCAATCGAATAAGTAAGTCCCGTAGGTACGTGTTATATGTATTAAGTTTTTCCTCGACTGGTATTTTTAGGGGGAATCTTGCGATTCTTCTAAAAACCAATTTATCAGGAGTGAATTTAGTAGCAGAGTGTAAGCTGGTTTTGTAAGTGAAAGCTGCGAAAGGTATTAATCTATCCCAGTCGTTATAAGATTCTGAATACGTTCTGATAAAATTAGTTAATGGCGCATGGCTTCTTTTTAATGATCCATTGGTCTGGGGTCTATATCCTGACGTGGTAAGATGTCGTATTTTAAATATTTTCATAAGTGTTTTCGTCAATTCTGACAGGAAACTGGTTCCTCTATCCTAAAATATTGCTTTAGGAGCCCCAAATTGACATATAAGGTGCTTAGCCCATGCGTTGGCTATTGTGGTAGATCGCAAATTAGGTATTGGTACCACAATCAAGTATTTTGTTAGATTGCATTGCATGGTCAGCATATGGCAGTTGCCTCGAGGGGTCATTCTTAATTTGCCTACGGTGTCGATGGATACCTTATCAAATGGTTCTATCGGTGTGTCCGTGATAATCATGGGCTCCCTTGTCTTAGTTCAATCTAACTTTTCATACTGCATTCTCGGCACTTTTGGACATAATCCAGAACGTCGTTTCGCATACCTGGCCAGTAATGTCTCTCTCGGATCTTCTGATATGTTTGGTTTACCCCTTTGTGTCCCCCTATCAGGCTCTTATGTAAATTTTGTATTATGCCATTTCTCTCCTCTGGTTCTGGACAATTCACCTGTTCGTAGCATAGGGTTACGGTGATTGGGCTACCCTCAAATGTTTTTGTCAGCAGTTTAGCTAATAGTCCTGCCTCTAGAGCATCCATCATGTCTCCTTTTCGCGAAATGCGAAAACTGGTGAGGTTTCTTTAAAGCATTGTAGTTCTGAGATTAGCTAAAGCGGTCTTTATGTTCGGAATAGTAAGACTGTCGAAGTACTTACGTTTTATAACTACGGATAGTATGTTATGATTCTTATATGACGTAACCAGGATCTGTCCTACCTTTGGTCTGGTTTCCTTTTATCTCATTTGATTTATTGCTCCTATATCAATCAATAACCTTGTTGTACTTTTTATACTCTCAATATCGCTAGTTACGAAGTGTACTAGGTTGTCTCTTTTATAGGTGAGGCTTTGTCGAGATGTTTTAATATTATTTCTTGAAATCAGTAGAGGCGGGAGTTGTTGTTCTTCTAAGCTCTTAGTATTTTCTAAACTTCGGTCACTGTGATCGATGGTGATAGTTTCATGCGACTCGGTTGAAGATATGCATAATGAGATCAGAGGTAGTAATTCGTTGAGAGAATGTTTGGGCGCTTGGCCATAATTTATATTTACACTTGGTGTTTTTTCGAATAAGGTTTAATGTAAGGGTTCTTTAGAGTCTCTGGAAATGCAAACTGCCTCGCTAAAACGCAAGTGTTTCTTAACTTTCCCAGTTAGAGGGGTACTTTTGGCTTGTGGTTGTTGGTTGCAACTGAATGGTGTGTCTGAAATGGGTTTAAATGCTTTTCTTAGTATCTCATGTATATTATCTGAATCTTCTGCGTCGGCGTCACTGTTTGTTCCATAAATAATTTTGTTGTCCAAGGCTAGGGGAGTCGGATTCCTCGTGCTAACTGGAGGCTGTCGTTCCAGTTGTGCCACTCGCCGTTCCATAACGTCGTCGTTAAGAGTTTTGGCGTTGTAAGGATCTATGGTATCTAAGTACTCTTGATATTCGGGATCTACTATATCTCCTTTGGAGAAATTACTTTTACCTCCAAGGGTGTTGTCTCTATCTCTCAACAGTTCATTAGAGTTATGGCCATATTGATTATATATTCTGTTATAGATCCTTCCCAGGGACGCGTTAAAATTTCTCCAGTCTTCTGTCGTTTCTATGTTTTCCGTAACTTTGTCACCTAAGTTTTTGCTTGACGTTAGGGGTTTTGAACTTCTACACGCTCCTTGCGAATCATCACTAGATTCTTCTTCTTGATTTTCTTCTATGGTGGTGACCTCCTCGGTCTCACTTCCTGAGTCTGCGGTAACATCCATACAAATTGGTAAATTATCCTTCTCTTGGTGGTGTTGAGTGTCAGTGTCAGAATCCGATGATTTGGTGGTTTCTTTCCGCAGCTTACTCCTCCTAGGGTAAGCCCGCGGTGGCACTTTATCTATGTCCGTGTTGATATGAATTGACTTTGTACTTCTTGATGCTAGCTCCGAGCTGGTTCCGACCTCGGTATCCATAGGGGGATTTGTTGGTAATGATCCTTGATTTGGTGATATTGCATCTCTTCTGATTGCTTCTAGGTTATGTGTTGTATTGGGCGTATTGACAGATTTAGTAGGAGGCCTCTGAGTACAGGGATTAGTAGATTGGGTCACAGATAAGGGCTTACGGGTATTCCTTGATGCTTAAGAGGTTGTCGCTCTTGAGGTACGAAAATCACTTCCTGTATTTTGGTTAGTCTTAGCTCTAGTTCGAAACGTCCTGGTTTGTATTTAAAAGTATATTGATACCCGGTGAATTTGAACATGTATCGCATTAGTTGTTGCCCAGGATCAGTTCTATTATGCATCCAGCTTAAAGGTTCATGATCTGCTCGTAGAACAAATCTTTTTCCTAGTAGGTAGGGTCGGAATTGGTGCATGGCATATAATGCGGCTAAACATTATTTTTCTGTAGTACTATAATTTCTCTCAGCCTCATTTAGGGTTCTTGATAAGTATGCTACAAGATGATTGTATCCGTTCCGTTCCTGGCTTATTACTGCTCCAATTGCGTAGTCAGAGGCGTCGGTAGTCAGCGTAAATTCTTTCTTAAAATCCGGATAAATTAAAATAGGGCTTTCACATAACCGCTTCTCCAGTAACTCAAAACTTTCATCCTGTTGCGGTCCCTAGTCACTATACTGCTAGCCTTTCTTTAAAAGATCGGTTAGTGGCTTTGCAATTTTCGAGAAATTTTCTATGAATCTTCGATAGTATCCTACCAGGCCTAAAAATTGTCGAATATTTTTTATAGTAGTTGGTTTTGGGAAGTCTTTTACTGCCGAAATCTTCTTAGGATCAGGTTCAACTTCTCTTGCGCTGATTACATCCCTTAGGAAGGGAACTTTACGTCGTAAGAATTCAATCTTGTCAGGTTAAAGCACCAGTCTAGCATCTCTCAGGCGATCCAAGAGTTGTCTCACTTTTCTATTGTGTTCCTGCAAATCTCTTGCGTATACTATTATATCATCGAGATATACCAGCATTTCTGTGTTTTGGAGTCCCTTCAATACGTTATCCATTAGTCTCTAGAACGTAGTGGGTGCGTTCTTTAACCCTTCCGGCGTGCGTACATATTGGTAGTGACCGTTTGGAGTAGTAAAGGCGGTCTTGCATTTGTCTTCTGATTTCATAGGTATCTGTTGAAACCCACTGGCCAAATCGAAGCATGTAATGTAACTTGCTCCTCCTAGTTTGTCTAAAATATCTGCTATATTGGGTAGAGGATATGCATCCCCTATAGTTTTCTTATTTAACTCCTTGAAGTCAATAACTATTCGCTAACGGGGGTCACCATGACTGTCTGGTCGTTTCGGGACTACCCAAATGGGAAAGTACCAAGGTGAATTTGAGGGTTCTATAATGCCGTCCTTCAGTTTCGTCTTTAGTTGGTCACCTTTGACTTCTCTATGTATTGGGGGCTGACGATATTGTTTGGTATGTATGGGTACATTATTTTCTAATGGTATCTTGTGTTCTACCTTATTAGTAAAAGGAAGGGGATCTCCAGACAATAAGAATACGTTACAGTACTCATCTATTATCTGGTTCACACTGTCTTTTTCCTCCTGATTAAGGTGACCAATCCGAATTAAACTTCGTAGTAAGTGAGCTCGTTCCCGTTGCTGGCCTATTCTGTTGGGTGGCGTTTCCGGTTCAGTCTCTGTGTCAGGGTCGAATTCGGGGGTAGCATATTCAAACGGCAGAATTTCCACAGGGTCTATGTTTACGCAGATGTCTTCTTCTTGGGTATTTATTGACATCACTCGGCAAGTATTATGGTCATTTCGTACTATTCTTTCTCCTTTATATACCCGATCATTGTTGAGTTCTAATTTGGGCAGATATCCTTCTTTCAACTCGCTGGGCTTGATAGCGATCTGGAGTACTTGTCTAGTTCTCCCTTTTAATACATATTTGTGTTCGGATTTTTGTTGGTCGAAGGACGATTGATCTAGATCTAGTTGATTGTCTGTGAATAATTTGCTTATGGAAGTTTCGGATAAATCACTATGTTCTTTACAAGGGTCACTTGCTTTATATATCTTTTTCGTTTTCAGCTTATATTGATCACTTGTTGATTGGAAAGGAATAGGATGCATAACATCTTCGCTTATCATAAGGGCTTTGTTATGATATGATATAACGGCTTCCTCCTTTTTTAAGTAGCCTCGTCCAATTATCCCATCTTGGTCAATTTTGAATTTATCCGTCACGACATGAAACTTCGCCGGTGACTCTTGTATGGTTAAATATGTGGTACCTAAAGTTTTTACGGTCTCATCTGTAATCCCACCTAGTGTACCTATATCGCCTACATCAATCTAGAGATCAGGATGCAAGGAACCGAGTTTAATTAGGTTAACCGAGGCTACATTGTCTATCATAAAGGTCAACCATGGTACTCGACCCTCACGGATGCGCAGCCTTATTACTGCGGGTTCGTCATCCCCTGAATCTTCTTCTCGAGGTCTTGCACACGTAATAATTCGCCTAATGGTCTCTGTATTTTGTTTTGGACCAGCAGGATCTGTCCTCGGGGCTCGTCTCTCGTTATCGGGGGCTCTTGTCTCCTTGCGTATGGGGTCGACTCGGTATTGTATGGGCTCGTCAGCGGGATCTAGTGACGAGCCTCTATCAAGTTTCAATTACTGTCTGTTGGTCTTGTTTCTTGGGTGGGATTATTAGCTGATCTTCTCCAGGATTCATTAGGCCACGCTTGCCCGCCGGGTTTTGATTCCACGGCCCTCCATAATTAGTTCTTACCCTGTAGTCATTCCTGGCATAGTCGTTGTTATTGTAATTCAGCTAATGATTAGCGTATCTTGTTCTGGAATTTTCCCTCATGGGGTCATATAAGCGTGAATCGTTATTATATTGTGCGTAGTATCCATTCCTGTTAGTCCGCTGATACTGCTCCAGGGGTCCGTTCGGACGCTCATAATTTCCTCTGGATGGGAAGTGATACATCGGACGATAATGTCCTTGTCGCGAATAGTCCATTTGGTCGTGGTATTGCGTTGGTCCATATTGTCTATTCGTATTATAGCCATTAGTCCTATTAGTCCAAGCTCCTGGTGATGGAATTTCCTTCGCTATGACTCGAACGTTTTTACGACTATACTCACGATCGTTTGGTCTATAGTTTATGCTGCCTCGGCCTTCCGTATAGGACCTATCATTTTTACGTTTAATTGAGCTTGAGAATTCTTCATCCTCCTCATCACCTTTAATTTGTCTATGCCTAGGCTTTGCGTCTGGTAAGATGTGCCTTTTAATCAGATTTTCTAATTCTACTGCGGCTTGATACGCCTCATTTAAATTAGCGGGCCGTTGGCTATGCACCGTAGTGGCGATTTCTGCTGGTAATCCCTTTTTGAACATAAGTAGCGCTACCTCTTCTAATGGCTTGATCCGCTCGGTAATTTGTTGTGATGTCACTCCAGGTTGCCTTAGTGCTCCACGGGCTCCCATTAATAATATATTTAATCTATCATAGAACATCCCAACTGATTCTCCCTTTTTCATTGTTATGTTGTGTATTTTCTTTGAGTAGTAAGAATAATTCTTTCCGGGCGCGAATCGCTCTTTTAAATGTTTTACTGAGGACTCCACATCTTTAAACGCGTATCCATAGATAGAGTCTTGGGCTTCTCCTTCTAAGCACCCAAGTACGTTTTTTATATACATGTCTTGTTGGCTCTCCGAAAGTTGGGCAGCCCCATTTCTGACATCTATTAGGAAATCCTTAAGTGGTCTGTTGTATCCATTAAAGGTGTTTAAACCCTTAATGGCGTTCTTCAGATTGAAACTTAATGCCATTGTAGTCACTAGGGCTCGGATGGATTCATCGGTGTTTTCATCAGCACCTTGAGTATGGTATGCGGGTTCCTCTCCTTCCCTATGTGGGTTCGGGGTTATTGGGTTCGCTACGTCGAACATATTGGTCTTGAAATTTGGTCTAATCTTTTTGGTCTCCGTCTTAGCCTCTGTGTACTTTATTCCGATTTTTTTCTTCTAAATTGTATTCTTGTTAATTCCAATATATATTAACGTTTGGTCTTCGTTGTTTTTATCCTTGGGGTTGTTTAGCTTTACAAGATGTAACCGATGCGGATGTTCAATTTATACTTATATATTTTATCGTTGAAATAATGGGTGAATATTGTTGTTATTTCGTAATTATGGATGCTTTAGAGCAGAGATAATTAGATGTTTATGAATATATATATATATATACATATATATATATATATGTTTATGTATAATTTGTATTTATTATTATATTTGATTATAACTATCAGACATTGAATTATAATTAATTAAGATAGGCAATATGATAAAGATAGGGGCAGAGGCGTCATATATTATTGAATGATTTTGTTTATAAATGCAATTGCCCGATTCTCAATTGTGATGTTTATATAATGAGTTGTTATCTATCTCTCTTGTTCTGTGTCACGGAAGGGGGAATAGGAGGGGAGTTAGAGAGACATCAGTATGGTTGCCCAATGCCAATAAAATTTGGCTTAATGTTCGGCCTTACCAATCCTTGTATCTTCTTGAGTAAATGTAAATAAATTTCCTTGAAAAGAGTTCCATTCATGGCTAGATACCTGGTTTCTTTCCTTGCTCTTGTTCTTCTGATTTTTTTTTGTGCAGTGGTATTGTACCACTTCGCCCATGACGAAAATTCCCACCAGTGTCATCGATCTTGGTACTGCCATCTTTTGTCTTTTCTCTTTTCAAGCCTGTAGCGGATAGGAAGGGGAAAAGAAAAAAAAATGATTGTGTCAGAATTTTTAGAACAAGAGATTGTCATGGGCAAAGGGATAAGAGTTTACAATCGGCAGCAACAGGGTCCCTCCGATTAGGAAAGATACTAATCTATATGAATATATATAGCTGAAAATTTAAATTATAGTAGAATGAATTAATTGGTATTGTATTAAAAAAAAATATATATATATATATATTTAGTATTATATAACATTATAAAACATGTATATAACATTATTTCAATGTTTCTTATCATGGCTAAGATATATCATTCGATCACTTCCAAGAAAATGATCAAATATTTACTAATATATGTATTCTTCTTAAACACATGGCCTATCAATTTTCGAATAAGTCATATTTGGTTTATTGCATTTGAATAATGCATCTAAGTTCACAATTTCCGACACTCTAACCTCCGGATTAATTTTTTTGTATATGGGAAATTATTCGTTTTAAAGTACTTGCACCTTTATATTGTCAACTTAATGGTTTGGATTACATTTTTGATATTTTCCAATCTAATTTTAAATTATAACTAATTAACCCGGTGATTTTTTTAATATTAATTAATTACTAATAATAAATTTTATCAATAATTTAATTAGCGCGAACGTATTTAAATTAATTATTTAACGATTATATTGTCAGTGTTAGTATTACTATTATTCAGTATATTGTTTATTTATAATTTATTATAGTAAATTGTATTCAATTTATGGTTTATTATAATAAAATGATTATGAAGTATTGTTGATTCGCATGAGTTACCCAGCAGTTAGTTATCGAGACCAAGGTGATTACAACGTTAATGATTATGGGTTGTTGTTAGTAATGTAATTTTTCTCTCCGCTATCTTGCCTGAATTTCATGATACATTGTCTCTGTTAGTGTTATTGCGACCCGATATTTCGGATCAAAGACCTGTTAGGTTTTATTTGTGGCGAGGTTTGATTAATGGTGACCCCTCTGCCGATACTTAGATTCTCAGCGGTGGTCGAAATCATATGCTCGCCGACTAGGAGGGAATGCCAGGAGGGACATTGCCTCTTATATAATGTGCTATATTAAAATAGCGTTATGGCAATGTCGGGTTGCAAGGATGGAAGAAATCTCCTTTTCATTGATAACCGTTATGACCTGATTCGTTCTTCCCTAATCGATATGGAAAGAACAAATCTTGCTTCATAACTCTACCAACTATTTCGTGAGATTTACTTAGGATTAGAAGGTTATCACCTGCCGCTCATTCACTCGATCGTGAGGGCCTTAACACCCGACAAACTCAGTTATGAGTCAGGTGCGGCAAACCCTCACGGCATCTTGGTAACGAGTCTTAGGGTGACAAAAATTTTACAACAAGTATAATACTTAATTCAAAATATTTTTTTTTTTTTTTTTTTCGCTTTCTGCTATCGGCCACTTGGTGGCAACGCGATAGCTAACTCGGCAGAGAAATACTCTCGTCCGCGAAAGCACTCGCTGCTTGCAGGCCAACGGCAGTCAAGCAGCGCATAATTCTACTAGAACAATAAGCATCAGGTCTTGATCCTTTTCTCATCGACGCAATAATTCCCGAAGCCAATGTATTATTGGTTAATTTACTTATACAGTTGTATGTCTTTCCCAATATTAATTTAATGCATGCAAGTTTAACTTAGTCATCGTAAAATAATAAAGTCTCGCGAAACAATCTGCACTATAATGAAAGAGTAGTACCGCCGTGTTTGTACATTAAAGGTAATTACCAGAAAGTGATTGCATGTATTGTAGAAAAAGAAATAGCATAACAAAGATTATTATTAAAAATTGTTAACGTGTGTTTGTTTGCTTGTGCACCCTAATCTCCGAAATTATTAAACGTATATTCAAAGAGTTTCAATGGATAACCTAAGCTTAGCTCAAAGCAACGTACAAGCATTATTTCATCGAAATCGGTTCACGGGGAAAAAGGTGTATCTAAACTTTTTGAGCGACAATTTTCCATTATTTTGCAATATCATATATATTTATAATATTATGCGCTGTTACATACAAAATAGTATGAATATGGCTGCTGCATGCAGAACATTGAAAAAGGATGAACATTTTTTTTTTTTTTTAAATTCTTACTAATAATAAAAAGTTCTAAAATTAGAAAAAATTTTAATTTTACTATTAATGTAGCTTAAATATATATATATATATATATATATATATATATATATATATATATATTGTTTTTAGGAAAAATAAAAATTTTTAAATATGTCAATTTTTAATTAATAGATAAATCTATTAATCTAACAGGGAGATTATTAGTACAGGGATAATCATGACCCAATAAATGTATATAATTGTATGTTTTTATTTATAATATGGTTAATAACATGGTACAATAATATGGTATACGACGCATACATTAATATTTAGTAATATTGTAGTAATTATCGAAGCAGAAGGTGTAATCTTCTTTTTTTTGTTTCAAATAATCAACTTGCTTCACTCTGTGACCTTAATATTTTCACTTACAATAATTCATTCAATTTACAATCATTTATTCACACTTTATCACTAATTTCCAACACTTCATTTACTCACTATCGCGTTATTTTCATTTATTGTAATTATAATTTTTTTTTATTATTCACTTTTTATTTATTCATGTTTATATATTTCTATTTTTCTTCTCGCTTCATTTTACTTTGTTTTAACGCAGTTTCTTTCTTTATGTTATTCTTTATATTAATTATTTATTATTTCATTTGTTTCATTTCACTCATTTTAATCCGCTTATGTATATACATATATATTTTATTTCCCTTTTTTTTATTTTGTTGCAATTTATTTATCTGTTTTTCTTTTAATTCATTATTTATCTTACTTATTATTTATTAACATGTATATTATTTTCATTTTATTATTATTCTTCCTTTATTTATTCTTTTTATTTATTGATTCGCTGCACATTATTATTATTCTTTTATTCTAATTCGTAAATATATTTTTATTTTTAATTCACTTTCTTTTATTTTATTTTTCTTTATTTATCTTTCGTTTATTTTATTTATTATTCTCCTATTTATTCGCGTTATTTATTATTCTTTTATTTTATTCTTTTATTTTATTTATTCTCGCACTTTTGTTATTATTTCATTTATTTTTCTTCTTTATTTCATTGATATTATTTCTTTTATTTTATTTTATTTTATTTATTATTCTTCTATTTTATTCTTTTATTCTATTATTTTTTTATTTTATTAATTTTTATATTATTTATTTACGTATTTCATTATTTTTTATTTATTTTCCTTTATTTCAGTTATGTTATTCTTTTTATTTTAATTCGCGCATGTATTTTTACTTCACTTTCTTTTATTTTATTTTATTTTGTTTATTATTCTTTTATTCTATTATTTTTTTATTTTATTAATTTTTATATTATTCATTTACGTATTTCATTATTTTTTATTTATTTTCCTTTATTTCAGTTATGTTATTCTTTTTATTTTAATTCGCGCATGTATTTTTACTTCACTTTCTTTTATTTTATTTTATTTTGTTTATTATTCTTTTATTTTATTCTTTTTTTTTATTTATTCACGCACTTTTATTATTTATTAATTTATATAATATTTTCATTTTATTATTTTTCTTTTACAGACCACTTTCACACTAACACTAACTTTTACTTTTTTTGTCCCTTTTATTTTCCGTATCATTGACATTCATGCAATTGTCACAGAGCGAATAGTCTAAGATCACAAGTTCACATTTTCACACTTTCTCTTCTGCTTATTATTTTTATTTATAAAATTTTAAATCCCTTTTAGTTTACATGTGAGAGAATAGGAAAAAGAACCTTGAAGATCAGCTGCGCGTTATCTCGCGGTGACGTAATATTTATCGCTGCATTCCTAGCATAATCACTCGCATGCCTCGGCGATTCGACGGCCAGGCAAATCACGGAAAGAACGGCATTAGATCTCAAAATAAAACTCTTTAATATCTAAAATTTTTATTTAATATACCAAGTATTTTAATAAAAATGCTTTTATTTTATCATGTCTGATTGAATTTTTAATCCTGTATTTTTTCAAAATTATTTACAACATCACCATTATATTGACATGAACACATTTTGAAATAAATTCAATAAATTTAATAATGTTATTAAATATTTAAAATTATTATTAAATAAAATATTTTTTTTTTTTTTTTTTATATAAAATGTTATTATTAAATAAAAAATTTTTATTTAGTTTATCCTTTTGCTTCATTATTCACTGTCACTTTTCCACTTATTTTATTCTCACTGTTCACTTTCACTTTTCTTTATATAAATAATTTTTTTTTATATATATATTGTTCTTTTATATGTATGCCATATACATACATAGACGCATATCTCACATCCACTGTATAATGTTGAACAAAATTTTCCGCATGGTATTTAGTTGTATCAATGTAAAAATTGCCACCGCATTCGTAGCATAATCATTTTCACATCGCGGCAATCCGACGACCGGGCTTCGCGCGGAGAGAGCTACATTAATTCTCTTTAAGACATAAAATAAAATCATTTTAATATATTTATTATCAAGATATAGACCATTCTAATAAAAATAAAAATGTTTGTATTCGCTATAAAACAATAAAAATATAAATAAAATATTTACATTTGACAAGAAAAAATAAGAACATTTCATCCTATAAAAATTTATTATCACTATTTTATTAATTTCATCGCTGATGCGATCCGACGGGAAATCGCGCGGTGAAGGTTATACTAGTTCTCTTTCACAAAGGATAAAATAATACAGTCTGTCAAGTAAGAGCGTGGTCGGCTTTAACAACAGGTAATAAACGATTCTGCTCTAATTCCTTCGCGAGCTGATAGAGGGAAGCTTTGTCCTTGATGCATTGTCAACAAAGATTCAGTTGTCTTTGATCTTTTGAAAGAGAATCACGTTAAACGCCATGAGTGCTAAGTACGCGTCGCGCTACGAGGCTGTGTTCCTTTGCATCCACCCGAAAGGTCCCAAAATGTCGCAATCAGCGGCTGCTAAATATATGAAAAAGTCGAAGGCATTTGTACAGAAGTGGATACAGCGATATAAAGTTGCTAAAAATGTCGATGATTTACCAGAACGTGGGTCGATAGAAAAAGTGAACAAAAAAGATGAAAAAAGAATAGTGAGTCTGTTTTCGCGGAATCCTGCTTTAACACTGCGGCAAGGACAAGCAAAATTAATGGCAAAAGATTTAGATATATCCTACAAAACTATGCGAACCCATCTTCGTACTCATCATCTAAAATGGCGCAACACAATGAAGAAGCCTCTGTTGACTGAAAAACATGTGACAAAGCGACTCGCTTGGGCGCATGAGAATATTGATAGAGATTTTGAAAATGTCATTTTTACTGATAAATGTTCTATATGGGCACGTTCTGTCCTCACGCGAGCCTGGTAAACTTCCACCAATAGGCTTGTTCAGCGGACTGTAAAACATGGAATAAAGGTGCATCTTTGGGGCTGCTTCTCAAAGCAGGGATTCGGCACTTTGCACCTCTTTACTGACAACCTAAATGCCGAGAAAATGATAAAAATCTACAAAAAGGCTTTACTGCCATCTGCCAAACGATGGTTCATCACAAAAAATGAAGATTGTATTCTGCAGGAGGACAACGATCCTAAACACCGCAGCAAGCTCTGTACTCAGTGGAAGACTCAATCTGGCATCGTTACATTGGGTTGGCCGTCGCAGTCGCCCGATGCAAACCCTATTGAAAATGTGTGAGCATATATTAAACGGAAGCTTCGTGGAAGACGCACATACACTTTGAAGCAGTTGTCTTACGAAATTCGTCGGATCTGGAGATCCTTGCCACTAGAATACGCCGTCAAATTAGTAGAAAGCATGCCTCGGAGATGCCAGGCAATTATCGACGCCGGTGGTGACTGGACACATTATTGACCAAATTGCATCATTGTTTGTAATGTGTACAATGCATATATAAATATAAAAGTTTCATCAAATAAATTTTTTTATAAATTAACACGACCACGCTCTTACTTGACAGACTGTAAAAGAATTATTAAATTTAATACAATTTTTTAGTTTAGATTAATAGACATCATCAATTAATTTAGATTTAATATATCTTGTATATTAATTTTAATAATATAATTACTTTTAATACACTTTTTAAACACGTTAGTAACGAAACCTTAAGAACAAAATAATTAAGTTTAAATTAGTAAAAATGTACATCAATTATTTTTTTTTTTTTTTTTTATTAATTTGGATACAAGAATATTTTAATTTTCAACTGTGAGAGATTTAGAACTTTGAATCAATACAAATTTATTAAAATAAAATATAATTTTAATTTTAACAGCCTATTTTATATATTTTATATATTTAATAATAAAATTAATATAATTTGTATATTAATTTTAATAAATTTAACGACTTTATTTATAAAATAATTTTATTGACACTTTCTTATTAATTACAAGCAATAAAAATTTTGAAATCGATTAATTTATTAAAAATAGACATTCTATAAAATACTTATTTTTAAACGAAAGTTTTTCATTTGCGGTACAAATTGAACAAAATTAATTAGCGTACAATTTTATTATAACTTCTCCGTAAAAGTTTATTAAGAAAAAAAAAATAGTATTTCAAGATATAAAATCATTCTTAATAAAATAAATTAATAATTGAAAAAAAATATGCACTACGATTTTAATGTACGAAAATATCAAGAATCAATATTTTTTTTTTTAAATATTATATATAAAATTATAATATATTTTATAGAAGAATTACTTTAACTTTAATTAATTCTTGAAATTAAAACGTACACACATTGTTTTGATCAACTAAGCAGAGTAAATTTTCCACTGTTCAATCGTATTTTACATACTTTGTCATAAAATGTTGCACGAATTTTCAAGCATAGTCACTATTATATCATGAAAATTTAATAACTATACAATAAATGACAGTTAATCGCATTAGTCATTTAAAATCTATGTAACATAATCAAAAAAAACTATTTTCTCAGACATGAGAAAAAAGGCAAGTTTAACAATAATCTCCATAACACAATTAACAATAATACAACCTAATATCCTAAATTAAATTGCTTTTTATCATAACTTGTTATTATCAAGATAATACATCTTTGATTAAAATTTTCTAAAGTTTTTGTATAACTTATGTTATAGTTATCATCCTTAGTTTTTGTAAATAATTACTAAATAATTTTAACAACCTTCTAAATGTAGTTAGAAATATAATTATATCAGAATCCTTTATAAGGGACATAGAATTTATTATTATTCGATCACAACCTTGATAAAAATTTATAGACAATATAAAAAGGAATTAGTAGTTACCAATAGAAAAGTATAACATTCGAAATACTAAATTTTTATACTTTTGAATATCAAGTACAAGATTAATTTAGAAGAATATTATGTAAATTAAAAATGGTATAATATATTGAATGCATTATTATTTGCGGTATTTGAAACATAAGTTGCACAAATGGTTTTTTCAAGATTAAAATTAGTTGGAATTACAAAAATGTAAAAATTACTTTTTTAACTTTAAACTTAAATTTTAATTCTATTCCTTTTCTATATTTCTTTTTCAACCATAGAATATTTAATTACATTTGCTAGTTAAAACTAAAGATAAAAAAAAATTCAGCTTAGTGGAAGGACTTGAATTGAGAGATACTCAATTTGAAAATATAATGTATAAAATCTAGTGAAAAACAAATATCAAAATGCCTATTCTTCTCTATGAAATTTGTAAATCTACAAAAATAAGTCTGGTCCCAGCAGTGGAATCTTTTTTTTTTTTTTTTTTTATTTTTTTCACTTGATTTCTGAATTACAAAATGCATTGAAAGATGTAGCTGCTATATAACATTTTTGACAATAACTTGTAACAAGCTGTTACTAGATTTATTTAAACTGTTTATCTACTTTTTCAATAAGACTAGTAAATATATATATACTTATTGCCTTTACTATACTGCTGGTTTTTTATCATTTTATGAATTATTATAGCAATTGGAGTCTCAATACTCTGATATTTAATAAATGAACATTAATTTATATACCCATATATATTTTATATAATTTGAAAAAAAATAATTTTTTGTTATAAATTATTATTTTCAGTTTTTTCAACGATTACTTTATATTTCAAATAAAAATTTTATTTATTATGTTAATAATTTAATAGTTATGTAAAATTAACTTAAATAATCAAGACTTTCCCCTTTTTGAATAAATATGTCAAACTGTAATCTATTTTGTTACTACTTTTAAATTCACAATATAGAAGATTTTATAAATCAGTTATAACTTTGAAAGACACTATTATTTAGGTGACTTTACTCCTTTCATTATTTTAATCTTAAAAATTTCGAAACTTTTTAAAAAATATATTAAATACTTATTCTTTTAAATTTCATACATTTGATAAATCTATATTTTATGCAAGATAAAATAATTTTGTTAATTTCAAAACTTTTGAGTTATATAGAAGAATTTTTTAACAATTATCAAAAAATGTAAATAATTCAAGATTATTGACAATTGTTTTCATTTATGTTGAAAATGTATTAAAAAATTGTAAGAATATTATAATATAAACGAAAATATAAAAGGCGCTTTCAAAAAAAGGAAAACTAATCTTTGTCAATAATTAAATAATTCAAATATAACTAACATAATTAATGCAACAAAAGTCCCTCAGTGTTAGCGGATACCCGGCGCCTCCACCAAAAATTTCGCTGTTACGTGCGGGGCTACACGCACGATACGAAATTTTAATATTTATTTAAATGCGGGACCCGCCAACCCGTCCCGTACGGGCTCGCCCGCACATCGCGAACCGAAGGGACCCATGCTGTCGCGGATTATGGATATGACTGCCTCTACTTCATTCTTTAGTGGGGATCAGGCGCAGAGAGGAAAAGCGAAATTAATCAAGTTACCATTCATAATGATTATAAGTAAAATCTTACCTGGACCTTAACGTGTCCTAGAATTTCGAAGGTGCCCGTGCGATGAGAAATTGAGGTTCAAAGTAATTACCGCAAACAGTTCTTCTTAATTATTGTTCTTTATTTAATAATTTATACGAACACACTGACACAGTTAGTGAACGTCACTTTTCTAGCATACACTAATACACGCAGCACGCGGCCGAAACCGGGATGAAACTAAGATAAAATTATTAAAATGGAATATTGATCAATATATATTAAAATATTAAGACTCAAAAAATTAAACGACGATACGACGGAGCTTAGATTACTGCTGTTCTTTCCCAACGGTCAACTCCTCGCGGCCCGTTGGTACTCATATTTAAAGACCTTGAGGTGGAGGCATCGTGGGGATTTTTGCTTATTTGGCATCTGCAAGAGCCTCGGTGGACTCCCGAGCCTCCCCCGCGCCTCCCAACTAAAATGCAACTTTAGATATTTTATTTGTTCAAATGTGTGTGCCGAGGCGAGTTGAGTAACACAACTCTCTATAGGTGTGTGAGAAAAATATTTAATTATAAAAATAAGTTTATTTTCCATGTCTCCTGGGTTTTTTCCACAGGAGTCAATTTGCAGCGTGATTGCAAGTATCACCCACCTTTATTCTACATATCAATTCAAATCGTACGCGTGGACTCGTGGGATATCTCAAGTTCATGTGCTATCTCTCTCAAGCTAGTATGACGGTTTTCAAGCACTATTTCCTTAATTTTATCAACGTTATCTGCGGTCGAAGCCGTCGATGGGCTTCCGGAACGAGGCAAGTCTTAGACGACTTCACGGCCCTTCTTGAAGGCTTTGTACCACTCATACGCACGGGTTTTCGATAGTGCTTTATCACCAAAAGCCTTTTGCAACATTTTCAATGCATCGGCACATGAAATTTCATTCGCAATTCAAAATTTTAAACAAATTCTGTGTTCAACATAATCACCCATTGTAAAAAATCGGCACGCACTATTGACATCGACTGACTTAACCAGCTACTGTAAACACATTTGTTGACAGATCCCGCTCAAACTTGGTATAGTTATTTAGGACACATGTACCAACCTAGAAAAAAAAGTTTCACCTGCCTAAATTGCCCCGCCAGATTTAAATCGACAATTCCCGGTACTTTTTTGACAGAACGTATATATATACTAGGTTGTTCAAAAAGTTTTGAAAGCGACATCTATAAAGCAGTAGAAGAACCAAAATTTTTACGCCTTTCATATAAACATACCCAAAGTTTCATTCCACTCTGTCAATTCATTGTTTGTTTACAAGCCATTTGAAGTTGACGTGTCAGTGTGTTTTTTTTACAATGGAAAAAACCGAATATCGTGCAGTGATAAAATTCTTTGTTTTCGAAGGTTTATCAGCAACGGAAATTCATACAAAAATGGTAAAAGTGTTAAAGGAATCTGCTCCTTCATTTCCAACTGTGCATCGATGGGTTTTAGAGTTTAGATGTGGTCGATAAAGCGTTGAAGACGATCCACGCTCAGGACGTCCAAAAAGTGCATCAACACCAGCATTCATAGCAAAAGTACAGGATATGGTTTTGGAAAATCGTCGATTGACCGAGAGAGATTTAGCAGAGGTCCTAGTGATCTCATTAGGCAGTGTGAGTCATATTTTAAATGAAGTTTTGGGTTTCAGAAAGCTCTGTGCACAATGAGTGCCGCATTCGCTCACAATGGAACAAAAACACGTTCGAATGCGACTTTCTGAGCAACATTTGGAGCTTTTTTGAAAGGATAAAAAGGATTTTTTGCATCGATTCATCACTATGGATGAGACTTGGGTCTACCATCATGACCCTGAATCAAAACAAGAGGCTAAAGAGTGGTGTCAACCAGGCACTTCGGCACCGAAGCGAGTTCGTGTCCAGAAATCGGCGAAGAAGGTGTTAGCGTCAGTTTTTTGGGATGCAAAAGGGATTTTGTTGGTGGATTATCTCCAAACTGGCAAAACAATAAATTCTGAATATTATTGTAACCTTTTGAACCAATTGGATGAAAAAATTAGTAAAAAAAGACCCGGTTTGCACAAGAAAAAAATCATTTTTCATCAAGATAATGCACCCGCTCACACAGCTCAAAAAACCATCACTAAAATAACCGAATTAAAGTACGAATGGTTGCAGCATTCACCTTATTCGCCTGATTTAGCTCCCTCTGACTTCTGGCTGTGTCCACACCTCAAAAAAATTTCTTTGTCAGAAGTATTTTTCATCAAACAAAGAGGTTATAGCCGTTGTAGAGGAGTATTTTGCAGGCCTTGCAGAAAGTCACTTTCATGATGGGATAAAAAAGTTGGAAGACCGTTGGACCAAGTGTATTGAACTTATGGGAGATTATACTGAGCAATAAAAGTGATTTCACCAACAAAAAAAAGTATCTTCATTTCCGCTTTCAAAACTTTTTGAACAACCTAGTATATATATGTATATATATATATATATATGTATGTATGTATGTAAGTATACACGCAAGGACAAAGAATCCGCATTTCGGCGCACGTTCTTATGTATTAGGTTGCTGCAGATGAAAGGCCGATTTAGCAATGACATAAGGTTGGCTGCAATTTTAGTGTATCATGCTGGCACAAGGCGCGCAAATGATATGACATATTGAAGTATAAATACTGCTTTCTTGGCTTATGTAGTCATTTCTGTTTTGCACTTCATAGTGATCGTAAAAACCAAAAGAGAAAGTGAACATAAAAGTGAATCAAAAATGACTACTTTTACTATACGAATTTAAATTAGAGCACAACGCAACGAAAGCAACGAGGAATATTAACAGCGCATTTGGACTTGATACAGTTAGCGAACGAACCACTCGGCGGTGGTTCGAAAAATTTCGATCCAGAGATATGGCCCTTGGAAATGAGCCACATGGACACCCAGGACCATCGATCGATAACGACGAGCTGCGTGCATTAGTGGAGTCTGAGCCCCGCCAAACCATAAGGAATCTTGCCGAGAAATTAGGCGTTCACAATTCGATAGTTTGCCGCCACTTGCAACAACTTGGAAAAGTGAAAAAGCTTGACAAATCGGTTCCGCATGATCTTACCGAGGAAAACATGACGTTTCGAATAGAGATTTCAAGTTCTCTTCTCTCCCGCAACAAAAAGGAACCGTTCTGTCACCGAATTGTTACCTGCGATGAAAAGTGGATTTTATACGATAATCGTCGCCGATCGGCCCAATGGCTAGATGCCGATGAAGCGCCAAGACACATGCCGAAACCAAGCCTTCATCCAAAGAAAATAATGGTAACTGTTTGGTGTTCTGTAGCTGGAGTTATCCACTATTCGTTCCTGCAACCTGGTGAAACTATCAATGTTGAGAAATACTGTGCTCAACTGGATGAGATGCATCAGAAATTGATAGTCCAACGATCTAGGCTTGTCAACAGGGATAAAGTGATACTGCTTTATGATAACGCACGACCTCATGTATCGAGAACAACAGTCCAAAAATTAAACGAGTTATGCTATGAGACTCTCCCTCACCCTCCATATTCACCAGACCTCTTACCAACAGATTACCATTTCTTTAAACATTTGGATCACTTTTCGACAGGGAAAAGATTTAATGATGAAGCTGCTGTCAAAAATGCCTTAGAGGAGTTTCTTCGAACCAGAAACTCGGACTTCTACGAATCTGGAATAAATTTACTTGTATCTCGTTGAGAAAAGTGTGTTGTTCCTATTGGTACCTATTTTGATTAAATAAATTGTCTATAAAAAGTCACAGCTGTTTAAAAATTTACTACTAAATCGGTCATTTCATCTGCAGCAACCTAATACTTGTAGAATGTTAGTAACATAGATTAACAATGTCTTAAGAAATAATTGTAGTAATAGAAAAAGAGCTCGCTAAGTTGAAGTTGAAATTTTGGAATAGCCAGATTATTATGATGTCTCTGTAATACGAAATGATGATTATTCTGGGAGATATGATTCTTGTTCGGAATCAGATAATGATTCTGAAGATGATGATGATAAAACTGATGTTAAAGATAAAATAGATCTTGGCCATTTGAAATTGTTCAAAACAATTATAGGTTCTTACAGTTATTCTCAAAAGAAATTAGAGGCAAATCATGTTTATGAATGGGTTGGTGGTGAAACAAAGTATAATGAGTCTTCGGAAAATAAAATATTTTCGAAAAATAGCGATTGTAAGAAAATATTAGATAGTTTTAATGCTTTTCAAATTTTGACTGAAATTTTCGAATTTTTCTTTTTTTTTTGAACTTATTCAGATTCTTGACTTTACTATGTCATATCGGTATGAATTTTCTTTGGGTGACTTGCACAAATTTATTGGAATTTTAGTTTTTTGTAGCTTTAAGAAAAGATTAGTTCAGCTAAATTTTTGCGCGCTGAACCAGTAGCCTCATGCATGGGTGTAAAAAATTTGTATTAATTAAATCTAAAATAAAACTACATAAGCCTGGTGATGCAAATAAGAAAAAAATTTGGCGAGTAAGACTTTTTATAAATATTTTTAAAAAAACATCATTCAGTTTGGTTTATTTTCAACAGCATTATCGATCGACGTAATGATGATAAAATATTTTGGATGATGTTCTTTAAAACAATTTATCAAATCCAAACTAATAAGATTCGGTATAAAACTATGGAGTTTGGTTAGTACTAATGAACATCTGTTCAATTTTGATATATACTGTGGAAAAATGCCAAATATAATATTTTACCTAAAATTTCTCTTGGTAGTCGCGTTGTGATTTAGATGATGCAACAGTTATCTCTTACAAGTCTACACAATTTTAAAACTATCTAGTTTATTTTAATGATTTATTTTGTATTGCAGATTTTTTAGTTCATTTAAAAAAATTGGACTTGCGATGCTCAGGGACTGTTAGATAGGACAGAATACCAGTTAAGCATAATATTCGTAAAAAAAAAGAATAAACGTGGAACTTATCGTGCAACGTATAACAAAAACAGTGGTACAAATTTCATTAGTTCCGTCTGTACAGTTCCGTCTGTACATAAACGATTTACGTGACGTACTTACCTCGAGAAGCATTCAGTATATTTTGTATGCTAATGACATTTAAATTTATTCGCAATTTCTTCTTGACTGTTTAAATGAGGGCAAAGAGGTAATATATCAGGTGGATAAGGCAGTATTTGAATGGACAGCAGAAACCTCTTAAAGACTAAATACTGATAAAACTAAGGCTATGTTTTTGGTTGTCAAAGATTCGTGAATCAACTTTACAAAGAGCAAGCCTTTATTTATTTTAGAAACAGCTTCTGCATTTCTTTCTTTGACACTATCAACAGTCTTGGGTTAGTTCTAGACTCTAAACTATCATGGAAGCCTTACGTACAATGTATTACTAAAAAGTTAGAGTCCTGTCTTGTCTTCGGTTTTTTTTTAATATGTCGGTTGTCTCGGATGTTTCTAAAGAAATGGAAAATTGATTTTAGTCATTATAGTGCTCATATGTTAGATACTTGAAACTGATATGAGGAGGCAGTATTTTCTGCCAGTTCCAATGTAAATTTGTTTTGTGATTTTGTTCCAAAATCATGCGTAGCGAATCACTTTTCTAAATAAGTGCCCAGGCTTTTTTAGAGAAAGGGCCAAAAACTCAAATTTATTTTTGCACCGAGACTTGTAAACATTTGCTCCAGGTTCAAGGTGCGCATTTATAGAGCTCCCTACCTGCCAAGTTAAGTAATTTTTTTGTCTCTGGGTGGGTATAAAAAAACAATTAAGATGCATTTCTTCGAAATCGGATTACATTGTAGTTATTTTATTTTATGTGTTAATTTATTTGTTTATTTATATCGTCTCTTTTACACTTTTCTAACAATATAAATGTGTTTAAAGAATGAATGAGCAAAGAGTGTCTGTGTTGACTAAATGGATAATTTTATTGTATAGTATTATGTTGTATTTTTTTGTTTTCATTGATAGATGAACACATTAAATTTGTTGTTTGTATTATAATTTGTGATATCGCTACTTCTAAACTTTAGTACTATTTTAGTATTAAGCAAGACTGTGATATCACTAGAGTAATATTTTTAAATTTTATATTTTATGCGTATTTTAATTGTATTATTTTTTTGTATGTATATACGGATTAACGAATATATATATATACATGGTGGTCCGTTTTAATCTATGGGTCGAAATAACCTTAAAGGGAAATCGTTATATCAAAAAATGTTTCAGACAAAAGTTATAGGGGTTGAAAGGGGTCGTCCAACGATGACCTTGGCGTTAACCTTGAGGTCAAATTTGAAGGTTATTTGATGGTCCAATCGCGAATTTTTAATGGATATCCTAATTATCTATTACAGATTCTAATTCTGCGTTCGAAAATATGTAAGTTTTGTCTCAAACATTGTTTACGATGCGTAACAAATAGCGCTGTAATCGGCAGATTTAATCTATCGATGCGAATATCTCAACAACTACGCATATAAAAAGGCAGAAAAGGAAAATTTGTTGATCTGGATAGAGGACATGCAATGACACCACAATCGATCCCCCCCTCCCCCCGTCCTCTTACCACCCGCATGAAGCGGTTTTAACTTAAAAATCTGAAATGGGTACCCCAATTTTATATTGCAGATTATGATTCTGCGTCAAGAAATATAGAAATTTTCTTTGGAACATTTTTTAGATTCAAGAAAGATGTCGCTGTTATCGACAAAATTAAAAATGCCTACAAAAATCGTTACCGAATTAGAATTTCTCGAGAAATACACATCGTGTTCTGCAAATTAGAATTCTGTGGATAAATACGTTTAAAAAAAAACCTGTTTTGATGAAAATGTTTATTCTATTAGGCTGCTGCAGATGAAATGGCCGATTTAGTAATAAATTTTTAAACAGCTGTAACTTTTTATAAAGACAATTTATTTAATCAAAATAGGTACTAATAGATGCAACATACTTTTCCCAACGAGATACAAGTACATTTATTCCAGTTTTGTAGAAGTCCGAGTTTCTGGTTCGAAGAAACTCCTCAGAGGCATTTTTGACAGCAGCTTCATTATTAAATCTTTTTCCTGTCAAAAGTGATCCAAATTTTGAAAGAAATGGTAATCTGTTGGTAAGAGGTCTGGTAAATATGGAGGGTGAGAAAGAGTCTCATAGCACAACTCGTTTAATTTTTGGACCGTTGTTATCGATACATGAGGTCGTGCGTTATCATGAAGCAGTATCACTCCATCCCTGGTAACAAGCCTACGTCGTTGGACTATCAATTTTTGATGCATTTCATCTAGTTGAGCACAGTATTTCTCAGCATTGATGGTTTTACCAGGTTGCAGGAACGAATAGTGGATAACTCCAGCTACATACCACCAAACAGTTACCATTATTTTCTTTAGATGAAGACTCGGTTTCGGCATGTGTCTTGGCGCTTCATCGGCATCTAGTCATTGGGCCGATCGGCGACGATTATCGTATAAAATCCACTTTTCATCGTAGATCACAATTCGGTGCAAGAACGGTTCCTTTTTGTTGCGGAAGAGAAGAGAACTTGAAATCTCAATTCGACACGTCATGTTTTGCTCGGTAAGGAGTTTCGCTTCATGTGGAACCCATTTGTCAAGCTTTTTCACTTTTTCAAGTTGTTGCAAGTGACGGCAAACTGTCGAATTGTGAACGCCTAATTTCTCAGCAAGTCAAGAAAGTTATGAATTTTCAAATAAAATTAATAATATAAATAAAATTATGAGTGGGGGAGATAACTTAAAAGGAATAACTGAAATAACAAAACCTGAGGGTATAGTATATTCAAAGTCTACAATTCATAATATTAATGGAATTTTTCCATTTTTTATTGTAAAAAATAATTATTTTAAAGAAGACATATTGATGAGTTTAGATTTAATTCAAAAATTCAAACTTTTCCAAGATGAAAACTTAAATATAACTCAGAGAGGTACAGTTATTAAAAGTGAAGTAAAAATTGAAAATAATAATACAACTAGTATTCAAGACATAATTAAAAAAAACTAAGGCCTCAATTAAATTGACAGAATATAAATATATTTCTAAGAAACCTTACAGATGCTCATTCTAAGACAAAGATGAAATTGAAAAGCAAGTAAGTGAATTGTTGAAAGCAAAATTAATTGAAGAATCATGTAGCCCATATGCAGCTCCAGTTACAATGGTATTCAAGAAAAAAGAAGGGAAAAGATCCCGCTTTTGTATAGATTTCAAAGAATTAAATAAAATCGTTGTGCCAGAGAGTCAAGCGTTTCCTAGGATTGATGATCTCACTTTGCGTGCTAGAAACTGCAAGTTTTTTACAAAACTTGATGTAAACTCGGCTTTCTGGTCGATACCAGTGCGCAAGAAGGACAGACACAAATTAGCATTTGTGACACATCATGGTCATTGGCAGTGGAACCGCCTCCCATATGGTTTGAAGTCTGCACCAGCAATTTTTCAAAGAATTCTGTCTAGTATCATAAGGAAAAAAGGACTAGATAGGTTTGCAGTAAACTACATAGATGACATACTAGTATATTCGAAAACTTATGAAGAACGCATAAAACATGTAGAGCAACTACATTAAACTTTAAAAGCATTTAGGGGAGGTTCTCATCAAGCACGACCAAAAAATCGATTTTTCATTTTTTTGCTTAACAAGTTGGCAAACGTCTCGTAGAATACTCTCGTGAAACCCGTTTTGCCGAATTCAATTTATTTTTAAATTTATAGTCAGAAAACCGAGGTCGTCTTTCTACGTACTAAAACGCGTACTAAAACTTTAAACGCGTTTTTCTCGAAACCATGTTTTTTGAGACGGGTGGTAAGATATCTCAAAAACTATTATACTAGGTTGTTCAAAAAGTTTTGAAAGCGACATCTATAGAGCAGTAGAAGAACCAAAATTTTTACGCCATTTTAATATTTTATCTTTCATATAAACATATCCAAAGTTTCATTCCACTCTGTCAATTCATTGTTTGTTTACAAGCCATTTGAAGTTGACGTGTCAGTGTATTTTTTTTACAATGGAAAAAACCGAATATCGTGCAGTGATAAAATTCTTTGTTTTGGAAGGTTTATCAGCAATGGAAATTCATATAAAAATGTTGAAAGTGTTAAAGGAATCTGCTCCTTCATTTCCAACTGTGCATCAATGGGTTTTAGAGTTTAGACGTGGTCAAAAAAGCGTTGAAGACGATTCACGCTCAGGACGACCAAAAAGTGCATCAACACCAGCATTCATAGCAAAAGTACAGGATATGGTTTTGGAAAATCTTCGATTGACCAAGAGAGATTTAGCAGAGGCCCTAGACATCTCATTAGGCAGTGTGAGTCATATTTTAAATGAAGTTTTGGGTTTCAGAAAGCTCTGTGCACAATGGGTGCCGCATTCGCTCACAATGGAACAAAAACACGTTCGAATGCGACTTTCTGAGCAACATTTGGAGCGTTTTCAAAAGGATAAAAAGGATTTTTTGCATCAATTCATCACTATGGATGAGACTTGGGTCTACCATCATGACCCTGAATCAAAACAAGAGGCTAAAGAGTGGTGTCAACCAGGCACTTCGGCACCGAAGCGAGTTCGTGTCCAGAAATCGGCGAAGAAGGTGTTAGCTGGCAAAACAATAAATTCTGAATATTATTGTAACCTTTTGGACCAATTGGATGAAAAAATTAGTGAAAAAAGACCCGGTTTGCACAAGAAAAAAATCATTTTTCATCAAGATAATGCACCCGCTCACACAGCTCAAAAAACCATCACTAAAATAACCGAATTAAAGTACGAATGGTTGCAGCATCCACCTTATTCGCCTGATTTAGCTCCCTTTGACTTCTGGCTGTGTCCACACCTCAAAAAAATTTCTTTGTCAGAAGTATTTTTCATCAAACTAAGAGGTTATAGCCGTCGTAGAGGAGTATTTTGCAGGCCTTGCAGAAAGTCACTTCCATGATGGGATAAACAAGTTGGAAGACCGTTGGACCAAGTGTATTGAACTTATGGGAGATTATACTAAGCAATAAAAGTGATTTTACCAACAAAAAAAAGTATCTTAATTTCCGCTTTCAAAACTTTTTGAACAACCTAGTAGATATCGAGATGAATTTTTTATTTTAAAGGTAATTAAATTTGCTGGATCTTGACCTAAAATCATAATTTTACAATGATTATTTTTATTGTTATTGCACTTTTTAGAGCAAAAAAAAAGTGCAGAAAAATATTTTTTTTTTTGTAAGTCTGCCATTTTGTTAATTCTTAACTTTGCTTCGTGATTTTAAATCAAGATTCAGCAAATGTCTTTTAGTTTATAACAAACTTTGATTTTTTGATTTCAGACAAAAATTGGATGAGTTACCTTGCCGCCCGTGAAGGTGTCTTTTTTTTTCGATGACTATTTTTCAATGCATATAACTAATAAACTGTTTGGTATTTTTGTTTAAAAAAAGTTGTAAAAGTAGTTAATAACATACATGATAAGAACCAAAAAACTTAACTACTTTATTTATTTCCTTCCATGAGAAAAAAAATCGCGAAAATCACGTAATTTTTGGGTCGCTAGATGAGAACCTCCCCTTAAAGGATCAAGGTTTTAAGCTAAATGAAGGAAAATGTTAATTTGCGTTAAATGAAATTACGTATCTAGGTCATAAAATTGGTAACAATTATATTAAACCGATGAATGATAACTTAATAGCAATAAAAATATTCCCTGTACCTCAGACAAAGAAACAAGTCAGACAATTTTTAGGGAAAATAAATTTTTACTTAGAATATATACCTTGACACACGATACTATTGGATCTACTACGTAACCTATTAAGAAAAAATGTCGAATTTCATTGGTCAAAACAATGTAGTAATAGTTTTGTAAAAACAAAAGAATACTTATATTCAGCTCCAGCACTGGCAATATCCGATGAAAAAGCACCAATATATTTATTTACAGACGCCAGTGTAGAAGGAGTAGGTGCAATACTAAAACAACCCCAAGAAGATAAATCTTTAAAGACAGTATTCTTCTTCACAAAAAAATTGAACAAAACACAAAAAACAAAAAAGCTAGATACATAGAATGCCTAGCAATTAAAGAAGCAATCCTCTATTGGTAATATTATTTAATAGGGAAAAGGTTTGTTATTTTTACAGATCACAGGCCATTAGAGAATTTCAATATTAAGAAAAGTAATGATCCAGATTTAATAGAAATTTTAAATTACATATCTCAATTAGACTTTGATATTGTTTACAATCCAGGGAAAGAAAATATAGAAGCTGATTGTTTATCAAGAAACCCTGTACTGGAGTCACATAAAAGCCCAGATAATGAATCTATAATAAAGACAGCTAACACTTTACAAATTGAAGAAATCATAGAAAATCAAAAATTGATTAAAATGGATAAGTCAAGCGAAATAAAAAATGAAATCATTTATAAATTGATAAATAAAAAAAAGAAAATATGGATAATAGTAGAGTTTGGTGTCTCAATTATTAAGAAAATACATATAGAACAAAGACACATAGGCTCAAAATAACTAATCATGACCATATGTCATAAATTTTATTTTAAAAATATGTACAAACATATTAAAATTATATGTAGAAATTGTGAGACATGCATTAAGAACAAATCTAGAATAGAATGCTTTAAAGCTCCATTGTCCTAGTTAGGCCCAGCCGAAAAACCATTTGAAATAATGTCGCTGGACACAATTGGAGAACTTAAAGGAAATAGCACAAAAAGATATTTGCATTTACTTATAGATCACTTCACTAGATTTGCTTATATTAGCACATTCAAAACTCAAGTCGCATAAGACTATTAATTTAGTAAGCAGAGTAGAGAAAGATGAAAAATTTCAAACCATTTTAACAGATCAATATGCGGGAATAAACTCTGCACAATTTAAACAATTCACTGACAAAAAAAATATATCGTTAATTTCTACCGCAGTAGATTGTGCTTTCTTAAATGGACGTAATAAAAGAACAAATCAAACACTGGTAAACAGAATCAGATGCAAAATTTATGATAATAAAGGAAAATCATGGCCTAAAATAGCACAGGAATGTATAAAAGAATATAATAATACTATACACAGCTTAACAGGATTCACTCCAAACTATCTGTTAACAGGAATAGATAATACTTTTATACCAGATAATCTAAAGGATAATAAAATAGACAATCTAGAAAATAACAGAAAAGTAGCGTTAGATAATTAAAAAAAAATACACACGCAAAATAAAACCTATTATGATAAACAGGTAATAAAAATAGATTATAAAATTGGAGATTTAGTTTATACTCAACACGGAAATAAACTGAACAGAGGAAAACTAGATACAATAAGGTCAGGACCTTACAGAATAAAAGATAAAATATTTGATACGATTTATTTAATAGATAGTAGATTTGGAAAAAATGAATCAAACTTGTTCCATGCTAGTAAACTATTACCTTATACATAGGGCTTTACCCTCTAACTTAAAAGGGGGGGATGTAAATTTAAACGCTAGCGCCAAATCTTAGTCGCACGACACTTACGATCATACGACCAACACATGAGTTACTTCTCAGCGGAGAGGGAGAACACGAGATGACTTCGAGCTGTAAACATCGTGAAAAGCCTCACTCATAAGATTGATTTGATTGTTATTAACTTTGGAAAACTAACGACAATTGTATTGATTTAGGTAGGTGATAAATTGTTATGTTTATAAAGTGAGATTCGATAAATAATTGTAAATATAGTTTTTAGCAACTACATCTTACTTTGTTTGATTTTATAACCTCAATCAATCTCCTGGTTAAGTTTCTGATCTCGAAACTCACACGTATTTATCCACAGAATTCTAATTTGCAGAACACAGTGTGTATTCCTCGAGAAATTCTGATTCGGCAACGATTTTTGTACGCATTTTTAATTTTGTCGATTACAGCGACATCTGTCATGAATCTAAAAAATGTTCCGAGCGAAATTTCCATATTTTTCGACGCAGAATCAGAATCTGCAATATAAAGTTGGGGTGCCCAATTCAGATTTTTAATTTGAAACCGCTCCATACGGGGAGTTGGAGGAGGGGGGGGCGGGTCGATTGTGGTGTCGTTGCATGTCCCCTCTCCAGATTAACAAATTTTCTTTTTCTACCTTTTTATAAGCGTAAGTGTTGAGATATTCGCATCGATAGATTAAGACTTCCAATTACAGCGCCATCTGTCACGCATCGAAAAAAATGTTCACAACAAAACTTTTATATTTTTCGACGCAAAATCAGAATCTGTAATAAAAAATTGGGATTTCTGTTTAAAATTCGCGATTTGACCCTCAAATAACCTTCAAATTTGACCTCAAGGTTAACGCTAATGTCAGCGTTGGACGACCCCTTTTAACCCCTACAACTTTTGTCCGAAACATCTTTTGATATAACCATTTCCCTTTAAAGTTATTTTGACCCGTAGATTAAAACGGACCACCCTGTATATGTATATCACCCTCTTTATCCTTAGTTTTTGGTTTTATCAATCCATCTTACACTTTTGCAGCGCAGCTTTAGAAGCTTTTATCTTATTTTATTGTATACACTTGCTCGTTTGGCTGCAAAAGTAACCTCCATATGCGTGATTCTCTGGGAACAGTCGGTGCAGTAGCTTCAGTTTTTCGAATCTTCTTCCTTGATTTTTATAATTTTTATAATTTTTAGCTATGATTTCTTATAATCTTTAAGATTATAGCATTTTATCCACTCTATTGTGAATTTCTAAATCTTCAATTTTGAGTCTTTTCGTGAGCACTTTCTTTGGTTTTTCGAATTTTAAACATATGAAGACTACTTCTCTGCCGCAACAGTAGTATACAGGGGTTGGGGTTCTAATTTACTTAAATATTATTAGTAAGTTTTTACTTACAGTCTGTCAAGTAAGAGCGTGGTCGACCTCACCGACAGGTAATAAAAGATTTTTCTCTAATTCTTTCGCAAACCAATAGAATAAAGCTTTGTCCTTTATGCATTGTTAACAAAGATTTAGTTGTCGTTGATCTTTTGAAAGAGAATCACGTTAAACGCCATGAGTGCTAAGTACGCGTCGCGCTACGAGACTGTGTTCCTTTGCATCCACCCGAAAGGTCCCAAAATGTCGCAATCAGCGGCTGCTAAATATATGAGAAAGTCGAAGGCATTTGTACAGAAGTGGATACAGTGATATTAAGTGACTAAAAATGTCGATGATTTACCAGAACGTGGCTCGATAGGAAAAGTGAACAAAAAAGATGAAAAAAGAATAGTGAGTCTGTTTTCGCGGAATCCTGCTTTAACACTGCGGCAAGGACAAGCAAAATTAATGGCAAAAGGTTTAGATATATCCTACGAAACTATCCGAACCCATCTTCGTACTCATCATCTGAAATGGCGCAACACAATGAAGAAGCCTCTGTTGACTGAAAAACATGTGACAAAGCGACTCGCTTGGGCGCATGAGAATATTGATAGAGATTTTGAAAATGTCATTTTTACTGATGAATGTTCTATATGGGCACGTTCTGTCTTCACGCGAGCCTGGTCAACTTCCACTAATAGGCTTGTTCAGCGGACCGTAAAACATGAAATAAAGGTGCATCTTTGGGGCTGCTTCTCAAAGCAGGGATTCGGCACTTTGCACCTCTTTACTGACAACCTAAATGCCGAGAAAATGATAAAAATCTACAAAAAGGCTTTACTGCCATCTGCCAAACGATGGTTTATCACAAAAAATTAAGATTGGATTCTGCAGGAGGACAACGATCCTAAACACCGCAGCAAGCTCTGTACTCAGTGGAAGACTCAATCTGGCATCGTTACATTGGATTGGCCGTCGCAGTCGCCCGATGCAAACCCTATTGAAAATGTGTGGGCATATATTAAACGGAAGCTTTGTGGAAGACGCACATACACTTTGAAGCAGTTGTCTTACGAAATTCGTCGGATCTGGAGATCCTTGCCACTAGAATACGCCGTCAAATTAGTAGAAAGCATGCCTCGGAGATGCCAGGCAATTATCGACGCCGGTGGTGACTGGGCACATTATTGACCAAATTGCATCATTGTTTGTAATGTGTACAATGTATATATAAATATGAAAGTTTCATCAAATAAATTTTTTTATAAATTAACACGACCACGCTCTTACTTGATAGACTGTAAGCAAGGGTTTTTATTTAAGTTTTAGTATTAAAGAATAAGTTGATAAATAAGCAATATTCTTCAAATATCTGGGTTCAACAATAATCTAATTTTCTGTAGCACCTGTTGTCTCTTTTCTTTATGTTTGAAATACGTTCGTGCGTCAAGCCGCCCATAGTCGCTACATCTCATTTAGCTTGTCATCTCGTCGAAATCTTTAAAACAAGCATTACTATTTAGAGTCTAAGAAAATAAAAGATAAAAAGGAAATAGAATGGAATATAATTTTTTTATTGGTCCTTAGGGTATTACGTCATCTGGCAAATTGTAAATAAGTTTAAAATTTTATTAATCGATTGGTGAATATAATCACGAAATTTAATAGCGAATTTAAAATTTATAATATAATGATATAATATACATTACAAAGCCAAAAATGTTATAACTAATACGTATTAATTTAAGGTAGAAAGTGGAAGAGAGACAGAGTTGAATTGACTTGAAATCTTCATTAGGACAAACGGTATGATCCCATCTGACACATAGGTATACATAGTTGACTGTAGTCAAATCTTATAAATAATAAAATAATGATAAAATCATAGCGATTTATAAAATGACCAACGTCAAGTAGTGAAACATATGAGACATAGAAGATAATTACAACCATGCAGCTTAAAAATTAAAGATTCAAACAAAACTAACCTTACAAATAACATATAATATAATATAATAATAAAATTGAAAATCTTACAATTAATATCACGCTATACTCTACGTATGAACTAAAGGGCGTCCAGTAAACCCTTCGTGACCTCGTCTCTTCCAGTCCGCTTTGTCCATGTTAAGGAGAAAAAAGAAAGTTTCGAAATAAGGAATAAGAAGCGGATTAAAAGAAATATGAATGAAGCAATTTATAAGGTTGGCAGGCATTATACATGCGATGTCTAACAGAAGATAGACAGTATATAGGTCTTATGATCACACATAGGTTTCTCGCAACGTCACCGTACGGTAGAAGATATTTATTTATCGAGATACAAGGAGACTCACACAGGTTTATTCCAGATGTGTATTGTTAAGTTTCGAAGATAAAAATCTTAGTTTCCTAGGTTTAATTTCAAATCACTTTTCAAGCTCAATATGCAATTACATAAACATCACGGGACATTCTTTTAACTTTGATCGGTCGGTTGCAAATTTTAATTTTAACAACCTTTTTTTTATTAGATATTGAATTTTTCAAAATATCACATTGCTATTGAAAAAACGTACCGAAAAGAACAATTTGCGCTTTTATTTGTTTTCTTTGATGAAACCGAATTTTGAGGGTAACTCGCTATTTTCACTAAAAATGCTGTGGCCTTACCCGAGAAGGTCTAATCACTTTTTAATACCTTCCTAAAATACGACCGATCCTTCAGTAGGAAAATATAATTAATTTTAATTGCAATTTCTCTTTATTTCCTTAATTCTTAATTTAGATAAAATAATTTATAAATCGATCCCAAGTTGTGAGGATAATCTACAATTAAAAGAGATTTGCTGTACTAAAGTCATATTTGATTCTCTTTTCGATCGTCAGAATTTGCTGAATATATTGCAAAATTGAGCTGATCTAAATGTCTAAAAATAAAAGTTATCTCACTTTTTAAAACTTAAAACATTATTTCATTTTTAACAATATAAGACTCAAATCTTTCTTACTCATCGTCAATGTAAATGCACGACAATCTTAACTATTTTAAACAGGATGCCTAATAGGTATACTCTAAATTTTTTCAGGGATTTAACAATCGCGAGTACCTCAAGCTCATAGCTTGGGTATTTCTTCTTAGCTGGAATCGTTTTACTGCTCGCGTAAAATATGAGGTGCCATGCATTGTCTTTACGACTGCGTTGCATTAGCGTCGCTCCGTAACCTAGTGCCAATGCATCCGTATGTATATTGTCTCGGCGTCGATTCTATACAATTTTAGTACAGGCTCACTGCTCAGAGCGATTTTCAACCATGTCAATACATCGATCTTCGCTTTCTCAAACTGAAATTTTACATTCGTTTTTAATAAATTCGTTAACGACCGCGCAATGATTAAGTAAGCTAAGGTCAAACAGTCCCCTTCTTGATTACATGACCTAGAAAGTCAACTTTGGTTTGCAAAAAACTATACTTTTTCCAATTAAACTTTAGTCCAGCTTTACTTGCTGTCTCGAATATTAGTTTTAATTTTTTTATTCCGTTTACACAATCTTCCGACGGCACGATCAGATCGTCCATGTATGTCAATACAACACGCTCAATCAATCGCGAATTAATTCTTTAAAAACAGCATTAACGTATTTTTGGAAAACCGCCGGCAAATCACAGAGGTCGAACGAAATTCTAAGAAATACGTAGTGTTCGTTAGGCACCACGAACGCTGTATATGGGTGGATGGAATTGACTGAGCTCACCCCGAGCTTCAGCCTGTCGCCATTTGCACCAACTGTCTTGGCCCTCTGAACAGTTTTGATGCTGAGAATTTTTATCTCACGAACTTCTATGAAAGAAAGTGGCCCAAACTTCTTTCTTTATTTCTTTAATGGAATCTGAATGTCGACGAATTGCTAATCCGTAGAACTTCGTCATTTCATTGATGATCTTATCAATCAATTTGCCTGCGCCCTTACGAAGTCGCGTCTCTATTCTTTTCTCTACATGGCCCTCGCATTCTTTTTTCGTTACCAAGGTTTCTCCGCATGGTTCGGCATTTAAAATTCCATTAAATGTTTCACCATCTCCATCACCTACGTACCTTGGCGCCGAGCTCTCGACCGAGCGGTCCGAATACCTGCTCTTCCAACTGCTGTAACTTTCCAACGACTTCGAATACCGGAAAATCACTTTAACCAGCATATTCTACACATGTTTAGGAATCAATTCATACAAAAAAAAAAACGATTTTTTCAACATATCACATAAAGTGACTGCCTTGATAATATACTGGTCTTTAATTATAATAAGTATTAGCTATAAAATATTGAATTAAGAGTTTTAATTGGTTTTAAGGTGTCTTTATCATCTGATATTTGACGCCTTCACAAAAATCAAAAAATAGTCCAATAAGCAATGCACTTTTGTTTTTTTTTAACAATCAGAAGTAATTTTTATCCCTGTTGAATACCGTTTAAATCAATTGTAAAGCTTCTATAAATCAATGAGAAGTCAAAACCTTAACAGCAAGAAACGCTTATGTGCTTTAAATATCAAATATGGTATCATTTTGGTCTAGTCGGTAAGCCAGTCTGTCTAATACTTCCGTATCAGGAGGTTATGTATACGCCAAGCAATCATGATGAATAAATAAAAAATTATTTGAAAAATAAACGTTTAAAATTAAAAAATTACGCACGTCTATAGAAGAAATTACTCTAACCAAGAAAAATGTTTTCTCTAAAATAGCATTATTGTCTCAAAATTTTCTGTTTTTTTATTTCAAGAGATTATTCTTGGATTAATAAATCATAACACTTGCTTGAAGAAGCTAAAAATTCTTTATTTGTGAACATAATTCTTAAACAAAGTCTTTACTTCCTGTGATTGCGTCTTTCATATTTTTCAAATAAGATACATATACATATATATATTTGCCTTAAGAAAATCTGCTCTTGGTAAGAGGCAACCATTACGATTCGAGAAAGTTGATAATTCAAATGCGAGAAATATCAACTTTAATTGAGAATGGCGCATCTTTTCAATTAAAATATTATTTTATTTAAATTAATAATATAAATTTTTCGATATATTTATAATCGATAATTTAACACGTTCACGCCGGGGCCGATTTTCATATTTCTCGCTGTGAGGCAGCGCTCGGATGAGATAGTCTAGTGTGGGCCACCGGTGGTACGCGCCGGCGTGAACGTGTTAAAGCAAAAAAATATAAAAATTTGAATGAAAATTTTTTTATTTTAGCAGAAATACTTGGACGCGAGAACTACAGTCTGTCAAGTAAGAGCGTGGTCGTGTTAATTAATAAAAAAATTCATTTGATAAAACTTTCATATTTATATTTACATTGTACACATTACAAACAATGATGCAATTTGGTCAATAATGTGTCCAGTCACCACCGGCGTCGATAATTGCCTGGCATCTCCAAGGCATGCTTTCTACTAATTTGACGGCGTATTCTAGAGGCAAGGATCTCCAGATCCGACGAATTGCGTAAGACAACTGCTTTAAAGTGTATGTGCGTCTTCCACGAAGCTTCCGTTTAATATATGCCCACAAATTTTCAATAGGGTTTGCATCGGGCGACTGCGACGGCCAATCCAATGTAACGATGCCAGATTGGGTCTTCCACTGAGTACAGAGCTTGCTGCGGTGTTTAGGATCGTTGTCCTCCTGCAGAATCCAATCTTCATTTTTTGTGATGAACCATTGTTTGGCAGATGGCAGTAAAGCCTTTTTGTAGATTTTTATCATTTTCTCGGCATTTAGGTTGTCAGTAAAGAGGTGCAAAGTGCCGAATCCCTACTTTGACAAGCAGCCCCAAAGATGCATCTTTATTCCATGTTTTACGGTCCGCTGAACAAGCCTATTGGTGGAAGTTGACCAGGCTCGCGTGAGGACAGAACGTGCTCATATAGAACATTTATCAGTAAAAATGACATTTTCAAAATCTCTATCAATATTCTCATGCGCCCAAGCGAGTCGCTTTGTCACATGTTTTTCAGTTAACAGAGGCTTCTTCATTGTGTTGCGCCATTCCAGATGATGAGTACGAAGATGGGTTCGGATAGTTTCGTAGGATATATCTAAACCTTTTGCCAATAATTTTGCTTGTCCTTGCCGCAGTGTTAAAGCAGGATTTCGCGAAAACAGATTCACTATTCTTTTTTCATCTTTTTTGTTCACTTTTCCTATCGAACCACGTTCTGGTAAATCATCGACATTTTTAGCCACTTTATATCGCTGTATCCACTTCTGTACAAATGCCTTCGACTTTCTCATATGTTTAGCAGCCGCTGATTGCGACATTTTGGGACCTTTCGGGTGGATGCAAAGGAACACAGCCTCGTAGCGCGACGCGTACTTAGCACTCATGGCGTTTAACATGATTCTTTTTTAAAAGATCAACGACAACTGAATTTTTGTTGACAATGCATCAAGGACAAAGCTTCCTTCTATTGGCTTGCGAAAGAATTAGAGCAAAATTTTCTATTATCTGTCGGTAAAGTCGACCACGCTCTTACTTGACAGACTGTAACAATAAGAAAAAAAATTGCTTAGTTTTAATCAGAAGCAGCATCGCATGAACATCGTCCAAGACATGTTGAATGACGTCAATGATAATCTTGATCTGCTCAAAAGGGTTATAACTGGTGACAAATCATGGGTGTATGGCTATGACCAAAGCCCAATCATCCCAATGAAAGAGCCTAGGAGAGCCAAGACCGAAAAAGGCACGCCGAGTTCGTTCGAATGTGAAGGTTTTGCTCACTGTTTTCTTTGATTACCATGGCGTTGTGCATCAAGAATTTCTACCATAAGGTCGTACGGTAAACAAGGAGTATAACCTTGAGGTTATGTGGCGTTTGCGTGAATCAATAAGAAAAAAACGGTCGAAAGTGTGGAAAGAAAATTCATGGATTTTGCACCATAACAATGCACCTGCGCACACATCGTTACTAGTGAGTACCAGTTTTCTGGCTAAAAATAATACTACCATTATGCCTCAGCCACCGTATTCACTAGACTTGGCCTCCTGCGACTTTTTCCTCTTCCTAAAATTGAAAAGGCCCATGAAAGGACGAAGATTTGCGACGATTGAGGAGATTAAGGCTGCATTGCTGAAGGAGCTCACGGCAATACCCAAAAGTGCATTTCAGAAGTGTTTTGACGACTGGAAAAAGAGCTGGCACAAATGCAGTGTATTACAGGGAGATTATTTTGAAGGGGATAATATAATTTTAGGTGAATAAATAAATATTTTTTATAAAAAATGAAAAGTCACCTTATTTTTTTATTACATCTCGCATTTACAGTACCAATTCGCAAGAGACAGAAAATACAAAAAAAAAAAAAAATATTTTTAAGGAAAATATCATTTATTCATTAGAAAGAATTTCTCAATCACTTGCTCGAGAAAAAAAGGAAACATTTTTTTGAAATAAAAAGAAATATGTTTAAATTTTCAATCTTATTGTTGTGTTAATATTCTTAAAAGATTTCAGCCACGCTACAACTAATATGGCCGCTAGAAGCTCCTTCTTTTCGCGTGCGCGTCCCAGCTAAGCCGATAATGGCTACTCTAAATCTCGAAATTTTCAAAATTTTATTTAAATTTTTGTCGCCCCACGTAGACAAGCGCCATTTAAGACAATTACTGGGGGTAAGAGAATTGCATTGGTAAATTAATTACTAGTTATAAAAATTATTATCATATATTTTATAATAAATTGAATTACAAGTTTAAAGTAGATTGAACTGAATGGTGCCAGCTGCGCGCCATGTCGCACCACGCTATTTGAATTTTTACGTGTGGCTTTGGTAGCCGCGCATGCTCGCTAGCACTACAAATAAAAAGGATATTATTCGCGCGAAATTAACTAACAGCACGAAGCTGCGGAACGAAGCCACGTTAGAATTTCGTAACGCGAACCAAAATGTGTACGTGAGCAAGCGGTTGTATGACGATCACACGCGGCACTCTCAAAGAAGGGAAAAAGGTAGAGCGATGGAAAGTTACCAGCTGGCCAATAATTAAATGCAGCTTACTCTTGTTGACCCTCTTTTACTAATGCACTTCTTGGCTGCAATACTAGTCGTCCTTCGGCGCACTTCGCAAATTCGACAAGGTACAATTTGGTGCCATTTGCAAGCTAAAGCATAAATAAAACATGCGTGCGTAGTCGCGTACCGCTAACAGTCTCGTAATGGCCGTACTCGTCTAGCCACCTGTAGCTCAAGTGCTAGTTCCCAAAGAGAACGCACTGGTAGTCTGGTGTGCATGTAGCATAATTTGACGTGGCGCGTGTGTAGCATTGGCGGAGTCAAATGTAGCCTTGTTGTTGTGTAGCGTATTCTAACCTCGCCGCGCTGAGTACGCAAGTGTGCTTAGTTTAGCCAGTGAGGCGACTTCTAATGCGAGAACAGCTCTTAAATTATTAGGTAAGTTCATTTGTCGTTCCAACTTTTATAACATCTAGCTGATTTGTGTGTCCTTTTGTTTTACAGCCTTCTTGTAGCTCCAAGGTATTTAATTGTGTTTCCTCTGTGATGATTGGCCAGCTTCAATAATCCTGCTACTAGCCTACTGGTGAGCTTTTATATTTCATGAGAAATTGTTTTTAACATGGTTTTATTGAACTTAAAAGACGCTAATTGCACTTGCACGAGTAAGCCTTATGCAGTGCATATTCTATGTGTACATGTTATTTTACTTTTTATGCGCTATAACTTTGCCTCTTTAAGCTTCTCTATAAAGAAGAAAGAAGCTTCTCTATAAGCTTCTTTACTCGCTGTTTTCTCTGAAGTTTCAAGGTTGTGCGCTTAGATATTATCAGTCCCTTATTAAATGTTTCCTTTCTAATTATTTTATTGGCGTAGGCCATCGAAGAGCTCCTGCAAATGACAACGTCTGACTCATGGTGTACCAGATTTTACGTTCAAGGGGTCGAAGTTTAAGAGTGAGGGTTAAAGGGTTGAGGGGTTTCGCGTTTTATGGTTATAAGGTTTGTATTTAAGTGTATGTATTGGGTGTACAACTTTGCTTTCGCCGTTTTTTTCCGAAATTCGAGGCTTTATTGTAAAAAACTGGTTACACATTTATGATTCAAAGTATTGTCCATCGCTGGCCACTACTTTCTCCCATCTTTCAGGCAGCATACGAATCCCGCGTTGAAAAAACTGGTCATCTTTTGAATCGATCCGCGAATCGATCCAATTTTTTACTTTTTCATAAGACCGGAAGTGCTGGTCAGCCAGGCCGTGTGCCATTGATCGAAACAAGTGATAGTCCGAGGGAGCAACGTCTAGAAAATACGGCGAATGGAGTAGGACTTCCCATTTCAAAGTTTCCAAGTATGTCTTGACCACTTTCGCAACATGGGGTCGAGCATTGTCATGCTATAAAATCACTTTATCATGTCTCTCGTTGTATTGCGGCCGTTTGTCTTTCAATGCTCGGCTCAAACGCATTAATTGCGTTCGATAGCGATCGCCTGTGATTGTTTAAGTCGGTTTTAACAACTCATAATATACTACGCCGAGCTGGTCCCACCAAATACTGAGCATGACCTTGGAACCGTAAATATTCGGTTTGGCCGTCGACGTGGAAGCATGACCGGGATATCCCCATGATTTTCTGCGCTTGGAATTATCGTAGTGAACCCATTTTTCGTCTCCAGTTACAATGCGATACAGAAATCCCTTCCGTCTTTGCCTTGCAAGCAGCTGTTCACAAACACAAAAACGCGATTCAACATCTCTCGGCTTCGACTCGTACGGCACCCAATTTCCTAGTTTCTAAATCATTCCCATGACTCTCAGGCGTTTTGAAATGGCTTGTTGCGTCACTCCCAATGATCCTGCCAATTCTTGTTGCGCTTGACACGAGTCTTGATCAAGTAATACCTCCAATTCGGCATCTTCGAAAACCTTCTTTCTTCCACCGCCATGCTGGTCTTCGAAGTTAAAATCGCCGTTCTTGAAGCGTTGAAACCACTCTCGGCACGTTCTTTCACTAATAGCGGCTTCACCATAACACATCGTTCAATAAGTCCCGAGACTAACCCTGAGATGGTGCTAGTAGTACCAAACTGGCCACGTTTCCATAGAGTACGAACCTTTACATGAAACGTGTGAAAATTTCACGTCGATCAAATCACAGATAGCAGAGTTATCGACGTTAGAGTAAAGTCACTTTGTAATTTGTTTGAAAAATGGAAAAAAGCGAGTTTCACGTGTTGATAAAACATTGTTTCTTAATGGGTAAAAATACTGTAGAAGCCCAGCAATGGCTTCAAAAACATTACCCGGACTCCTCTCCATCTAAACCAACGATTTTTCGTTGGTATGCTGAGTTTAAACGTGGTCGTACGGACACAAACGATGCGGAACGTTTAGGTAGGCCATTAGAAGCCGTTACACAGGAAAATGTGAGTGAAGTGTTAAAAATTGTAATAAAAAATCGCAAAGTGAAGGTCCGTGAGATTGCAGAAATGACACAGATATCATCTGGAAGCGTATTTACAATCCTTCATGAAAAATTGAGCGTGAAAAAGGTTATTTTCAAGTGGGTGCCGCGATTGCTCTCAGTGGAACAAAAACAGCAACGAGTCGACGGTTCAGAGAGCTGTTTATCGCTATTTACTCGCAATAAAAAGGATTTCCTGCGTCGATACGTGACCATGGATGAAACATGGATACATCATTTTACTCCGGAGTCAAATCGGCAATCATCTGAGTGACGCATGGCTGGCGAAAGCCGCCCAAAGCGTCCAAAAACGCAGCAGTCTGCTGGCAAAGTCATGGCGTCTGTTTTTTGGGATACACATGGCGTGATTTTCATTGATTACCTGGAAAAAGGTAAATCGATCAACAGTGATTATTAGATTGACTTGTTGGTACGTTTGAAGGAGGAGATCGCAGCAAAACGACCGCACATTAAGAAGAAAAAAATCCTTTTTCACCAAGACAATGCACCATGCCACAAGTCCATGAAAACAATGGCAAAATTGAACGAATTGGGCTTTGATTCGCTTCCCTACCCCCCGTATTCGCGAGATTTAGCCCCCAGCGACTACTGGCTCTTTGTTGATCTCAAAAAAATGCTCCAGGGAAAAAAATTTGGCTCGAATGAGGAGGTCATTCCCGAAACTGAAGCCTATTTTGAAGCAAAGGATAAATCCTTCTATAAACATGGTATAGAAATGTTGGAAAGGCGTTGGAAAGATTGTATCACTCTAAAAGAAGATTATATTGATGAATAAAAATGATTTTTGAAAAAAAATGTTGTTTTCGTTGTTAGTCTCGGGACTTATTGAACGATGTGTTAGGTATTTGAGAGCAATCGATGAGCCTCAGTCGCAGATTTCTTCATATTAAAGCAGAAAATTAAAGCCTTCCGCAAATGACGAGAATTTTGCTTGTAAGCTGACATGTTTAATCGAGAATAACTTTATGATGCAGACACAAATCGACTAATATTTCGATGGCGTTACGTTTACAAATACCTAAGCTTATTGTATGACATCTATGATCTATTCATTTTAACTACCACTTACTGCTACAGCTATTTATTGTAAAACGGCGGAAGCAAAGTTGTACACCCAATAGTTTAAGGATTTAGAAATATAAGGGCTAATGGAATAATAAATTTTACATTTGAAGGGTTAGAGCTTAAAAGTTTAAAGATTTATGCGTTAAGGGATTTTGTGTTAATTGGGTTGCAGTTTTAGGGTTTCAGGATTTATAGGTTTAAGGGTTTAATGGTTTAAGGGTTGAGGATTTAAGGGTTTACAGGTTACTGGATTAAAGAGTTTTTACGCGCCTATAAGTTAACGATGTAAGCGTTCATAGATTATTGGTTAACGGATTTCTTATTCAAAGAAATAAGGTTTAAGGGCTTATAGTTTATAGGTTAATAAATTCAAGGGCTTATGGGTTTTGAATTTATTGGTTTATATTTTTTTATGGTTTATAGGTTAATAAATTTAAGGTCTTATGGGTTTTGAATTTATTGGGTTCGATTTAACAAGTTTAAGGGTTAAATATTTACGGGTTTATGAGTTTAGCGTTTAAGGATTTATAGGTTAACGAATTTTTTCGTTTAAGGATATGATGTTTAAGTGATTGATGGTTATTGGGTTAAACGTTTTCCCATTTAAGGGTACGATGTTGTAAGACTTATGGTTTATGGGTTAAAGATTTTAAGGCTTTATAGGTTTTGCGTTTAAGGAGTTGGGAATAAAGAGTCAAATGTCCAGGGGTACATGGGTTAAGAGGTTTTACGTCTAAGGGGTTAGTGTTTCGAGGTTTAATAGTGTATGAGTTCAAGGATTTATGGTTGAAGGAGTTGAAGGTTAAGAGCTTATGGTTTATGGATTATTTAATTTAAGGATTTTTGGATTAAGGGGTTTAACGTTTAAGTGTTTAGGTTAATGATTCACGCGCTTCAGGGTTATGAGGTTAACGAGTTTCGCATTGAAGTATTGGAATTTGGAAGATTTAAGGGCTTATGTGTTTAAGGGTCTTAAGTTTATGGGTTTATTGGTTAAGGAGTTCCGTCGGCTGGCTTGAGGCAAATTGCTTTGAATCGTGTTCTCTTGATTCTGCTATTTATTTTATTTTTTGTGTGCAGCAGACTTCTACTGTGGCTGCTACTGCACCTTCTTTACTTCCTGTACTTACTCGCTCAGCGATTCTTTTGCGGTGGTCGTCTGTTTTTTTTTTTTTTTTTGGTTTCGTCGCGACCTCTGACCATGTTATCTTTTCCAAAGATTCTTGAGCAGGAAAGATGGGCGGGCTGGAGGCAGGCCTTTTCGGTTGAGAGGCTGTTTTTTTGCTGATTACTGTAGTGAACAGCTTTTATTGAGCCTCGCTTGCTACCGAAGTGGTATGCCGGAGTTTGTCCAGCATTTTTGGTACCCCCTGCTTAAATGTACTTCTTATGTGGGGCTGACTTTTAAGGGCAGCCAAAGTTTCTGTAATGATGAATTGTATGCTGTCTATGCACTTCATCTTACTACTGTGATCAAAAAGTAAGGTGAAATTGTCATTTAAAACTCCCTGGCATTAGGAAAGCAAGTAAATGCTTTTTCCTAGGTTGGTAGGAATGTCTATAACATTTGCCAAGCGTCTGTTTGTGCAAAGGTTTAATTATCTCCGACTCACATGTGTTTTTGTAAACAACCAAAAGTGAATTTTTCGATTTTTACAATGGGTGATTTTTTTGAGCAAAGAACTTGCATCAAATTTTGTTTGCGGAACGAATATTCTTGTGCGGACACGTTAAAAGTGTTGTGGAAGGTCTTTGGTGATCAAACTATGGCACAAAGAAACGTTTATAAGTGGTATAACGAGTTCAAAGCGGGTCGAGAACGCGTTGAAGACGAGCTGCGCTCTGGACGACCATCAGCGTCTACCGACGAGGGCCACGTCCAAAAAATCAAAGATTTGGTGCTTGAAAATCGTCGATTGACAATTAGAGACCTCGCTGATAGTGTTGGATTATCATTTGGCTCAGCCCAAACGATTTTGAAGGATGTTTTGTGTCTCAAACGCGTTAAGTCTCGATTGGTGCCAAAATCGCTCAATTTTTTGGAAAAAAAGCGTCGCGTTGATGTGTGTGAAACTTTGCTGTCTAACTATTAGGACCACTTGGAATGCATCATTACTGGAGACGAGACTTGGATTTACGCATACAACCCTAAAACCATCGACCAATCCAGCGATTATTGTGCAAAAGGTGAAGCAAGACCGAAAAGACCACGGCAAAGTCGATCGAAAATCAAGGTCATGTTGACAGTATTGATTATCGTGGCGTGGTGCACTATGAATTTGTTCCGCCGGGCTAAACTGTCAACAAAAAATATTATTTGAGCGTTATGCGTCGTTTGCGTGAAGCTATTCGTCTGAAACGGCCGGAATTATGGGCGAACAACTTTTGGTTCCTTCATCACGATAATGCACCATGTCATACTGCATTGGTTCTTCGCGACTTTTTTGCCAAAAACTCGACTCATATCGTTCCGCAACCACTGTATTCGCCTGATTTGGCTCCAAGCGACTTCTGGCTATTTAGCAAACTCAAAAGGCCAATGCGGGGACGCCGTTTTGACACGATTGAGGAGATAAAAGCCGAATCGAAGAAGGTCTTGAAGGCTATACCGGAAAAAGACTATTCCGACTGTTTCGAAGACTAGAAAAAGCGTTGGCAAAAGTGCGTTTTATTGGACGGGGATTACTTTAAAGGGGATGAAATTGATTTGGAAGAATAAATAAAGAATTTACATTTTATAAACAAATTCACCTTACTTATTGATCACAGTAGTAAGTCTCTCGCTTTCCGTCTGTTTATGCAGGAGGGGAGCCGGCGCTAGAAAAAACCGTTTTATTTCTGCCCATATTTAGAAACAAGTTAGTTTAGAAACATCTTTAATTATTTAGAAACAAGATGTACGACCGAAATTGCATTTTCGACCTTGAACTAGGCTGCCACTGCTATGGTATCGCGCTATTGTACATACGATTTACTAAAAACGAATTTTGGAATTCGGAATCATTGCATGTGTGAGAAATTTAAATGTGTATAACAGATCAGCTGAGAAGTTCGTAGGCTGCACGTAAATGGCGTTAGTAGAATTAAATCCATATGATTTTCAGTTAGTATCAACCTTCAAACGATACATGTATAAATTTGACACCTTTAGACAATTGGTTCGTGAGATATAGTATTGTTAGTGAAGCAACTTTTTTTATTGTGAAAAAAATGGATAAAGAATTTCGTGTGTTAATGAAGCATTGCTGTCTGGTAAAAAAAAATACCGTTGAAGCCAAGGTTTGTCTTGATAAACACTATGCGGACTCTGCAACAGAAAAATCAATCGTTGAGAAGTGGTTTGCTAAATTCATACAAGGCGATATGAGCGTCGAAGACGATGCTTGAAAAAAATATTAAAAAAGTTCACAAAATAATTTTATATGATCGTAAAGTGAAGTTGATCGAGATAGCTAAGACACTACAGATATCAAAGGAATGTGTTGGACATACCGTACATGAATATTTGGACATGCGATAGCTGTGTGCAAAGTGGGTGCCGCGCCAGCTCACAATTGATCAAAAAGAACAATGTGTTGATAATTCGAAGCAATGTTTAGTGATATTGCACCGCATTAAAGACAAACTTTTCAGACGATATGTGACAATGGATGATACATGGCTCCATCGTTACACAAAAGTCCAATCGACAGTCAGCTGAGTGGGCTACACGCGATAACGAAATCGTGCGAAGACGCAACAGTCGGCTGGCAAGGTTATGTTATCAGTATTCTGGGACGCGCAAGGTATAATATTCATCGATTACCTCAAAAAGAGCTAGACCATCAACAGCGATTATTACATAACATTGTTGGAGCGCTTAAAACCAAAAATCACGAAAAAACGGCCTCATTTAAAAAAAAATGTGTTGTTTCATTATGACAATGCACCGTCTTACGAATCAATAAAAACGATAGCAAAATTGCATGGATTAGGCTACGAATTGCTTCCCTATCCACCATATTCTCCAGATCTTGCCCCCAGTGACTTCTTGTTGCAGATCTCAAAAGAATGCTCGCTAAAAAAAAATCTAGCACTAATAAAGAGGTAACCACCGAAACTAAGGCCTATTTCGAGGCTTAAAAAAAAATCGTACTATAAAAAAAGTATTGGTAAATTATACTAATATGACCGCTATAATCATTGCATCGACCTCGAAGGTATTAAACAATAAAATCGAATTTCACCAATAATTATGTGTCTTACTATATTAGTCCTCGAACTTCTCAACCGATCTGTTATATGTGTGCGATTAGTTTCTAATCATCTGTAAATAGATTTATCGATTTTTTTAAATATATAGGGTGATTCATTATGAGGTTTAGTTATTAATCTCAAATAAAAGGCATAAAGTTGAATTCTATAGTAAAAATTTCATTGTGAGTCGAAAGAACAATCTATGACATTTACTTCTTAAAGATTATCTCATTTAGATGTTGACCACGACTACGCAGTAAATGGTCCATCCTGAGGGTCCAATTTTGGATGACGCGTTCCAGCATAGCGACCGGTATCTCGCGAATGACACGAGTAATGTTGGCTTGCAAAGCGTCGATTGAAGCTGGCTTATTCCTGAAGACCAGAGACTTCGTGTAACCCCAAAGAAAATAATCTAATGGTGTGATATCATACGATCTAGGCGGCTGATTTACTGGTCCAAAACGTGAAATCAGGTTCTCACCAAGAAGATTTCCCAATAAGTCCATTGTTTTTCTCGCTGTATGCCAAGTAGCGCCGTCTTGTTGAAACCAAAGTTCACCGATACCACGGGCTTCAATTTCAGGTAGCAAAAGATCCGTTATCATGGTGCGATAGCGTCGCCATTGACTGTTACGTTCTGATCGGGCTCATTTTGAAAGAAATATGGAGCGATGATTCCACCGGCCCATAAACCATACTAAACTGTGCATTTCTGTGGCTTTAGTGGTAGCTGTTGAAGTTTCTTCAGATTGTTCATCAGCCCAAATACGGCAATTCCGCTTATTGACGTATCCATTGAGCCAAAAATGCGCCTCATCACTGAACAAAATTTCGCGATAAAACAGCGGATTTTCATTTAGCTGATTCAGAGCCCATTCACCAAAAACACGACACAAACCTAAGTCACCCGGCTTTAATTCTTGCACGAGTTAAAGTTTGTATGTCTTAAAATCAAGATCTTTACGTAAAATACGCCAAGTTGTTGCGTACGACAAACCAAGCTGTTGAGAACGACGCCGAATCAATTCTTCACGGTCTTTAGCCACACTCTCAGCTACAGCCACTATATTCTCTTTACTACGTGCTGGATGTGGTCTAATCGGTCAAGTATCATCCAATAATGTATGCTGGGTTTTAAATTCGCGGATGGTATTGGCTATGGTGGTTTCGGTAGGTCGACGATGCACACCATAAGTTGCTCTAAGAGCACGAAAAACATTCTCATTTCTCACAGAACGCTGATTTTCGTAATACAGCTGAACAATTTGGATATGTTGTTACACTGTAAGTCTTTCCATGATGATTTGTCAAACAATACTGAACAAATATTACATTACAGTTTGACAGGAGTCACGCGTGATCTGTAAAAAAAAAGCCTATTGAAAATGAAACCTCATAATGAATCACCCTTTATACATGTATAAGTGTAAAACTATGAAAAATTTATAGATTTCCGTAAAATTTCAAACTCAAAGTCACGCTTGGTATAACTGACGACATATAATCTCAAACTGTTATTTTTTTTAGTCAAACAGCATTATCCATGAATAAAAATAAATGTTATACAAGCACGGTGAGATGAAGACCAAATCTTATCTGTTGTTTCATTCAAATGAATAAAACTCACGAATAAAAATAGATTCAACAAAAATATGTGAGAGGTACAATATCAAACTTGTTTTGATTAAAATTTGCTTACAACAATAATACATATAAAAGAAAAGTTCGAGTACTAAATCATGAGACATGTAAACTTCGGTATATAATTTTGTTGTTGTAGGACAATTTTTAATTTCATTGAGCTTCTTAAAAATTTTTAGCATTAAATTTTAATTTAAAATTATCGTCACAAGTATATAGAATAATTTACAAAAGTTTTTAGCTCAAAAGAATGAAGAAAAAACCATTTTTATCCTTATAAAATGATGGAGATGCTACTCCTGAGCACGAAAACAATGCTCACTGGAGCGTCTTTTAAAAAAAAAATTAAATGATGTTTGTTTTATTAAAAAATTCCAATTTGCTCTTGAGATAATAAAAAGGAATAATTTTTGGGGGTGAACTACAAGGGTGGCTTATGAGTTTAGGATTATTGGATTTGACGTTTGTGGATTTAGATTTTTAAGTTGATAATAACATAATAATGAAAAAATAATTTTCATGTGAATAAAAATGAAAAAAAAAAAATTTATTGCCTATCTTATAGCGATCAAGGGCTAGGGGCTAGTAAACCCCGTTACATAAGGGTGCTATATCTTGGTTTTTCATTTATTCGTTGGATGAGATTTTTTTTGTAGAAGTATTCAAGTTAAATTAAAAAGTTAATTAATAAATAATCATCGATATCACACTATAATAATAAAATCACTTTAAAGATAAAACACCCCCAGAAAAAAATTTTTTCCAAAAATCCCGCAACACGTCAATTTAACCTTTATTTTCTACATGACAGCGCAATTTATAACCTAATCTAGCTAATTTAATAAATTTTACACGAAAAAAAGCATATAAATTGCACATTTACTCCTACAAAAAATAGGAGTTGCAACCCTTTGGCATAAAAGTTATGCGCATAGAAGCGCCTTTTTATAAGATGCAATTTGCCTTTGATTTTATTTAGAAACTCCTAAAACAGTTTGAAATATTAAAAGAAAACTGTTTTTGGGGGTGAACATTAAGCGTGATTTTTACCTTTTAAATCGACGAATTAGCACTTAAAAGAAGCATCTATTTAATATTTGTTTGAGCACTATAACATATTACTAAATGAAAGAAATCGGTGAGGTATACCTGAAATAGTTTTCTTGTTAGTGCTCCGGCTAGGTCTAGCAAAGAACCAAGTAAATATGCGGGTGCGTTTCTTCATCAATTCACTTGCGGGTTAACTGAAACTTAGTATTTATAATCCTTCATCGAGTTGCGATTTGTGCGAAAGCGCATAGATTTCTATTTCTTTTTAGAGCACCGATTTACGGGACTGCAAGGTCTCACAATCCTTCACAGGTTGTCCGTAAGTCAAGTGCCAAAATACAAGTATACTTATATTTGGAAGACGGGCTTCAATGTTCTCATAGGTTGAACGATCGTTTTCCACATCCTGTACCTCTACCCTCACTTGTGCACGGTTGTTTTTACACACACATACGCGCGCGCACGCACGCACGCACGCACGCACGCACGCACGCACGCACGCACGCACGCACTCATATATATATACATGGTGGTCTATTTTAATATATCGGTCGAAATAACTTCAAAGGGAGATAGTTATATCAAAAAATGTTGAGACAAAACTTATAGAAGTTGAAAGGGGTTGTCCAACGCTGACCTTGGCCTTAACCTTGAGATCAAATTTGAAGGTTATTTGAGGGTCAAATCGCGAATTTTGAATGGGAATTTCAATTTTTTATTACAGATTATGATTCTGCGTCGAAAAATATGAAAGTTTTGTCTCAAACATTTTTTTCGATGCGTGACAAATGGCGCTATAATCGGCAGTTTTAATCTATTTATGCGAATATCTCAACAACTACGCATATGAAAAGGTAGAAAAGGAAAATTTGTTAATCTGGATAGGGGACATGTAATGACACCACAATCGACCCCCCCCCCCTCTATCCCCTCGTATGGAGCGGTTTCAACCTTAAAATCTGAAATGGGTACCTCAATTTTATATGGATTATGGAAAGTACGGGTTTTGGGAGTTATGGATTTTAAGTTTAATGGGCCTTAAGGTTTGTAGGTTTTGAGCCTAATTGAATTAACAATTTATAGGTTTCAAAGTTAATGAGTTTCAAGATTAAGGAGTTTCAGGATTAATAAGCAGGATTTATGAGTTACATTGGTTCATGGGTTATTGGGTACATGGGTTACAGGGTTTATGAGTTATAGGGTTTATGGGTTACTGGGCTCATGGGTCTCAGGATTAATGGAATATAGATTTTATATGTATCAGGGTTTGTCGGTATCAAATTCATGGGTTTCAGGCTTTTTGAGTTTTTGATTTTAAGGTATTGGCGATCTAAAGATTTAGCGGTTTATAGATTTTCGTATTTTGTGGTTCAAGTGATTACGGGTTTTGGAATGTACGAGTTTTGGGGATTATAGTTGTTAGGTTAAATGGGTCATGAGGCATGTGGTTTTTGACGCTGTGAGTTTGTAATTTAGGATTTATAGTTTTTAGGGTTTATGAGCTTCCGAGTTAATGGGCTTCGTTTTCCGCACTGCCAGCTTAAAATATATAACCACTCAAGGCCGGCGGGCCAATTAGACGGTCCGAATTCAGCCGTTTTTGGGAAGCGTTGTTAGACGGGAAAAAAAATAATTAGCCAAATGAACTTTTGAGGGTAGTTGTATGTATATTTGAACTAGAAGAAAAAAATTCGTACAATCTTCAGAAATGTATTGTGAGTCCCGTTATCAATGTATTTGTAGAGCGCCTCGCCTCTGACGCGTCCGATTTGTGTGCGAAGAAATTATCTTCGATATGAACTAAAAAGATCGGGAGAAATACGTAAAATCCGAATATTTCTGGAAAGTAGAAACAAAAATTGATTTTCCAATAAAAAAAAAACTGTTCAATTAAGTAGAGAAGTCACTTAAAAAAAGTTTTTTGAGGTTTTTCTTTAGTTCAAATAAAAGAGAATTTCATCAAAATTAATAATCTTTTTGGTTCTTTTTTTCAGACGAAAATTGCGAGGTGTATCCTGCACACGAATTGGACACGTTAGCGGCAAGGCACTCTACAAATACATTAATAACGGGACTTAAAATAAATTTCTGAAGATTTAACGAATTTTTTTTCATAGTTCAAATATATATACAAACATCCTTAAAAGTTCATTTGGTTAATTATTTTTTTTCCCGTCCAACAACGCTTCCCAAAAACGGCTGGATTCGGGCCGTCTAATTTGCCCGCCGGCCTTAACGAAGTTAAACAAAAATTTATAGTTATACCGCGAACTGAAATGCAGCGTAACTAAAATAGTTTCATTTTTGCATGTGACGCTTAGTAACGCTAGCTGGCTTCTATCTGCGCCAAGTTTCTTTGGTCGACGCATGCGTTATAAATAGCCATTGTGGCGCGAAGTTTTAAAACATTAACTCACAACTGTATTATGTGCTTCTTTGCCTTTTGTGAGCTCGTTATATCGTCTAAAATGCGGTGTGGTTTAAATTCTTTACAATTTTGCATACTGTGCATCGCTAGAGACAATTACTAGAGACTAACCTGTGGCACATTGTCTCCTTGAAAACAAGGCTAGACTCGTTACAGATACGATTTAGCTAACATGGCTAGACTAATTACAGATACGAATCTAAGGTTAAAATTAAGATAAAAAAATGAAGCAACAAAAATGAAATAACCGAAAAGCAAGAAATAATTCAGATTAAATTTGCGTCCACTATATTGGATCCGTCATTTTTTATTTTCTAATTTTACCCTCAGATTCATAATCAGCAAAGTAACAAAATGCATTTTTTCTTTTAACAGTTTTTAACTTGGCTAAAAAAAATCGCACAAACGTTTGTAAAATATAATACCATAAGGAAATGCCTGAAAAGGATTTCCAAACAAAAATTAATTATTATCCTTGTTCCTTGTCAAATTTGCGAAGCTTTTTTGATTTTTTTTTTTTTGTTTAGCAACAAATATTTTCGTACAAAGAAACTGATAAGAAATTCGTATACTTAGAATGGTAATGTAAAAAACTGGCACTATAAAATGATTGCTTAAATTTTTATTTTCAAAAAGTTTTCACCGAATTACAGCCGTTCAAAAAAATGGCTATTGTTCACAGAGAAATAGTTGATCCTTTAATTCTTGCACTCATGTATTATCTCAGTTTAAATTATCTTTTTTTTTGGTTAAAGAAATTTTATCACCTTGTAACGTCGTGACTACATACAGGGTGACAAATGGAAAGTTGCTTAAAGTATATGCATCTCTTTCCCCCTCTACTGTATCGTATGAGGCTAGGCCCACGTGGGTACATTCTAGAATATTGTCAGTTTCTATTGAGACGCCGTAAAGAGCAATACGTATACTTTAAAATGAGTAACCTTACTAACGAAGAAAAAGTGTATCTCTTCAAGTGCTTTTATTCTAGAGGTAAAAACTCTACTAAAGTATATAGAGGTTTTCGTACTAAGTTTGGAAGTAAAAGAGTAGCCAGTCAAAATACTCTTAGAAAGTAAGAATGAAAAGAATTATACTTGACTTGATCGTATGACCGCATTTTTTAATAAAGTTTTCAAATTTCTTTTACTTCTTTCTCAGAGTAATTGATGACTTCATTAATTATTATACTCTTGAAGATCGTCGTCATGATCTTCCTGGTCCTTCATATACAGTTACAACAGAAGATAAGGTTTCCGAGGTCGAAGAACATTTCAAAAATAATCGAACGGATTCAATCAGAAAAGCTGCAGCAGCTTTAAAACTAAATTGAGAGTCACTAAGATTAATAATAAAAAATTTCATCAAGTTACATCCTCACAACATTTTTTCCTTTCGCTAAGAAACGTAGATAAGTCAAGGTTATTATTTTATTCAAGATGGTGCCACGCCGCAAAGAACTCAAGAGGTATTTAAAGCTATTTACGAAGTTTATGGTGAACGCGTCATCGGTTTAGGATATCCCAACTTTGCACACGCAAGTATAGAATGGCCCTCTTATTCACCGGACTTTAACCCGTGTGATTTCTTCTTATGGGGCTACCTGAAAGATTACTGTTACGCGGCAAAACCCAAAACCAAAGATGATTTGAGAGAAGCTATTAGAAAAGGAATTTTTAGTGTTTCTTTATCTAAAATTGAACAAGTTTTTCATAGTTTCCAAAAACGGCTTGATTATTGTGCAAGTTCAGATGAAAATCACTTCGAAAATATTTACCATCAATAGTTATTCCCTAGCCAGGTTTTTTCATTTTTTTAAAAACGTAATATGTGTCTGTTGAAAATGTTCGATTAAACTTAAACTCATTTTAAATAAAAATGATCACTTCACTGATTTAATATGTATTTTTATTATTTTTTTCCCTGCATTCATCTCAAAATTATAAGTGATTACTTTAGGCAACTTCCCATTTGTCACCCTGTATATATTGGGTGTACAACTTTGCTTCCGCCGTTTTGCAATAGATGGCTGTAGCGGTAAGCGGTAGTTGAAATAAATAGATCATAGATGTCATACAATAAGCTTAGGTGTTTGTAAACATAACACCATTGAAATATTAGTCGATTTGTGTCTGCATCATAAAGTTATTCTCGATTAAACATGTCAGCTTACGAGCCGAATTCTCGTCATTTGCGGGAGGTTTTAAATTTCTGCTTTAATATGAAGAAATCTGCGACTGAGGCTTATCTAATGCTCTCAAATACCCATGGTGAGGCCGTTATTAGTGAAAGAACATGCTGAGAGTGGTTTCAACGCTTCAAGAACGGCGATTTTAACGTCGAAGACCAGCATGGCGGTGGAAGGAAGAAGGTTTTCGAAGATGCGGAATTGGAGGCATTACTTGATCGAGACTCATGTTAAACGCAACAAGCATTGGCAGGATCATTGGGAGTGACGCAACAAGCCATTTCAAAACGCTTGAAAGTCATGGGAATGATTCAGAAACAAGGAAATTGGGTGCCGTACGAGTTGACGCCAAGAGATGTTAAACGGCGTTAGTGTGTTTGTGAACAGCTGCTTGCAAGGCAAAGACGGAGGGGATTTTTGCATTACATTGTAACTGGGAACGAAAAATAGGTTCACTACAAAAACCCCAAGCGCAGAAAATCATGGGGATATCCCGGCCATGCTTCCACGTTGACGGCCAAACCGAATATTCACGGTTCCAAGGTCATGCTCAGTATTTGGTGGGACCAGCTCGGCGTAGTGTATTATGAGTTGTTAAAACCGACTAAAACAATCACAGGCGATCGTTATCGAACGCAATTAATGCGTTTGAGATGAGCCTTGAAAGACAAACGGCCGCAATACAACGAGAGACATAATAAAGTGATTTTATAGCATGACAATGCTCGACCCCATGTTGCGAAAGTGGTCAAGACATACTTGGAAACTTTGAAATGGGAAGTCCTACTCCACCCGCCGTATTCTCTAGACGTTGCTCCCTCGGACTATCACTTGTTTCGATCAATGGCACACGGCCTGGCTGACCAGCACTTCCGGTCTTATGAAAAAGTAAAAAATTGGATCTATTCGTGGATCAATTCAAAAGATAACCAGTTTTTTCAACGCGGGATTCGTATGCTGCCCGAAAGATGGGAGAAAGTAGTGGCCAGCGATGGACAATACTTTGAATCATAAATGTATAACCAGTTTCTTACAATAAAGCCTTGAATTTTGAAAAAAAACAGCGGAAGCAAAGTTGTACACCCAATATATTTTGAGATGAGTGCAGGGAAAAAAATAATAAAAATACATAATTAATTAATAAAGTCGTCATTTTTATTTGAAATAGGTTTAAGGTTAATCGAACATTTTTAACAGACACATACGAAGGTGGTCTGAAAAGTTTCCGACCTAACACAGATACAAGACATTTTTTCTTAATTTTTTTCTTTATTTCTCAACATAGTCTCCTTGCAATTCCACGCACTTCTTCCAGCGATGCTTTCATCTCTTCAACCCATCCAAATAGTATTTGGCGTTTTTCTCTGCAAAATGACTGTTCACGAAGGTGATTACTTCCTCATTTGACGAAAATTTCTGTTCTCCGAGTGCGATTTTCAGATGAGGGAACGAAAAGAAGTCGCTAGGGGCTAGGTCTGATGAGTAAGGTGGATGGTCAAGCAGCTAAAACCGTAATTCGTGGATTTTCGCAATGACAACCGCTGAGGTGTGAGACGACGCGTTGTCTTAGTGAAACAGAATTTTCTTTTTCTGCAAATGTGGACGTTTTTCCTCAAGTTCTGCCTTCAGCTTGTCAAGTAATGATGCCTAGTATGCTGCTGTAATGGTTTTTCCTTTTCGAAGATAATCGATTAAAATAACTCCATGACTATCCCAAAAAACAGTCGCCATCACTTTCCCAACCGAGAAAACAGTTTTTGCTTGTTTTGGAGCCGGTCCCCCCTTTGCAGTCCACTGTTTTGACTGTATTTTTGTTTCGGGCGTATAATAGTGTATCCAAGTTTCAACTACAGTAATTAATCGGCGCCAAAACTCGGATTTATTGCACCTAAACTGCGCCAATAGAGCGTTGGAAATGTTCATTCGAACACGTTCTTGGTCTAACGTGAGTAAACGCGGCACCCAACGTGCGGACAGCTTTCTCATGCCTAAATCTTGATTTAGTATGTAGCAAATACGTTCTTTGGACACGTTTATAACCTCTGCTTTCTCTCCTACTTTAATTTGGCGGTCGTCTAGCACCATTTGGTGAAGTTTAGCGATGTTATCGTCAGTGGTTGCAGTTTTTGGACGTCTCGAATGTTCATCGTCTCCCAAGCTTTCACGGCTACGTTTGAATTCAGCTGCCCAAAATTTCATTGCAGTTAATAACGGTGCACAGTCCCTATTTACAGAGTTCAACTCATTTTTGATTTGCGTAGGCGTATTGCCTTTTAAAAACAAAAATTAATGACAACTCGATACTCAATTTCGTCCATTTTCACAACAACACTTACATCGACTCACTCAAACGACTGTCAACTAACAACTGCACATCCAAAATGGCTGAAACTTTGGTGAGCAACTGTCAACAGATGAACAACGAAATTCGCTATCTTTTATTAACGAGTGCTGCTATCTTTACGTTCAGGTCGGAAACTTTTCAGACTACCCTCGCATTACGTTTTTAAAAAAATAGCACAACTTGGCTAGGGAATAACTATTAATGATAAATATTTTCGAAGTGATCCCTATCTAAACTTGCACAATAATCGAGCCGTTTTTCGAAACTATAAAAAACTTGTTTAATTTTAGATGAAGAAACACTAGAAATTCTTTTTCTAATAGCTTCTCTCAAATCATCTTTGGTCTTGGGTTTTCTCGCATAACAGTAATCTTTCAAGTAGCCCCATAAGAAGAAATCACACGGGTTCAAGTCCGGTGAATAAGAGGGCCATTCTATACCTGCGTGTGCAAAGTTGGGATATCCTAAACCGATGACGCGTTTACCATGAACTTCGTAAATAGCTTTAAATACCTCTTGAGTTCTTCGCGGCGTGGCATCATCTTGAATAAAATAATAACCTTGACTTATCCACGTTTCTTAGCGAAAGGAAAAAATGTTGTAAGGATGTAACTTGATGAAATTTTTTATTGTTAATCTTAGTGACTTTCAATTTAGTTTTAAAGCTGCTGCAGCTTTTCTGATTAAATCAGTTGGATTATTTTTGAAATGTTCTTCGACCTCGGCAACCTTATCTTCTGTTGTAACTGTATATGAAGGACCAGGAAGATTATGACGACGATCTTCAAGAGTATAATAATTGATGAAGTCATCAATTACTCTGAGAAAGAAGTAAAAAAAAATTTGAAAACTTTATTAAATAATGCGGTCATACGATAAAGTCAAATATAATTCTTTTCATTCTTACTTCCTAAGAGTATTTTGACTAGCTACTCTTTTACTTCCAAACTTAGTAAGAAAACCTCTATATGCTTCAGTATAGTTTTTACTGTGTGAATGTATGTGTGGGTGTGTGGGTGTGTGTGTGTGTGTGTGTGTGTGTGTGTGTGTGTGTGTGTGTGTGTGTGTGTGTGTGTGTGTGTGTGTGTGTGTGTGTGTGTGTGTGTGTGTGTGTGTGTGTGTGTGTGCGTGCGTGTGCGTGCCTGAGTGCGTGAGTACGTGCGTGCGTGCGTGCGTGGGCTCGTGCGCGTATGCGTGTGCGTTTGCGTGTGCGTGTGTGAGGACCTTGAATACCTGCTAATCCTATCAAATGCAGAGAAGAAACTTCGAAACATAACTATTGGATTTTGCGGAAGATATTGATGCATGGTGGGGCTTACCCTACAATTTTTTACGCTTTGGATTATCGTAGAGTATCCAGTTTCTTGTACAGAAACGTTTAGAATGTTGCAGAAGGCCTTCGGTGAGCAGGCTCTGTCGGTAAGAAATGTTTACAAATGGTGCAAATAGTTCAAAGAAGACAGAGACAGTGTCGAAGACAAAGAGTGTCCGGGACGGATATCGACATCAACTGTTGAGAAATACATCAAAGAAATTAGAAATCTTGTGCTTAAAGATTGTCAGTTAATAATTAGAGACCTTTTTGCTACTATTGGCATTCCATTTGGATCGATTTAAACAATTTTGAAAGATTATTGGGGTCTCAAACGCGTCAAATCTCGACTGGTTCCAAAATACTTAATTTTTTTGAAAAAGAGTTACATGTTAATGTGTGCGAAGAGATGCTTTTTGACTACCAGATCGTCATGGAACGCATCATTACGGGAGATGAGACATGGATTGATGCCTGTATTTCAGAAACAACTGACTAATCGAGCGAATATCGTGCCAAAGGTGAAGCAAAACCAAAAAGATCAAGTCAAAGTCGTTCAAAAATCACGGTCATGTTGACAGTTATCTTTGATTATGGTGGTTTTGTGCATTCAGGATTTCTTCTACTTGACCTAACTGTTAACAAGGAATATTATTTGAGTGTTATACGTCGTTTGCGTGAAACTATTCGCAAAAAGAGGCCGGAATTGTGGCAAGACAGCTCATGGTTTTTTGCATCACGATAATGCACCGTCTCACACCACATTGATAATTCGCGACTTCTTGGTCAAAAATTCAACTCATATCGTTTCACAACCATCGTATTCGCCTGATTTAGCGCCGTGTGATTTCTGGCTGTTCAATTAACTGAAAAAACTACTCCGGGGACATTGTTTTGACTCGATTGAGGAGATTGAACGTGAATCGCTGCGTCAATTGAAGGTAATTCCGGTAAAGGACTTTTTTGACTGTTTCGAGGATTGGAAAAATGATTGGCTTAAGTGTATTGTGTTGGGTGGGGACTACTTTAAAGGCAATGAAATAGATTTAAAAGAATAAATAAAGAATAATAAAAAAAAATTGGTATTATTTTTTGATCATAGTAGTAGATAACTAATATCTTAATAAATACTAAATCAAATTGCATATCTATATATATATATATATATATATATATATATATATATATATATTGTTTATTTTCTTATCTATAATATAAAAAATCGTTCTGGTATTTTGAGGACCTTAGGTATCATAACCGCATTTTGAGGATGCCCTCAAAATTTCAGCATGATACTATTTATATATACTTTTATATAAGTGAACGTATTGTATTTTCGGAATTCTTCGCAAAGACTTTTGCAAAATTGCAATTGTACTGTAAATATATTTTTTACCTTTTAATGATAATGTGAATTATAAACTGCGATCGTATCTATTTTTAAAATCCTTCAAAACTTCGATGTGGTTCTGAAAAAATTCTCAAAAAACTTAATTTCCTACATTTGCACATATAAATAATAAAACTGATTGGCTTACATAGGTGCAGTTTTATATAGGATATCTTTGAGAAATCTCCATATACGTTAGTTTTTAGAACTTCCCATTTATTTAACGTATATAAATAGAAACAATATATGTGTATAATTAATCATATAGCTAAATAGAGAAAATAACTAATCTAGCGATGAATATCAAATTAAATTGCATACGAGGTGCTTTTGAAGAGTCCGTGCAAAGTCCGAAAGATGGCACCACCGGCGCGTATCGAGGTCATGTTTAGTTAGTAGCATCTCTTGAATGAACACACACTAAGTTGCAGCCATATTGGTTTATTTCTTTGTGTTTGGCATTCGTATGAATTAAGGAAGTCGAATGATTTTCAAGAAATAGACGAAAAAGAATTTCGTGTGGTGATTAAACATTACTTTATGAAAGGCAAAACGCCTCAGGAGACTAAAGAGAAGCTTGATAAACATTATGGTGACTCTGCACCTTCGATTAGAACAGTTTAAAAGTGGTTTCAAAATTTTCGGACTGACCATATGGACACAAGTGACGCTGAACGTTCTGGACGGCCTGTGGAGGTTACGACTCCAGAAATTATTGTTCAAATCCATGATAATCCTTATCGACTATCTGGAAAAGGGTAAAACTATTACAGGTGCATATTATTTATCGTTATTGAACCGTTTGAAAACCGAGCTGCAAGAAAAACGCTCGCGATTAGCTCACAAGAAAGTCCTTTTCATCACGACAACGCACTAGCACACACCTTAGCAGTTGTGGCCGCAAAATTAATCGAAATAGGATTCCAACTCGTTTCACATCCCACCTATTCTCCAGACTTGGCTCCCTTGGACTACTATTTGTTCCCCAATTTGAAGAAATGGCTGGCAGGACAAAGATTTTATTCAAACGAGGAGGTGATTGCATACACTAATGGATATTTTGTAGACTTAGACAAATCCTATTATTTGGAAGGAATCAACAAACTAGAACATCGTTGGACGAAGTGTATAAGCTTAAAATTAGACTATGTCGAAAAATAAAAAAAGTTTACCCCAAACACGTAAGCAGTTTTTATTTTTGCACAGACTTTTCAAACGCCCCTCGTATATATATATATATATATATATATATATATATATTGTTTATTTTTAAACAAAGTACCAGCATGATACTATTTACATATACTTTTGTATTTGTAAGCGATTCGTGTTTTCGGGGTTCTTTACAAATACTTATGCAAGATTGCAATTGTAATGTCGTTATACTTTATACCCTTTATTGATAACGTGAATTATAAACTGCGATCATATCTATTACTAAAAATTCTCAACAAGATTTATAGATCCAATTCCCTGCTATTTTAAAATATAATTAAAAAATATAAATATGCCATTTGCATATTCCTATCTTGTTTAATATCTTTAGAGAGAAATAAGCACACAAGAACATTATACTTAGATAAATAATAATAGCATTTAACAGTCATTACCGTCAGTCATTAAGTACATTAAGTTTATTTTAAAATATTGTTTAAAATACAGTCATTAAGTTTATTTTAAAATATTGTTCATATAATGAACTAGTAAATACATATTCATAAAGCTAAATTGTTTTCAACCAATTATATACTTTGTCTTCTATAGGTCTATTCATTTCTCTGAATAAGTGTATTCATTTTATTGAACAATATCTTACGTTTACAAAAACCAAATGGTATTCTCGAGAACACCCTCAAAACTTGCGTATAAATTTTAAGCAGATCCTCAAAACTTGCGTATAAATTTTAAGCAGATCCTCAAAACTTGTGTTTGGATTTTAGGACGTCCTCAAAGTATACGTTTCGTATATATGAATCTTTGAGGACCGCCTTAAAATTGACAAAAATCTTCAAAGTATAGCTGAAGTGCTAAAAAAAAACCCTGAAAACTATTAAATAATACATGAATTATGATAATGAGGGCTTGCCCGACTCGTCTGAGACACGTTCTCTCTGTGAAGGGGTTCTGTTGCGTATCATAATAAGTGGCTTCATCAGAAAACATCACGTAATTGAAAAAATGTTGCTAATTTTGCAATTTTAATTGAGCCTATTGACAAAATTGCAATCTTTTTCAAAAATAACGTTGTGTCAGCTCTTGGGTTAAAGTGATGTGACGTGGATGAAAACCATGAAGTCTTCTAATTGTTCTGATTATTTCCCTTTGAATACCAGATCGTATTGCAATTTGCCAAGTTGAATCATGAGGATCTAAATAATTACTGGCAAGCAATACCAGTTCTCGCGGATCGTTCCTTTCGATCGTCTTTAGTCTGCGGCGTTTCCGTGGTCTTCGAGGACCTCACCTCTCACGCTGTACAGTTCTTAAAATAGTCCTATCATTCGGATGATGATGCCTTTTGGGAAAACGCGCCCGATATAATCGTGCTGCTGCAAGATAATTTTTATGACATTCATCAAAAATCAGTAAAATGTATACAATTTCATTATGTGTATACGTTCACGTCGTGGGTCTTGAACACCATGTTTTATAACGATGACTAATCTCATGAAATGGTACTCGTGGGATTAGATATTGACCTTTTAAGTTTTTTTTTTAAGCGTATTTTTCAACTATTCTATTATGTTCTGAACGCTAACTTTTATACATTTTTAGAAACCGGAATTTAATTAGGTTGCTGTAGATAAAATGGCCGATTTAGTAATAAATTTTTAAACAGTTGTAACTTATTATAAAGAAAATTTATTTAATCAAAATAGATACCAATAGATCCAACACACTTTTCCCAACGAAATATAAGTACATTTATTTCAGTTTTGTAGAAGTCCGAATTTCTGGTTTAAAGAAACTTCTTGAAGGCATTTTTGACAGCAGCTCCATTATTAAATATTTTTCCTGTCAAAAAGTCATCCAAATGTTAAAAGAAATGGTAATCTGTTGGTGAGAGGTCTAATGAATATGAAGGGTGACAAAGAGTCTCATAGCACAACTTGTTTGATTTTTGGACCGTTGTTCTCGATACATGAGGTCGTGCGTTTTCATAAACCAGTATCACTCCATCCCTGTTGACAAGCCTAGGTCGTTGGACTATCAATTTCTGATGCATTTCATACAGTTGAGCACAGTATTTCTCAGCATTAATGGTTTCGCCAGTTTGCAGGAACGAATAGTGGATAACTCCAGCTACAGACCACCAAACAGTTACCATTATTTTCTTTGGATGAAGGCTTGGTTTCGGCATGTGTCTTGGCGCTTCATCGGCATCTAGCCATCGGGCTGATCGGCGACGATTATCGTATAAAATCCACTCTTCATCGCAGGTCACAATTTGATGCAAGAACGGTTCCTTTTTGTTGCAGAAGAGAAGAGAACTTGAAATCTCCATTTGACACGTCATGTTTTACTCGGTAAGATCATGCGGAACCCATTTGTCAAGCTTTTTCACTTTTCCAAGCTGTTGCTAGTGACGGCAAACTATCGAATTGTGAACGCCTAATTTCTCGGCAAGAACCCTTATGGTTTGGCGGGGATCAGACTCCACTAATGCTCGCAGCTGGTCGTTATCGATCGATGGTCCTGTGTGTCCACGTGGCTCATTTCCAAGGTCCATATCTCCGGATCGAAATTTTTCGAACCACCGCCGAGTGGTTCGTTCGCTAACTGTATCAGGCCTAAATGCGCTGTTGATATTCCTCGTTGCTTTCGTTGCGTTGTGCTCTAATTTAAATTCGTATAGTAAAAGTAGCCGTTTTTGATTTACTTCCATGTTCACTTTCTCTTTTTGTTTTTACGATCACTATGAAGTGCAAAACAGAAATGACTTCATAAACCAAGGTAGCAGTATTTATACTTCAATATGTCATATCATTTGCGCCGCCTTGTGCCAACATAATACACTAAAATTGTAGCCAACTTTATGTCATTGCTAAATCGGTCATTTCATCAGCAGCAACCTAATATATGTTTTCAAAAACATTGTAAAAACCATAAGAAATTCATGAAAATAGTATATTTTCGCATCAATTTTGAAAAATCCTAATAATTTTTAAAGAGTTTCTTATAATAGTTGTAGATCGCATCAAAATCCATTTTTTTCATTCTGCGTATCTTTCTCTAGAATTGATATTTTCCAAGTTAAATGTGTTCAAACGCATATCAGTTAAATATATGAGTATATCAGCATTTATTCAACACTTTTAAATGCTCCCAACTCATTTTTTTAGAAAAAGGCTTATCTATTTATTTTGGCATGGCGATTACGAATATCATATGCAAAATTGTTAGAAATTTTATTTTGATGAAAAAGACAATGAAAAACGCATAAAAATTATAGTTTTTTGTGCTTATCTTGCAAATGACGAAAAATCTTAAAAAATGCTTGAAACGAAAGTCGTAAATCTTATTGAAGTACATCTTTATATGAGATAGAAAGTTGGAATTCTTATTGCAAAATCTGAAGTCGACCTTCAAATGACCTTGAAGGTCATAGTCCTGATCAAATTCAAGGCCACCATTCGCTTTCCCCTATGCATTTCTACAACTTTTGTTTTAAACATTTTTTCGATTGGAGCACTCGCTGGTGAGTTATATGGGTGCATCTTTTAAATTAGGTCACCCTGTATATAAGAATATTGTGCGTCTAGCGAATATTTTTTTAATGATTTGTGAGCCGTTGTCTATTTCTTTTTATTTGTCAAGTGCTTCGCGCACCTGTGTTCGAGATAAGTGTGCCTTTCAAGGAAAACGTAGCTGAGATTTTTCTTTTGACTTTCTTTTAAAACGTTTGAGAAGATGTAACGGGACGTAACATATTCATTGCGTAAACATTCCATCAGTTCTAATTACTTTTATTCGCAATAAAAGAAAAAGTTTTTTATAATATCTTCAATTACAAATTTACATTTTTAGCATGATAAATTAAGTCAACCTTAAAACTTCATTAAAAATAAGACTCACATACAAAATTAAATAATAATTTTATAAATTCTTACTCATCTTAACAAAACTTGAGAAACGAAGTATAGAATGTCTTATAAAGAATATAGATGAAGATACTTTAAAGATTATAATTATATTTCTAAAGATGAAGAAGAATGAGTGACTATTACATAAAGTATTAAATAGTTTTACGGAAATGATTTGTTGAAAAAATAAAGTAAAAAAATATTTTCATAAGGCAGATAATAGGTGATAAAAAATAAATATATGAACAAATTTTCTTATTTTTAATGTATTCAGAATTGTTTTACGTAATTAATCTCATATTTTATTTTATAATTTATTTAATATAACTTATTTTATAAAAACTTAATATTTAATTAGTTGTCATCATTTAAAAATTTATTTTAAAATATCAGTATTTTGAATATATTAGCTTTAAGGGGTCGTCAAACTGTAAATCTCTACAAACCGTCTTTTTAATACGAAGTGTATTCGATAAATAGAGCCAATTTTTATATGTTTGAAAAAATATTTATTTATTCATTAATGTTTCTGTCGTCCCCTTCAAAGTAATACCCATCAGACATTATACACTTGTGTTAACGTTTTTTCCATCTCTTAAAACACTTTTTATAAGCGGTTTTTGGAATGGCCTTCAATTTCTTTAGCAATTCGATTTTTATCTGCCTATTCGTGGAAAACCTCTGTCCTTGAAGGGTACTTTTCAATTTTGAAAATAGAAAGACGCACGGGGCTTGATCTGGTGAATACGGAAGCTGGGGCATGATTATGGTATGGTTTTTAGCCAAAAAATTACGAACCAGCAACGATGCGTAAGCTTTGCTTTATTCTTTTTTAACGACTAAAATCGCCACACACGCGTAAAAATAGTTACTCTTTGTGTCTGCTGTAAACAACACGAACATGCGAGTTGGCTGACATTGTCAGCATATGTTAGGCGCATGTGTACTAACATATTAAAAAAAAATCGAAATGTATGTATGTAGTCGGCGTAATTTGAAAATTAGCTTTATTTATTGAACACACTTCGTATTTGGTTGCTTAACAAGTCTGAACCAAATTTAAATTCAGAAACTCTTACACTCTCCTTGTAAACATAAATTAAGAATGAAAACCATATTCTTAAATGTTTCGAATTTATATATATTAATTTTTATATAAATGAACTTTTTACAGTTTTGAAAGCAATTAATGAAGATAGTCCAGCTGTTCCCGCTTTGCTTACAGATTACATTCTCAAAGGTAATGCTAATATTTTAAAATATGTTTGGTTTATTAATGTGTACGATATTTTCAAACTTTAGAAATGATTCGCCAAAGTTTTGATTTCTCAAATTTCTTTTTTAACTCCTTAACGCACAGTTTTTTTTTTAAGCCTGTTTAGCGCGCTCGAATTAACTCGAGCGTACAAGTTAAGAGGTTAATAAAGTATATTGAGATACAGACCAACAGATCATGCCTATTATTTATAACTTCAATTTCTATCACTGTATTTAAATTAAAGTATTCTTCTTTCTTATGAATTCTATTCTGAGGGCAGTTTTTACCTAACTAATGTGTATACTATAACACATCGTTCAATAAGTCCCGAGACTAATAACGAAAACAACATTTTTTTTCAAAAATCATTTTTATTCATCAATATAATCTCCTTTTAGAGTGATACAATCTTTCCAACGCCTTTCCAACATTTCTATACCATGTTTATAGAAGGATTTATCCTTTGATTTAAAATAGGCTTCAGTTTCGGCAATGACCTCCTCATTCGAGCAAAATTTTTTTCCCTCAAGCATTTTTTTGAGATCAGCAAAGAGCCAGTAGTCGCTGGGGGCTGAATCTGGTGAATACGGGGAGTCGGAAAGCACATCAAAGCCCAATTCGTTTAATTTTGCCATTGTTTTCATGGATTTGTGGCATGGTGCATTGTCTTGGTGAAAAAGGATTTTTTTCTTCTTCATGTGCAGTCGTTTTGCTGCGATCTCCTCCTTCAAACGTACCAACAAGTCAATATAATAATCACTGTTGATCGATTTACCTTTTTCCAGGTAATCAATGAAAATGACGCCATGTGTATCCCAAAAAACAGACGCCATGACTTTGCCAGCAGACTGCTGCCCTTTTGGACGCTTTGGGCGGCTTTCGCCAGCCATGCGCCACTCAGATGATTGCCGATTCGACTCCGGAGTGAAATGATGTATCCATGTTTTATCCATGGTCACGTATCGACGCAGAAAATCCTTTTATTGCGAGTAAATAGCGATAAACAGCTCTCTGAATCGTCGAGTCGTTGCTGTTTTTGTTCCACTGAAAGCAATCGCGGCACCCACTTGGAAAAAACCTTTTTCACGCTCAATTTTTCATGAAGGATTGTAAATACGTTTCCAGATGATATCTGTGTCATTTCTGCGATCTCACGGACCTTCACTTTGCGATTTTTCATTACAATTTTTAACACTTCACTCACATTTTCCTGTGTAACGGCTTCTAATGGCCTACCTGAACGTTCCGCATCGTTTGTGTCCGTACGACCACGTTTAAACTCAGCATACCAACGACAAATCGTTGGTTCGGATCGAGAGAAGTCCGGGTAATGTTCTTTAAGCTATTGCTGGGCTTCTACGGCGTTTTTACCCATTAAAAAACAATGTTTTATCAACACGCGAAACTCACTTTTTTCCATTTTTCAAACAAATTACAAAGTGACTTTACTCGAACCTTGATAACTCTGCTGTCTATGATCCGATCGACGTGAAATTTTTACACGTTTCATGTAAAGGTTCGCACTCTATGGAAACGTGGCCAGTTTGGTACTACTAGCACCATCTCTGGGTTAGTCTCGGGACTTATTGAACGATGTGTTAGTATGCATCGCAGCTATAATATATTGACATAAAATAAATGAATCTTAATCGTATTTTTAAAGATTTTTATGAAAACATTAAAAATTGTAAAGGATATTCTTTTGAAGTAAAAAATGACTCAAAACCTAAATTAATAAAGGTTGAAACATTCAATATAAATTTTGTATTTAAACGATTAATCTTTCTACATAGTTTGAAAATTTCATGATTTTAACCGTTAATGAGTGAAAACTTTTTATATCATTTTTTCTTTTAATGTATGTGTTCTTACATCCAACGTATTTCAAATATCTTCGGCCTTGTTGGTGGCACAAATATGAATTAATCTTACCTGCAGAAGATTAGGGTGGTAGGTTTCCAAAATTTTGTGTGTTATATATCTGAGAATCATTTATTCAACCCTTACCATTTGAAGAAAAAGAAGAACCAGTGTGTTGATGAGAAATAAACACCCATTATGTATAAAGATTTCAACATATATGTGATGATTGATTGGCTTTTATAACGTTGAGCGGTCTTCATGTGGGTTTTGGCGCTAATTTTGAGATTTAAAAGATTATAAAGAGTGTAAATAAAGATAGTTTCAAGATTATAAATGTATGTTTTTGATGATGAAAAAAAAAAAAAAATATTTTTAACTATTTTTCAAACAGCCATTAAGTAAAAAATATTTTTACTGAAATTGTAAGTTGCTAAAAAGTTTACAACTTCTTTTTTAATAATTGTTTTGCAACGTAGCTGAAAGCAGTGTCATAACATTTGTAAATGTCAGATACTAACTGAGATCGCGGATTCTATAAGGCGTTGGAGGAGTCATACTTAGTGAGATCTATTGATAAACATGCTTGAGTTTTATCTTCTCTCTTCCTCCTCTATTATAATTTGTATTTTCTACTCCAATGAACGCATCAAGGAGCGAGCAGCTATTCATTACGCAGCCAGCGGCTTTCTCTCGTTCGCGCATTTTGCAGCCGAACATCAAGCAGCTTCCTTCCTCACTCTTTCTACGAGCATCTCTTCCTCTTCAACGTTAAAACATTGGTGAGAAGTCTGAGCAAAAGAAACAAAGAAAGAGAGAGTAAGAAAGAGAGAGAACAAATCATTGCACAACGGAATGGGCAAGATTGCAGAGATAAATTACTGAGCCTCAGAGTGCCGGACTGACAATGTGACGGAGAGTCCGTCATAGGTTGTCGATAAAGAGTGTAAGTGTTTACATTCTTGTACGACCGTCGCCAGTTTTCCGGCTTGTAAAAGCCCACTGAGCAGCGAAAAGGCGGACTTTTCGAAAAGCCGGCAACGTTCGAAAATCACCTGGTTTTCGAACTTGCGGCCACGATTGGCGAGGATCTTTAGGAGCCGCGAGCAAGGGGTAGAAGAGAACGAGCGCAACGAGCAGCCAAGCTGTGGGCTCTCGCGAGAAAAGTCAAGATATTTCCCGCGTTTCGAGAGCGAGCGTCGCGAGTGAGTTAAAGCCGGGGTGAAGGAGTGCGAGAGAGAGAGAGAGAGAAAGCAAGAGTGAGTGATCGCGAGTGAGGCGACCGATTACCACTTTCCTGCCCTGAGAAAGCTAAAGGCCTCCGCTGGCTAGGGAAGCAGCCGCGGGCGGTCGGCCTGCATTTTTCCGGGGAGAATCTCGCGCATATCCGAGTGTGCGGGAGAGAGACGGCGCAAGCGTGCGCTGCGGTGAGAGAGTGAGAGAGAGAGATAGAGAGTAAGTGACGTGTATATTATAACGTACATGAAATAGATATACGCGTGTTATATACAGGATGAGCCATTTTAAGTGACCCATCCAAATTTCTCCGCTGGTAAGCCAGATACAGAAAATTGTTTCTAACAAAAGTTGTATAATTTTGAGAGGGACATAAGATGATACCATTGGTTCGACCTTTATAAGTAATTTAAAGGTCACATGAAGGTTACCTTATATTTTTCAAAAGAAGCTATTATTTCTTATTACATATTTTTGTGGGTTATTTCAAGAGCTTTTCAGAACACTATAATAAAATATTTTTTCTTTGAGTAATTTTCGAATTATGAGGCCTTGAAGCAGTACTTTGCCGTACTGTTTGTTTAAATGCGTTTATCTTACTTTTAGCATTACTCAGAAACAACGACGTGGAAGTTCTGTTTCCTTTGGGGTGCTTGTTTACCGTGAGTTCCCTTGCCTCTCACATTTGGGGTGCTTGTTTACCGTGAGTCCCCTTGCCTCTCACATTTGTGGTGCTTGTTTACCGTGAGTTCTCTTGCCTCTCGCTATTATAACAATTATAATTATTAACCACGAAGCAAATGTTGAAGTTACCTCCATTGGCTTCAAGGCATAAATGTAATCGCCTCTGGAAATGTTGTACTGTTCTTAGTAAAGTTTCTTTTGGAATCGCTGCGCAAGCTCGACGAATACGGTCTTCTATGTTTGCTTTAGTTGTTGGCCAAAAACAACATTTCTTACGTAACCCCATAAATAAAATACGGACTCTCCTAGCCCGTGATCGGCGGAGATCGATCCGAACGGAGCCGCTCGGGAATTCTCTCTGACTAACAATTGCTTAAGTCGACCTCTCACGCGCGGTGCGTTTTGGCTCTTTATTTGATTGCGCGCGTTCGTCCAAAAAGCGCGTGACACAATTTGGCCATACGGGAGCTCAACGGGATTCGTTGAGCTTGCACAGCGATTCCAAAATAAACTTTGCTAAGAACAGTACAACGTTACCAGAGGCAATTAAATGTATGCCTCGAAGCCAATGGAGGCAACTTCGAACATTTGCTTTGTGGTTAATAATTATAATTGTTATAATAGTGAGAGGTAAGGGGACTCACGTTAATCAAGCACCCCAAAGGGAACAGAATTCTACTACGTCCACGTCCTTGTTCCTGGGTAGCGTTAAAAGTAAGATGATCCGTATTTCTGATGCATAACATTCATAACTACATAGATTTGGGTGAAAAGTTGATTTGACTTTCGAATGACACCTAAGGATCAACTTAATCCATAACATGACATTGTACAAGATATTTTGTACTGTGTGTCAAAGTACTGCGAAGTACTGCTTTGGAGCCTCATAAATCGAAAATTACTCATTAAAAAATATTTTATCATAGTGTTTTGGAAAGCTCTCGAGATAACCTACAAGAATATTTAACAATAAATAGTAGGTTCCATTTAAGAAATTTAACCTACATTTGATCTTCAAATTACTCTTCAAAATCAAACCAATAGTACCATCTTATGTCCCCCTCGAAACTATACAACTTTTGTCAAAAACATTTTTCTGTATCTGGCTACCAACGGGGAAATTTAAGTGGGTCACTTGAAATGGCTCACCCTGTATAAAATATCCCATATATATTTTTTGTATACTCTTGAATTGCCGCGTCTTTAGTGGCATATGCGTAGATCTCGTTGAGGCGTATCCGTGATCCGCCCCGAGATCCGCTGGTCAGGGTTAGTGCGGGGGATTATTAGTGTGAGAGGGTGGGAGTATATACACAGTGTGTGCCATGAAAAACGGAACTCATTCAAAACATCGATTAATATTGGCGCCACCTATTGGTAGATATTAGCAATGGAAAGGTATATTCTTAACTGACATCCTGTCAAAATTGCATGACATTTGGTTTAATGGAAACCAAAATATCTCGCTCAAAGTGACAGTGTGTTTGTGGCATCGGTCGAAAAATGAACTTCGAACAAAGAGCAAATAATAAGTTCTGTTTTAAACTCGGTAAATCCTTTACTGAGACGCATAATTTGCTGAAACAAGTTTATGGCGATAATTGTCTATCCCGTACCAGAGTGTATGAGTGGTATAAGCGGTTCCAGGAAGGTCGTGAAGACATTCAGGACAACGAACATCCAGGTCCTTCGAATACCGTGGTTACTTAAAGTAACATTAAAAAAGTGCGTGAATTTATAAAAAATGAGCCAAAATCTTCATTGCGATACATGGAAATAGAATTGAAAATTTCCAAAAATTCAATCCATCACATTTTGACCAATCATTTGAATCTACGTAAGGTGTGTGCACGCTTTGTTCCACACAAATTGACCGACAACGAAAAATTGCTCCGAATTCAACATTGTAAGGATTTGATTAAAGAGTCAAAAAAGGACCCAAACTTTAAATATTCAATTGTGACTGGTGACGAGACGTGGTGTTTTCAATATGATCCCGAAACCAAGCGTCAAAGTGCTGAATGGAAGCACCTAACTGAGCCCAATCCGAAAAAAAGTCGTCTTGAAAAGTCAGAAGTGAAGACAATGTTGATTTGTTTCTACGATTCGGAGGGTATTATTCATCGTGAATTCGTTCCACCTGGTCAAACGATTACTGCTGTGTTTTATCTTGGTGTTATAAAGCGTTTGCTCAGCCGTATTCGTCGTGTGCGGCCACAATACCGTGAAAAAGGGAGCTGGAGTTTGTTGCATGATAATGCCCCGTCTCATCGATCGAACTTGATCACGGATTTTTTGATCAAAAATTTCATTTTAACCATCAACCATTCACCGTACTCGCCGGATTTGGCTCCGTGCGACTTCTACTTGTTCTCCAAATTGCACTTGCCTATGAAAGGAAAACGTTATGCCGACTTAGAGGCCATCCAAAGAGCGGCTACCGACATACTAAAGTCGATGGATAAAAATGATCTCAAAAACTCATTCGATATGTTAATTGATCGTGCAAAACGTTGTATTGATGCGGAAGAAGACTATTTTGAATAAAATAAATGAGATTTGCCGGAATATTGAGTTTTTGTCTTTATTTTGAAAAAGTTCCGTTTTCCATGGGACACACCGTGTATAATTAATAAAAAGGAAAAATATAATAAAAAAACTTTATTTTTTTTTTGCGCAAGGCATACAGGGCGCACATAGCTATTTCGCCTACGACGTCGTACCTCATCTATCTCAGATTGGTTGTCAAGTTGAGAATCTCAAGAGTCAACATGGCGGTTTCGTCATCGTTAAAGCGGAATATTGTGAAAAACCAGACGATGGGTACCTCTCCCGTTTCAATGAGAGACGCAGGTGTTGCATCAAGCGGCTTTGTGACGCACAGCGGCTTTGTTTTTCAGTTTTGTAGTGCGATAACATTTCTTCACAGAGCCGTGCATCTCTTTTAGCGGCGTGACAGTAGTTCATTTCATCTTTGCACGTTGTACCGAGATTATTAATATTCCAATATAATACTAGGACCTTGAATAAGTTCTCGCTGTTGTTTTTACAAAATAAACGCTTTGTTTAAAATATAAGGTACAAAAACAATTTACTTAAAGTATTGCCTATTACTCAAGACTACTTTCTCCCATCTTTTTGGCAGTATATAAATTCCGTGTCAGAAAAACAACATGTCTTTTAAGGCTAACCAAGAATTGATCCATTCTTTAGTATCTTCGTAAGAATGGAAATGCTGCTCAGCCAGACCATGTATCATCGAACAGAATAGGTGTAAATCGTAAGAGGCTATGTCAGGTGAATACGGCGGCTGGGGTAGAACTTCCCATAGAAGAGTTTTCAGGTAGGTTTTCACTGGTTTTGCAACATGAGGCCGAGCATTGTCATGTAACAAAATCACTTTGTCGTGTCTATGCTCGTATAGCGACCGTTTTTCTTTTAGAGCTGGACTCAAACGCATCAACTGAAGTCGATGGCGATCTCCCGTGACAGTTTCATTCGATTTGAGTAGCTCATAATAAATGACACTCTGCTGATCCCACCAAATGCAGAGAAGAAGCTTCGAACCATGGATATTTGGTTTTGCGGACGATGTTGATGCATGGCCGGACTCACCCCACGATTTTCTACGCTATGGATTATCGTAATGTATCAACTTTCCATTGCCAGTCACGATAAGGTGCAAAAAACCTTTTCTTTTCTGCCGTTGAAGCAGTAGTTAACACGTGAGATAAAGCTGTTCGACGTCTTTTGGCTTTAATTCATACGGCACCTAATGCCCTTGCTTCTGGATGATTCCTAACACTTTTAAACATTTTGCAACTGTTTACTCTTCTACTTGTAATACTTTTCCGAATTCTGCTAGCATCTAAAATTGGTCTTGATCAAGTAATACCTTCAATTCTTTATCTTCAAACTTTTCCGGTACGCAAGAAAGTTCTTTATCCTCAAGTTGAAATCAATGTTCGAAACCAGTTTTTGCATGTCGGATCGGACAGAGCATTGTCATTGTAGGTCTTAACAAGAATTCTGTGTACTTTGGCTGCAGATTTCTTCTGAATTAAATAGTGTAATAAAATTCCTCGCAAATACACTTTATTTGGCACAAAAATAGACTTTTTCAGAACCAATAAAAAATTACTTTGTTTACACTAAAGTGAACTATCATACACTAAAATTTATCGTTAGATATAGTATTTTCTTGCAGGTGCGTCACCATTTGAAATTCCATGCACGGAGTACTACTACTGCCATCTTTGAAGAAACAGCGAGAACTTATTCAAGGTCCTAATATACACTCTGACAAAAAAGTATCCGGAAATTCTCATTTAAATTGCCCGCGTTGAGTATTTTTAAGTATTTGAAGTTTCTGTATGTTGGTAGGACTGTCCGTAATTACTATGCCAAACATGAGTGCGGTCTGTCAACTAGTTTGTTTACGACAGCTGTTGAAACCAGTCGACCTCAGTGGTAGTCTGCGAATGTTACAATGGAAAAAAATATTGAACAAAGAGTTTGTCTCAAATTTTGTGTTTTGAACGAAATTTCGTGTGCTGACTCGTTGCGAATGCTGTAAAAGGCTTATGGAGACTCTGTTTTATCGAAAACCCAAGTGTACGAATGGTACAAAGCATTTAAAAACGGTCGGGAGATCGTCGAAGATTTGCCTTGTTCAGGACGACCGTCGACCTCTTCAACCAACGATGACGTCAAAAAAATCAAGGAAATTGTGCTCGAAAATCGTCATGCCAGTGTTAGAGAGATAGCTCGTGATCTCAACATCTCTCGTGAAACCGCTCGTTTGATTTTGGTGAACCAATTGGGCATGCAGCGCGTCGCCGCTCGGCTCGTTCCGTTAGAGCTGAATTTTCTTCAAAAACAGGACCGGATGCAGGTAGCTGCAGACATGCTGGATCGTGCGAATTCTGATTTCACGTTCATGGGACGGATCATAACTGGTGACGAGACATGGGTCTATGAATACGACACACAAACGAGCCAACGATCATCGGAATGGGTGGGAAAAAATGAGCCGAAACCAAAAAAACCTCGCAAAAGTCGTTCGAAAATCAAGACGATGCTTATTGTTTTCTTCGATATTCGTGGTGTGGTTCATCATGAATTTGTTCCGCAAGGTCAAACGGTCAATAAGGACTTCTATTTAACTGTTTTGAGACGTTTGCGTGAAAATATTCTCCGTAAACGGCCGGATTTGTGGCAAAACAATTCGTGGATTTCGCATGACGATAACGAACCATCTCATCGAGCCACGATTATTAACGATTTTAAGACCAAACACTCGATAAATACCATCGACCAGCCACCTTATTCGCCTGATCTAGCTCCGTGTGACTTTTTTCTTTTCTCCAGACTGAAATTACCGCTCCGGGGAACCAGATTTGACTCCATAGACGCCATAAAAGAAAATTCGCAGAAGGAGCTGAAGGCCATCTCTGAAAGCGCCTATAAAAAATGTTTCCATGATTGGAAAAAACGTTGGCACATGTGTATCGCTTCAAATGGAGCATATTTTGAAGGAGATTCAATAAATATTAAAGAAGTTTAATATTTTTGCGTTTTATTTTAAATTTCCGGATACTTTTTTGTCAGAGTGTATATATATATACTTTGTCGTGGTACCATTTTTTTTTCTTAAATTTGAAACTAGGAGTCTGTCGGTAGCGACGGCGGCATTATTTGATTTCAACATTAACTTATAAGACCGTTTAAAAAGACTTATGTTCATTTAATGTATATGTGGAAATACGCACACCAATTAGCACACATTGGAGGATAGGAGTAGGCGTCACGTGATCAAGATTGTTTTCAAATGCGAATTCAAAGACTAAGTGAAATTCTTAATTAAGTACTTGTTGGAAAATGTAATAAATATTTATGTAATATTAGATAATAGACTAATCCGTAGTATCAATGTATAAAATAAATGTATAAAATAATGGTATTATCTTTTAAAACTTATTTAATTTATTTACCGCTTCATATAAATTTATTTAATTAATTACATGCAAAAGACAAAATATAAGAGAAATAAATTAGTTTTTTTTACTTCTTCTTATTTCAGTGAGATATAAAAAACTTAATATAATTCAAGTAATCTAAAAAATACGTAAGTTACATTTCTATATGTTTATTCATAATTATTATTACAAGTGCATTGAGTAAAATTCCTTTTCAAAGGCGACGGTATTACACTACTACAATTATATTGTTGACAACGTTAACAAGCTAAAACTTCTAGATTATTCTTTGCATCTTCTGGTAACTTATCCTACGCCTGCTCGATACTATTTGCCCAAAAGTTGTGAGAAATGTTATTGGTAGTTGAGCAATATCATTTGCCGTCATAAATGATAAATGTTTGGTGTGAAAAAATATCTTGAAAGATCTCTCGAACGATGGCTTACTATCGTGATAAAATTTTTTTAATAACAGTACATTTCTGTGGGCACAATTGGTCTTGTATGAAAATTAGTTTATCTGCTTCAAGTTCATACTGTGATAGACAGCCGATATCTTTCATATCATGCATCTTGAAATTAAATTTTTTAAGCCAAGGTTTCTTCTAGTGACCTTTTACAAACATTACTTATATTACGTAAAACCGAATGAAGCACATTTTCAAGCTCTTTCTAGTTTATATCACTGCTCCAAGACAATCCATGATAATTTTGTTTTAACTATTTATTCTTTTGCACTTGGCCAAGAGTCCACACTATGGCATTGGTGGTTAAAATGCCAATTCTTGAACTACAAATTTATTGGAACAACTGCCAATTATTTACAAATTTATTCACAGCTTGCTGAAACCCTTGCACGTCCAACACGTACTCCGCTATCGTAATGACTGAATTTTTTACTGAGCTATAGTAAAATTTTTATACGTAATCCTCTTTCATTTAAATTAATTTTTTTACATTACCGCTTATAGGACTATATTCGATAATATGATCATGTAAGGTAATCCCATTAACTACCAAAACCATCAATTTTTTAACATGCTTTCGACCTTAAAATTCATGTGTGGAACGAAATAGTGAATAAATATGAGGTACCATCCCTTACATTTTTGGATGTGCTTAATTCGAACCCGTGCTCAAAAACAACATAAAATTAAATATGTCGATTTTTGCACACAAAAATAGTGAAAAATGTTTAATTTTTTTATTTTCATGTTTTTTTCCAGACATTAAACGTGTTAATATCTGAAACTTTCTTCAACCATCGGTGCAAAAATTGTTAAACTTTAACAGGAAACTTTTATATACAGTCTGTCAAGTAAGAGCGTGGTCGACTTCACCGACAGGTAATAAAAGATTTCGCTCTAATTCCTTCGCGAGCCGATAGATGGAAGCTTTGTCCTTGATCCATTGTCAACAAAGATTTAGTTGTCGTTGATCTTTTGAAAGAGAATCACGTTAAACGCCATGAGTGCTAAGTACGCGTCGCGCTACGAGGCTGTGTTCCTTTGCATCCACCCGAAAGGTCCCAAAATGTTGCAATCAGCGGCTGCTAAATATATGAGAAAGTCGAAGGCATTTGTACAGAAGTGGATACAGCGATATAAAGTGGCTAAAAATGTAGATGATTTACCAGAACGTGGCTCGATAGGAAAAGTGAACAAAAAAGATGAAAAAAGAATAGTGAATCTGTTTTCGCGGAATCCTGCTTTAACACTGCGGCAAGGACAAGCAAAATTAATGGCAAAAGGTTTAGATATATCCTACGAAACTATCCGAACCCATCTTCGTACTCATCATCTGAAATGGCGCAACACAATGAAGAAGCCTCTGTTGACTGAAAAACATGTGACAAAGCGACTCGCTTGGGTGCATGAGAATATTGATAGAGATTTTGAAAATGTCATTTTTACTGATGGATGTTCTATATAGGCACGTTCTGTCCTCACGCGAGCCTGGTCAACTTCCACCAATAGGCTTGTTCAGCGGACCGTAAAACATGGAATAAAGGTGCATCTTTGGGGCTGCTTCTCAAAGCAGGGATTCGGCACTTTGCACCTCTTTACTGACAACCTAAATGCCGAGAAAATGATAAAAATCCACAAAAAGGCTTTACTGCCATATACCAAACGATGGTTCATCACAAAAAATGAAGATTGGATTCTGCAGGAGGACAACGATCCTAAATACCGCAGCAAGCTCTGTACTCAGTAGAAGACTCAATCTGGCATCGTTACATTGGATTGGCCGTCGCAGTCGCCCGATGCAAACCCTATTGAAAATGTGTGAGCATATATTTAACGGAAGCTTCGTGGAAGACGCACATACACTTTGAAGCAGTTGTCTTACGAAATTCGTCGGACCTGGAGATCCTTGCCACTAGAATACGCCGTCAAATTAGTAGAAAGCATACCTCAGAGATGCCAGACAATTATCGACGCCGGTGGTGACTGGACACATTATTGACCGAATTCCATCATTGTTTGTAATGTGTACATTGTATATATAAATATGAAAGTTTCATCAAATAAATTTTTTTATAAAATAACACGACCACGCTCTTACTTGACAAACTGTATATGTTTTTTTCTTTCAGTATGGCGGATAGAATGCAAAAATCCCTCGAAAACCTGTGTTTCGCATTACCGTTGTTTTTCTCAAAAACTTTGAAGTTTAGAAGAATGTTTTATAACACAAAAATGTCGTAGAATTGGTCAAAGAATACTCTTCAATTTTTTTAGATTTTTCGGAGAAAATTTTTTATTTTTCGAAAAACCACGAAATTGAAATTTCTAAAAAAATTTTTCAAAAAATGTGAAAAAATTCGTGAGTATTCTTGGACTAATTCTAAGACGTTTTTTTTTTCAAGAATTTGTATTGAAGCCTACAGATTTCGAGAAAGAAATTATCAAACTTTTAATCACATAACGGTTGCATTACTAAGAAATATTAGTGAAATATGGTCATATCGATTAAATTAGGCCCGGGTATGTTGTGGGTGAGAATTATGTAACATATAATATACGCGTTTTTTTAACGCAATATTTTTTTGAATATATTATTCTGAAATTGTGAGGTTTTCTTGACATTCGTTACATAGTGTTACCAATGCTTTGTCAGTAAGTTATGACGCAAAATATTATTAGATTAGTTTTTATAACAAATATTTTAATGAACTAAGATTTACAAATTGTACTGTTGGTCGTTTTTATACTGTTAATTTCACGAAAACGATTGAGGCGTGCTGTTTCTTCTGACTATAAAGGTTAAGATGAAACATTTATCTCAGATGATGAAATCTTTATGATGCCGAATGCAAAAAATTTTGGTTTCTCAGATTTTAATAGTGATTATGATAGTTATTGTGATAAATAATTATCGATCACTTATAAGAGAGTTTCAAAAAGTTATCAAGCAGATCAAGTTAAATTTGAAAAAAACATAAATTTGAATATGTAATTGGCGAAAGGACATATTCTGATATAATTGAAGATAAAATACTATTGCCTGGATCTACAAAGAATAAAATTTAAAAAAGTGAGCCAATAGAACTGTTTGAAATTTTTTTTCAATTGAAATGAAAGAGTAGTTTATCAATGCATGTTAGGAAAATGGTTTTGATTTATCGTTGGTCGACTTGAATAAATTTATTGAAATTGTCATAACAAGTTTATTTAATTAACGAAAGTCTCAAAGGAATTATTAGACAACTGACCCTTCCTTATCCTGTGAAGTATAAGTTTCTTTAGCAATGTCGCGAACTAAGTTTAAATTGATCAAGTCCAAATTGAAATTCTCGAAGGTAAAAGATAACGATTCAAATGATAAAAATTAACGAGTTCGTAGATTATTGAAACTGTTTCAAAAAAATATTATCAAGTTTGGCTTTTGAAGATCTGCTTTGTCAGTGCATGAAATGATGGCTAATCGTATGCTGGAACTCACTTAAAACAGTTTGTATGTCGGAAACCTACGCGATTCAGTCTTAAATTTTGGAAACTTTTTACTGTTGATGAATATTTTTTTGAGTATTAACTTATACCGTGGAAAAAAAATCTGCTGTAGGAGATCAGTTCGTTAAATGTATATTAGGATATCGCGTGATTTAAAATTTATTAAAACCCTTTTTCGAATTGACAGCTGATGGGGAAATTTCTCTGTATCATCTTTTTTTTGACAATTATTTTACAAATTTAAATCTTGTTCTGCATTTAAAACGGTTTAGATTAAAATGAACTGGAACTATAAGAGACCACCTTGTTAATAAAAAAATGCCATCGATAAAAAGTCTCCACGTGACACGTTTGCAGTAAAGCGTGAGCAAAACAGTAAAATAAATTACATCATTATAATGAATTCATAACCAGCGTCGTCATTATTTACAGCTGCAGGGATTATTCCATTATTATCAGCAAAGAGGTACAGTTTAATCGAGAAAGCAAAAATGGAGATACCGGTTCAGCAAGCATTTCATTTTTACAATCAGTCTATGGGTGGAGTTGATGTACGCGATGGATACTTTAATAACTTGTTTTCAAGTATTTGATCAAAGAAATAGACATGGATGGTTTTTATTAGACTTATCCAAGCTGCTATTACAAATTCCGTTGTAACACATCGTACAATAAGTCCCGAGACTAACCCAGAGATGATGCTAGTAGTACCAAACTGGCCACGTTTCCATAGAGTGCGAACCTTTACATGAAACGCGTAAAAATTTCACGTCGATCGGATCACAGACAGCAGAGTTATCGAGGATAGAGTAAAGTCACTTTGTAATTTGTTTGAAAAATAGAAAAAAGCGAGTTTCCCGTGTTGATAAAACATTGTTTTTTAATAGGTAAAAACGCCGTAGAAGCCCTGCGATGGCTCGAAAATATTACCCGGATACCTCTCCATCCAAACCAACGATTTGTCGTTGGTATGCTGAGTTCAAATGTGGTCGTAGGGACACAAACGATGCGGAACGTTCGGGTAGGCCATTGGAAGCCGTTACACAGGAAAATGTGAGTGAAGTGTTAAAAATTGTAATGAAAAATCGCAAAGTGAAGGTCCGTGAGATTGCAGAAATGACACAGATATCATCTGGAAGCGTATTTACAATCCTTCATGAAATATTGAGCATGAAAAAGGTTTTTTCTAAGTGGGTGACGCGATTGCTTTCAGTGGAACAAAAACAGCAACGAGTCGACGATTCAGAGAGCTGTTTATCGCTATTTACTCGCAATAAAAGGATTTACTGCGTCGATACATGACCATGGATAAAACATGGATACATCATTTCACTGCGGAGTCGAATCGGCAATCATCTTAGTGGCGCATGGCTGGCGAAAGCCGCCCAAAGCGTCCAAAAACGCAGCAGTCTGCTGGCAAAGTCATGGCGTTTGTTTTTTGGAATACACATGGCGTCATTTTCATTGACTACCTTGAAAAAGGTAAATCGATCAACAGTGATTATTATATTGACTTGTTGGTACGTTTGAAGGAGGAGATCGCAGCAAAACGACTGCACATGAAGAAGAAAAAAATCCTTTTTCACCAAGACAATGCACCACGCCACAAGACCATGAAAACAATGGCAAAATTAAACGAATTGGGCTTTGATTTGCTTCCCCACCCCTCGTATAAGTCAGATTTAGCCCCCAGCGACCACTGGCTCTTTGCTGATCTCAAAAAAATGCTCTAGGAAAAAAAATTTGGCTCGAATGAGGAGGTCATTGCCGAAACTGAAGCCTATTTTGAAGCAAAGGATAAATCCTTCTATAAACATGGTATACACTCTGACAATAAAGTATCCGGAAATTCTCATTTAAATTGCCCGCGTTGAGTATTTTTAAGTATTTGAAGTTTCTGTATGTTAGTAGGACTGTCCGTAATTACTATGCCAAACATGAGTGCGGTCTGTCAACTAGTTTGTTTACGGCAGCTGTTAAAACCAGTCGACCTCAGTGGTAGTCTGCGAAAGTTACAATGGAAAAAAATATTGAACAAAGAGTTTGTCTTAAATTTTGTGTTTTAAACGAAATTTCGTGTGCTGACTCGTTGCGAATGCTAGAAAAGGCTTATGGAGACTCTGTTTTATCGAAAACCCAAGTGTACGAATGGTACAAAGCCTTTAAAAACGGTCGGGAGATCGTCAAAGATTTGCCTCGTTAAGGACGACCGTCGACCTCTTCAACCAACGATAACGTCGAAAAAATCAAGGAAATTGTGCTCGAAAATCGTCATGCCAGTGTTAGAGAGATAGCTCGTGATCTCAACATCTCTCGTGAAACCGCTAGTTTGATTTTGGTGAACCAATTGGGCATGCAGCGCGTCGCCGCTCGGCTCGTTCCGTTAGAGCTGAATTTTCTTCAAAAACAGTACCGGATGCAGGTAGCTGCAGACATGCTGGATCGTACGAATTCTGATCCCACGTTCATGGGACGGATCATAACTGGTGACGAGACATGGGTCTATGAATACGACACACAAACGAGCCAACAATCATCGGAATTGGTGGGAAAAAATAAGCTGAAACCGAAAAAACCTTGCAAAAGTCGTTCGAAAATCAAGACGATGCTTATTGTTTTCTTCGATATTCGTGGTGTGGTTCATCATGAATTCGTTCCGCAAGGTCAAACGGTCAATAAGGACTTCTATTTAACTGTTTTGAGACGTTTGCGTAAAAATATTCTCCGTAAACGGCCGGATTTGTGGCAAAACAATTCGTGGATTTCGCATGACGATAACGAACCATCTCATCGAGCCACGATTATTAACGATTTTAAGACCAAACACTCGATAAATACCATCGACCAGCCACCTTATTCGCCTGATCTAGCTCCGTGTGACTTTTTTCTTTTCTCCAGACTGAAACTACCGCTCCGGGGAACCAGATTTGACTCCATAGACGCTATAGAAGAAAATTCGCAGAAGGAGCTGAAGGCCATCCCCGAAAGCGCCTATAAAAAATGTTTCCATGATTGGAAAAAACGTTGGCACATGTGTATCGCTTCAAATGGAGCATATTTTGAAGGAGATTCAATAAATATTAGAGAAGTTAAATATTTTTGCGTTTTATTTCAAATTTCCGGATACTTTTTTGTCAGAGTGTAGAAATGTTAGAAAGGAGTTGGAAAGATAGTATTACTTTAAAAGGCGATTATATTGATGAATAAAAATGATTTTTGAAAAAAAATGTTGTTTTCGTTGTTAGTCTAGGGACTTATTGAACGATGTGTTAATACTCAATGCTGCTATTGATAGTGAAAAGAAAGTTGGAACTAAAGAATTTACAATGTCAATAGCTGAAAGTGACATTCATGATGTTCAGAAAAATCAGACAAAATATACAACAATTCGACAAAATAAACAACAGAAGTGTTCTAATTGACCAGTAAGAACATATAAGTTCTGTGAGAATTGCAATTCGTTTTTTGCAGTACATGTATGATAAAAAATCATTCGAGCATCTGACTGACTGTGAGAGGTAAGGGACTCACTATAAACAAGCAACTCAAAGGAGACAATTTTACCACGTCAACGCTGTTGTCTCTGGATTACGCTAAAAGTAAAATCCTAATATAAACTGAAAGTAGACATGTTTCATATATAATTTAGTAAATTCCTTTATTTAGAACCTTCCAGAAATCGTTCGAAAATGTCGTACGTTTCAATCTCAACTCATTTGTAAAATTCCAAAATCGAAAAACGGCTAAAAAGAATTTTCATGAAATTTGATAATATCTTTCTTGTAATCTATAGGTTTTGGTACAAATTTTCTAAGTACAAAAATGTCTTCGAATTAGTCGAAGAATAATCTTGGATTTTTTCCAGATTTTTTGAAAAACTTCTAGAAATTTCAATTTCGTGGTTTTTTGGAACTCAAAAATTTTCTTCAAAAAATTTAAAAAAATTTGAGGATGTTCTTTGACAAATTTTAAGACATTATTATTCAGTAAAACTTTTTTCTCAACTTAAAAGTTTTTGAGAAAAACAATAATAACGAAAAACGCAGGTTTTCGAAAGGTTTTTGCATTCTATCCTCCATATTGGAAGAAGAAGCAGATATAAAAAAATTTTCTGTGAAAGTTTAACAATTTCGTGCACCAATGGTTGATGAAAGTTTTAGATATTGATGCGTTTTATCGTTTCTGGGTGTCGGCGTCTTCCGTGCGTGATTTCGTAGCCCCTAGAGAATTCCCCGAATTTGACAGAGATGAACTGGCGTCCGATGTCGTTGGCAATAGTCTTGGGGCAGCCGTGACATAAGACGACCAAATCTTTAATGACCTATATGATGGGCCGGCTGTTGGCCCTGCAGAGTGCCCTAAGTTCGACTCATTTCGTCAGGCGGTCTGGCATCATTAGTAACCAGATGTTTCCGGCCCGTGAGTAGGGTTATGGCCTGACTAAGTCTACTGCGGCGGTCTCCCACGGCTAGTTGACAAACGATTGGTGCATGGTTCTGGCGGGTAGCTGCTACTGGGCCTTGTAGCGTTAGCATTTTTGGCAGTCCGTTACGTACTGCGTCCTTCGCTTAGCATGTCAGGCCAGTAACAGTCTTGTATGAGTCGCGTTAACGTCTTTGCTATGCTATCGTGGCCCACGATGGGATCATCGTAAACTTCGGCGAGAATCTGAGCGCGTTCTAATGCACAGCTTTTATTTTTGATCGGCGTGTGCAGGATGTGTCGGTACAGTTTGCTGTCTTGACAGCTGTATTTGGGATTGTGTGTGGTCGCTTCTACGCTGTTCGCAGTGTTTTCTTGTACTAGTTGCACGGCTCTTCCGTTTTCACCGTGGCGGTGGTTGGACATGGTATTCTCGATTCCGCGCCGGTATTGTACTTTCTGGTTCTACTGGCGTAACTCGATTGCCCATCTCACAAGACGCCCGGATAGGCTGTCGATCTGCTTCAGCCATTTTAGAGATTGATGGTCGGTCAGAAGGATGAAGTGATTGTTACGTCGTAAAATACAACACATTTGGAAAAATTGTAATTTATTGTAAATCACAAAAGGCGTCCTTTTATATCAAGCACTATTGTACTTCTAATACGTACGTGACTGAAAACGCTTTTATGTTTTACAATTCCGAAACATAAGACCGCGACAAATATACAGGGTGCGCACGGTATTTGAGAACATGCATAAATGTGACTATAACTTCGCGAATTTTTTTTTTTAATTTTTTTTCCTTTATAGATAAGAAATGGCGGACTACAGCATCACTCAAGAAATGAAGAGACATGCTGTCATCGTCGCTATATGTGCGAACCATACAGATTTAGAGATCTCTAATTTTCTTAAGTGCGCCCGTTCATTCGTGCATAAGGTTCGCCGTGAATTAGAAGGATCAGGAGGCGATACAGAATCGGATGCAAAACGCAACAAGCACGAACAACGTTCTGACACTGTCCGATCTGCATAATTTTTAGAGCAAGTGCAAGCGATCATAGACGAGGACCCTTCAAAATCAATGAGGGTCCTTGCGAGTGAGCTTCATGTTTCTGAGCACCTTATTCGTAGAGTTGTCCACGAAGACCTTCGGTATAAGTCTTACGTGATGCGCAGAGAACATTTCATGTCGGAACGAACACGGGAACAGAGAGTTCTCCGATCAAAACGTCTTTTAAATAAAATCAAACACCCTGAGGCGCCCAAAATGTTATGGTTTTTTTCCGACGAAAAAATTTTGACCAAGATCAAAAGACCAATCGCAGAAATGACAGATGGCTATGTTCAAAACCCTACGGAGGTTCCTGTTGTTATGCACACAAAATTTCCAGCCACTGTTATGGTTTTAGGTGTTGTCAGCAACAAAGGACATGTTATGCCGCCAAACTTTTTTACTCAAGGACTTCGAGTGAACTCTGCTGCATACATCGAAGTTTTGGAGACGGTAGTGAAACTCTGGATAGACAATGTAAGCGGAGGCAGACCATACATTTTTCAACAAGACTCTGCTCCTTCACATAAAGCGATGGCGACACAAGATTGGATAGCCGAAAATTTTCATGACCACATAACACTAAACCTATGGCCACCTAGCTCCCCAGACCTTAATCCTTTGGATTATTACGTATGGGGCGTAGTTGAGCGTGAGACCAATAAGCGTCCTCATAACACCACTTCTTCGCTGAAGACTGCTATTAATGCCGTTATGGTCAATATGAACAAGGAGCATTTGATTCGGGCATGTAATCGTTTCCGGACCCGGATCGAAGAGGTTATTACTGCTAATAGCGATTTTATTAAATAACTTTATAGCCATATATTAATTTAACGTTGTATAAAAAATTCCTAAAATTTCATTAAATTTTATTAAAAATACAAGCTAATTAATTTTACTCTCAAGTTGTCCTCAAATACCGTACGCACTCTGTATTATATAGACGTATTTTCCCTTCTACAAATTTATTGGAAATAATTTGCTGTATAACGTGCAAGGACAAAGACATCTGTAAAGACGTTTATTCTTTCCTAAAACAATTAGACACGTTAGAATACATCTGCAGTCCAACCGCTCAACCTTCTTTTATGACATTGCATCTGTTCTAACTATTTTGAAACTTCTCAAAAACACATCACGTTCAAATGTCCACTTTAGGTACTACTCCCATACATCAAACGCATCGAAAAGGCAACCAATAAGAATTTTACTTTTTTTTACCACACCTACACACCTTTCCTTTTGCAAAATCAAACTAATAAGTAACCTTATAATCGAACAACAAGATAGATACATTTCCAAACTCGTAGCATTTAGATTTATCTGCTACGAACACACAAATATTTATTTTTGACTGCCATGAGAATAACACATTATTCAAACACTCGATGCACTTAGAAACATTCAGTTGAATCCAATCACTAAAAAGACAATTGTACCAACTACAGTAACTAGTCACTCCAATAATTTGGCAAGTGACATAAGAGTGAAAAATAATATTAATAATAATTTGTTCAAGAAGTTAAGTTATTAAAGTTAGCAGCAGCACTCCTGGCAGTTGTACGGGATAGTCGACGTGGTCTGGATGGCTCTACGTACCGGGGTGGGGCGGGTCGCGTAATCCTCGTGTTCGATCTCCCGAAATCATCGACTCGCTGTATCTATTCGCTGATACTTTGTACGAGGTCTGTCCGAAAAGTATCCGACCTCCCTTCATATCTTAGCGATGGTGTTATTCTTCGTCATCGGGCGAGTAGCATTCTTCAAAGTAGTCCCCATTTGATTGAATAACGCGCTCCTAGCGGTGTTTTCACTTTCCGAAGCAGTCCTGAAAGTCAGTTTTTGGGATAGCCTTCAGTGTCCTCGTCGCATTATCTACAATCGTCTTTTTGTCGTCGAACTGGTGTCTTGTAAGCGGTTTTTTCAAATTCGGGAACAACCATAAGTCGCAAGGGGTTATGTCAAGACTTTACGGAAGATTGGCGAAGCAGTAGGATATTGTGTTTCGTTAAAATCTGCTACACAAAATTCGATGAATGCACTGGCGCATTATCGTGATGGAGAAGCCAGTCCCTGCTTGACCAAAAATGCGCTCGATTTCTTCTCACCGCATCACGCAGTCGTTTCAGAATTTTAACTCAATATTTCTTATTAATCGTCTGAGGTGTCGATGCATATTTGTGGTGCACAACACCTTCATAATAAAAAAAAAACAATCAGCATTGACTTGATATTGCTCCAACTTTGTTGTGCTTTTTTCGGCTGTAATTCGGACGAGAGCTTCCACTGTGAAGATTTTTGTTTTGTTTTGGGATCATAATCATAAACCCACGATTCATCACCAGCAATGACCTTTTTAAGCCGAGTTTGAAGCAAAGTTTGATGCAAATTCGTTGATCAGATCTTTCAGTCATTTTTAACAATAGCTAAATCCGACGAACGCAAAAAAGGTATTGTAAACAAATACACGCTGCGCATAAACTATACGTCCTGTAGGTACCGGTGAGCAACCGATAAGTTCGTAAGGCTTTACTGTTGACGTTAAGGCTTCGAAGAGGTCACTCAAACACTCTGTCGCAAAGATATAAAAGCAGGTCGGATACTTTTCCGACAGACCTCGTATGTCTTCGCGCCGAATATGAGGACGCAGGGACGATCGTATGTTGTAATATACGTTATCTCGTTGTTCGTCAAGGGTATAGCCTCCTCAACGTTGTATGAGGGTGGCTAACGCGCTGCAGTAGTTTCAGATTGGTTCGCGAGCCTCTTGCACCCGTTTGTCAATCTACCGGCTTAACGTACGCCGCTTGCTAGCCGATAGGTAGAAGTTCCGGAGGCGGTCTTTAAACTCCTCCGAGACCAGCAATCGATGACGTAGCTTCGGTACCTCTGTAGGGCTTTTCTCCTGGGTAATTCAGGCAGCCCCTTTAGCAGCTACCCGAAGGTGAAGCCATATCTCTGTCGCAGCTCCCCAACTCTCTCTAGGAACGCGTGCACGTCCTTTCCATCCAAATGACTGTTCCATTTGCGGATCTAATCAAGAACCTAGTCAAGACGTTCTTCCAGATATTCTAACGTAGGGGTGTCGTTGCAGTGTCGAAGCCCTTCTCTGCTGGTCTTCCTCGGGTTGGTATTCTCAGCAGGTGAGCTGGTGCCTCTTTTCTTCGAGATCTCGGGTAAAGTTGGCCTCTTCGTTGTAGTCTTCGGGGTCCAGCGGGTGTTCTCGGTACAGTTCTTCATTTTTCCGAACCAATCGGATTAGGCGCTGGCGCACCTCAGGGACAGTGCTGGTGGTCTCAAGATAGTGTTTCTTTAGCTCTCGGAGGACCTCCTCTTTCCGTAGTTTGTAAGACGTAATCCAGAATACCGGCATAGATATATTCTAATAAACTTAATACAAATTACACGAAATATATATGTATACGAGGGCGGTTCAATAAGTACCCGTGTTTGACGACAGAGGGCGTTCCTGAGGAAAGTTGGTATTATCATCGTGTGCTGCCATCTATCAAACGACGGTAAAACAAATTTCACACTAATTAATACAATCAGTCAAGTGAGAGCGTGGTCGACTTTACCGACAAGTAATGAGAGATTTCGCTCTAATTCCTTCGCGAGCCGATAGAGGGAAGCTTTGTCCTTGATGCATTGTCAACAAAGATTCAGTTGTCGTTGATCTTTTAAAAGAGAATCACGTTAAACGCCACGAGTGCTAAGTACGCGTCGCGCTACGAGGCTGTGTTCCTTTGCATCCACCCGAAAGGTCCCAAAATGTCGCATTCAGCGGCTGCTAAATATATGAGAAAGTCGAACGCATTTGTACAAAAGTGGATACAGCGATATAAAGTGGCTACAAATGTCGATGATTTACCAGAACGTGGCTCGATAGGAAAAGTAAACAAAAAAGATGAAAAAAGAATAGTGAATCTGTTTTCGCGAAATCCTGCTTTAACACTACGGCAAGGACAAGCAAAATTAATGGCAAAAGGTTTAGATATATCCTACGAAACTATCCGAACCCATCTTCATACTCATCATCTGAAATAGCGCAACACAATGAAGAAGCCTCTGTTGACTGAAAAACATGTGACAAAGCGACTCGCTTGGGTGCATGAGAATATTGATAGAGATTTTGAAAATGTCATTTTTACTGATGAATGTTCTATATGGGCACGTTCTGTCCTCACGCGAGCCTGGTCAACTTCCACCAATAGGCTTGTTCAGCGGACCCCAAAACATGGAATAAAAGTGCATCTTTGGGGCTGCTTCTCAAAGCAGGGATTCGGCACTTTGCACCTCTTTACTGACAACCTAAATGCCGAGAAAATGATAAAAATCTACAAAAAGGCTTTACTGCTATCTGCCAAACAATGGTTCATCACAAAAAATGAAGATTGGATTCTGCAGGAGGACAACGATCCTAAACACCGCAGCAAGCTCTGTACTCAGTGGAAGACTCAATCTGGCATCGTTACATTGGATTGGCCGCCGCAGTCGCCCGATGCAAACCCTATTGAAAATGTGTGGGCATATATTAAACGGAAGCTTCGTGGAAGACGCACATACACTTTGAAGTAGTTGTCTTACGAAATTCGTCGGATCTGGAGATCCTTGCCTCTAGAATACGCCGTCAAATTAGTAGAAAGCATGCCTCGGAGATGCCAGGCAATTATCGACGCCGGTGATGACTGGACACATTATTTACCGAATTGCATCATTGTTTGTAATGTGTACAATGTATATATAAATATGAAAGTTTCATCAAATAAATTTTTTTATAAATTAACACGACTTCGCTCTTACTTGACAGACTGTACGTTAGTTTGGATTTGACAGCCATTCGAGTAAGATGTGTTTTGTGATTTTCGCTAAGATGGAAAAAGAGCAGTATCGTTCGGTAATTCGCTTTTTATTTTTAGATGGAAAAAAATGCCAGGAGATGAAAGCAAAGTTGGATGCTGTTTATGGGGACACTTCGCCATCTATGACCACAGTTAGGTATTGGTTTAACGAATTTGAACGTGGGCGAACATCCACTTTTAATGAGGAGCGACCAGGACGCCCGGCAGACGTGGTTACCGAGGAAATCACTCAAAAAGTCTACGGCATGATTCTTGCTGATCGACGAACGAAAGTGCGCGAAGTAGCAGAGGCCGTAGGTGTGTCGACCGGAACGGCAATTAATATTTTACATGATAAGTTGGCGATGAAAAAATTGTCGGCTTGATGGGTGCCGCGATTGCTCACAGTGGACAACAAGCGGATGAGGCTGTTAACTTCGGAGCAGTGTTTGGAGCAATTTAACGGGTTACCCCCACTTGCGACTTTGAAAAAATCGATTTTTTGTTAATTGCATTTTTTTGAAGTATAAGTATCTGAGAATATGACCTGGAAATTTCAAGTTGATCCGAACAAAATTGACTGAGATATAAGCGTTGGAAGAGAAGAATCCGTTGTGTAAACAGCCGGCAATTAAAACTTTAAACGCGTTTTTCTTGAAATAGCATTTCTTAAGTCGATGACCAAGATTACTCAAACACTAATAAGCCGATCTTTTCAAAATTTTGCAAGCTTATTTAATACACAAAAATGTAGTCTCTAATCGTTCGATTTTTTGTTTCGAAAAAAATTGGCCGTTTTATAGCCAAAAAACGGCCGTTTTTTACGTCAAAATCAAACCATTAACTTTGACTGTCCACCATTTTGTTAAAAATAATTATTTTTTCAAATTCTTTGATTAGAGACTAGTTTATACTTATATTTAACTAAATCTATTTACATTATTTGTTTTAAATAATCCACTTCGCTGCAATGTTGGTCACCGCAAAGCGTATAAATAAAAACACTATTTCATTGGTGGCCATTTGCCACTTAACAAAGTAATATTTTGCAATAAAAAAATTACTGAAAGTTTTTCAAGATGTATTCTTTAAGATAATATAATAATCGTTAAAAAGAGTTTTGTAGTTTTTTTTTAAAAATTCATGAAAAAGGCCTTTTTTGTTGAGCTACAACTGGGGGTAACCCCTTAAGCGAGATCCGAAGGAGTTTGTGCATCGAGTTGTCACCGTTGATGAAACCTGGATTCATCATTACACACCAGAAACTAAGCAACAATCAAAGCAATGGATTTCTCCCGGTGAATCTGCTCCAAAGAAGGCGAAGATGGTCCCATCGGCCGGAAAGGTCATGGCGACGATTTTTTGGAATGCAAACGGCGTTATCCTCATAGATTTTTTACAAGAAGGAAGAACGATCACTGGACAATACTACAATGAGTTATTGTTACTGCATGAATTAGGTTATGAATTGCTGCCGCACCCCCCGTATTCACCCGATCTGGCTTCCTGCGACTTTTTCTTGTTCCCTAACATGAAGAAATGGCTCGCAGGAAAAAAATCTAGCTCAAACGAGGAAGTCATCGCCGAGACAGAGGCGTATTTTGGAGAGTTCAACAAATCCTATTTTTTTGCGGGGTTAAAAAAACGTCAGGAACGTTGGGAGAAGTGTATCTTTCTAAAAGGAGACTATGTTGGAAAATAGAAAAAATTTTTTTTAAATATGGTGTCTTCATTTCTAACACGGATACTTATTGAACCGCCCTCGTATATATATATATATATATATATATATATATATATATATATATATATATATATATATATATATTTATATTGGTTGTATAACTTTGCTTCCGCCGTTTTTTCCGAAATTCGAGGCTTTATTGTAAAAAACTGGTTGTACATTTATGATTCAAAGTATTGTCCATCGCTGGGCACTACTTTCTCCCATCTTTCGGGCAGCATACGAATCTCGCGTTAAAAAAACTGGTCATCTTTTGAATCAATCCACGAATCAATCCAATTTTTACTTCTTCATAAGACCGGAAGTGCTGGTCAGCCAGGCCGTGTGCCATTGATCGAAACAAGTCATAGTCCGAGGGAGCAACGTCTGGAGAATACGGCGGGTGGGGTAGGACTTCTCATTTCGAAGTTTCCAAGTATGTCTTGACCACTTTCGCAACATGGAGTCGAGCATTGTCATGCTGTAAAATCACTTTATCATGTCTCTCGTTGTATTGCAGCCGTTTGTCTTTCAATGCTCAGCTCAAACGCATAAATTGCGTTCGATAGCAATCGCCTGTGATTGTTTTAGTCGGTTTTAACAACTCATAATATACTACGCCGAGCTGGTCCAACCAAATACTGAGCATGACCTTGGAACCGTGAATATTCGGTTTGGCCGTCGACATGGAAGCATGGCCGGGATATCCCCATGATTTTCTGCGCTTGGGATTATCGTAGTGAACCCACTTTTCGTCCCCAGTTACAATGCGATGCAGGAATCCCTTCCGTCTTTGCCTTGCAAGCAGCTGTTCACAAACACACAAACGCCGTTCAACATCTCTCGGCTTCAACTCGTACGGCACCCAATTTCCTTGTTTCTGAATCATTTCCATGACTTTCAGGCGTTTTGAAATGGCTTGTTGCGTCACTCTCAATTATCCTGCCAATTCTTGTTGCGTTTGACACGAGTCTTGATCAAGTAATGCCTCCAATTCTGTATCTTCGAAAACCTTCTTTCTTCCACCACCATGCTGGTCTTCGACGTTAAAATCGCCGTTCTTGAAGCGTTGAAACCACTCTCGGCACGTTCTTTTACTAATAGCGGCCTCACCATAGGTATTTGAGAGCATTCGATGAGCCTCAGTCGCAGATTTCTTCATATTAAAGCAGAAAATTAAAACCTCCCGCAAATGACGAGAATTTGGCTCGTAAGCTGACATGTTTAATCGAGAATAACTATATAATGCAAACATGAATCGATTAATATTTCAATGGCGTTATGTTGACAAATACCTAAGCTTATTGTATGACATCTATGATCTATTTATTTCAACTATCACTTAACATACCGCTACAGCCATCTATTGCAAAACAACGGAAGCAAAGTTGTACACCCAATATATATATATATATTTATATATATATATATATATATATAAATAACCCAATATATATATATATATATATACAGTGTGTCAAGTAAGAGCGTGGTCGTGTTAATTTATAAAAAAATTTTTTTGATGAAACTTTCATATTTATATATACATTGTACACATTACAAACAATGATGCAATTCGGTCAATAATGTGTCCAGTCACCACCGGCGTCGATAATTGCCTGGCATCTCCGAGGCATGCTTTCTACTAATTTGACGGCGTATCCTAGTGGCAAGGATCTCCAGATCCGACGAATTTCGTAAGACAACTGCTTCAAAGTGCATGTGCGTCTTCTACGAAGCTTCCGTTTAATATATGCCTACACATTTTCAATAGGGTTTGCATCGGGCGACTGCGACAGCCAATCCAATGTAACGATGCCAGATTGAGTCTTCCACTGAGTACAGAGCTTTCTGCAGTGTTTAGGATCGTTGTCCTCCTGCCGAATCCAATCTTCATTTTTTCTGATGAACCATTGTTTGGCAGATGGCAGTGAAGCCTTTTCGTAGATTTTTATCATTTTCTCGGCATTTAGGTTGTCAGTAAAGAGGTGCAAAGTGCCGAATCCCTGCTTTGAGAAGCAGCCCCAAAGATGCACCTTTATTCCATGTTTTACGGTCCGCTGAACAAGCCTATTGGTGGAAGTTGACCAGGCTCGCGTGAGGACAGAACGTACCCATATAGAACATTCATCAGTAAAAATGACATTTTCAAAATCTCTATCAATATTCTCATGCACCCAAGCGAGTCGCTTTGTCACATGTTTTTCAGTCAACAGAGGCTTCTTCATTGTGTTGCGCCATTTCATATGATGAGTACGAAGATGGTTTTGGATAGTTTCGTAGGATATATCTAAATCTTTTGCCATTAATTTTGCTTGTCCTTGCCGCAGTGTTAAAGCAGGATTCCGCGAAAATAGATTCACTATTCTTTTTTCATCTTTTTTGTTCACTTTTCCTATCGAGCCACGTTCTGGTAAATCATCGACATTTTTAGCCTGTTTTATATCGCTAAATCCACTTTTGTGCAAATGCCTTCGACTTTCTTATATATTTAGCAGCCGCTGATTGCGACATTTTTGGACCTTTCGGGTGGATGCAAAGGAACACAGCCTCGTAGCGCGACGCGTACCTAGCACTCATGGCGTTTAACGTGATTCTCTTTCAAAAGATCAACGACAACTGAATCTTTGTTGACAATGCATAAAGGACGAAGCTCTTCTTTATCTGCTCGCGAAAAAATTAGAGCGAAATCTTTTATTACCCGTTGGTGAAGTCGACCACGCTCTTACTTGACAGACTGTATATACAGGGCACGGAACGGGGCCTATGGTCGGTCTATGGTGCCGGGGTGGCGAATTGGCGGTGGCTCCTATATTTGTCGCGTAAACACTCATAATCCTTCTTGTATATGCAAAAAAAAATTAAATGTAATAGATACTTGCATCTGTACGCGCTTCCTCCATTTCTGAATATAATAAATCATAGGGAAAAACTTAAATACTTCTACTACAGTAGATATCGTAGAACACACAGTCGCCGCAACGCGCCCGCTGTATCTCTACGCATTATAGTAAGAGCGTGCCAAAGTAGCCAACTCTGTTAATGATGTTTATGATATACGAGTACACAATTTTCTCTTTGCTCTTAGTAATGTTGTTCTTTCTTACGCATACCTCAATGTTTTACATTCGCCGCCGAATAATACTAAAAACGTAACGTCATAAGTACAATAATAATTGTAACGTATTTAAGAAGAATACATTTCATAATTTAATTTAACTAAATTTATAATAATTTTTAAATAATTATTATTTACGCATAAATAAAATAATTTCGCTACGATTGCATTGCGTTAAATTTAAACATATTGTTTTATAATATGTAACTTTAATTCGTCTTGCGATTAATCTATATGCAAAATAATATTATTTTTACTTTTGATAATATTATATTATATTTACATTTAAACCAAGTTATCTAAGCAATTCGTGTTAGATTTAAACATATTTAAATAGTTATGTATTATTATATATATTGTGAATCTAAATAATACTATGTTGAATATTAACCCCTTAACCTAGAACTACGGGCATAGCCCGCAGTACGATGATTAGGCCAAACGTAAATATTACGGGCATAGCCCGTAGTACGATGATTAGGCCAAAAGTAAATATTATGGGCATAGCCAGTAATGGCTCGAAAGCTGCGCGAGCTTGTTTACGTTTTTGGCCATAAAATTCTCGAACGTAAATCGTAGGTTCAGGGGTTAACTATATATATATATATATATATATATATATATATATATATATGTGAGGGCGGTTCAATAAGTACCCGTGTTTGATGGCAGAGGGAGTTCCTGAGGGAAGTTGGTATTATCATCGTGTGCTGCCATCTATCAAACGACGCTTAAACAAATTTCAGACTGATTGATGCTTTAGTTTGGATTTGGCAGCCATTCGAGTAAGACGTGTTTCGTGATTTTCGCTAAGATTGAAAAAGATATATATCGTTCAGTAATTCGCTTTTTGTTTTTGGATGGAAAAAAATAGACGTGAAATTTTCTGCTCTTCCCTTTTCCAGAGTCAAAAAAATGGCTTTTTATTTAAAATATTGAATTGACCTTCAAATGACCTTCAAGGTCATATTCAAGATCATGGTCAAGATCATATTTAGACAAGAGGTCATATTTAAACAAAACGAAGGTTACAGTTAGACGTCCCCTTCGAAATCTAACAACTTCTATCTGAAAATTTTTTTTTCAAACCTTTAATTCTAAAGATATATCCGTTTATTAAAATGGGACACCCAGTATATATAATGTTGTCGAGAGCGAATTATGCACTTCTCTCTACATTCTACTGATGGATTTTGTAAGCCCTCTATGTAATTCTCAAAAGTAATTAGAATTTATATGACACTACTTTTCACACCTTCCACTTATTTTATTTAATTTTTTTGATCAATTTGTATCTCATGTATTTTACTTCTTAAACCTACGAACTTTGTCATAAAGGATCTATTACACTCATCTTTTATGTCTGATGTTTCGAAATACTGAATACCACGTTTCGTAACCTGATAAATGTCTATATTGTAAATTTCATAAATTAAATTGTGTCATTATACAGGAATTTAGGAAAAAGTTTGATTTCAATGGCGCCTCGATTTAACTGTTGTTTCTTGATATTTGAACAAAAAAAATGCGAATCGCATTAATAAAACGATGTCGATTTTGCCTTAATTTGAAAAGTATTAGCATTTTTTAACATTAAAAAATGATTTTTCGGGTTTTTCCGTCGTACGTAAATCTGACAATTTTATATCGACGATAAGTACCAAAAAGAAGCTTTAAAATAACCATTAGAAAAAATTAAGAACCTTTAAAAGAAATCGAATGCATTAGTACTCATTGGCATTAGTTTTTGACAAAAATCGAGTTACTGGATGTGTTCATGAGAACGATTTCTAATCGCTGAGCTTGCAGACTGGTCAAAAACCATTAGCGTTTTTCGGATTACATCATGTGAAAGTTGTCTGCTTGCTATTTCTTGTGCATGTGCGTATGTGCGTGTATGTGTGCGTGGGGTAGTAGGCGAAAATAATAGATGGAAGACGAAGCCTAATAAAAAAATGAATAAAGAATCTTTAATAAATGTATTAAATTAATAAAAACTAATATTCCTTTTTTTCATTTATTATAATGATTTATATTTATTGTTATATTTTCACTTTACAGATTAATCAAATAATGGTAACGTGTCTTTACTTCTTTTTTTGTTTCTTTTTATTTTTTCAATTTATGTAGAAGATAGACAAAACGATTTAGGGGCATACGGTAGCGAAAACACACAAAACTATTGACTTCTGTCAATGTATTTTATTTAACCAACAGTTTTCATATTTTTGCCGCCACGAATGTTTTAATCATTTTTTTAATCGTTTCATACATGCCCGCATTCTCGCGTACGCTGAGAAAAGCGTGCGAGAAAGAAACAGTTGGCGGAAATAAATGCATGTGCACAATCGAACTTGTCATATGATGATAGGAAAAAACTTTTCTAAAAAAATGGTCACAAACGAATGAGCTAATGAATTGCTAAGTACTCTCGATTTCAATAAGAAAATTGTGAACTACAGAAATATGAAGTCTCTGCCAGGGTGTAGGGGCGCAGTTCTGGTGAATGGTTGAGGCGATGGCAAAGCTCCCCCACTATACAATACATATATTTTTATTGTCAGTGATTAAAGTTAAATACATTCATTTACAGTAAAAGCAGTAATATTTACTATATATTTTACGGGGCAATCCAAGAAAATTTACTTTTAATCTTAAAAAATAGCCATAATTTCCAAACAATTCGAAAATGAAAATTCATTCTTGCAATTCGCATTCTTTTTGCTCGAATACCAGAAAAACAACAGCCAAATCGCGACGCTACAGAAATCGTACTCCTGCCGGAACTTATAATTTTTATTAAATCGTTTCACCCTCTAATTACGAGGGCGGTCCGATAAGTACTTAGCCTCACCGCCCGATGGTGCCACTATCGCAAGAGAAATTCACTATCGTGTAGTACATTCTCGTAGACAGTTACTGTCAAAACTTCAGCCGAATCGGGCTTGTAGTTTTGTTTTGACCGCGTGTGGAAACGGGGGTGTCGGCGGATTTTAGAAAAACGTAGAAAGAGCAATATCGATCGGTAATTCGATTCTTGTTTTTGGAATGGAAATCGCGCAGCGAAATCGAATAGCGTTCAGATGCTGTGTACGGTGACTCTGCTGCTGCGATGGCGACCGTAAAAAATTGGTTCAACAAGTTTTAACGTGGTCGCACGTCGGTTTTTGATGAGCTACGCCTAGGTGCCCCAAAAACGGCCATCACGGAAGATAACATGACAATAATTCACGATCTCGTATTAGCAGACCGCTGATTGAAGATGCGCGAAATAACTGAGACAGTAGGCATCTTAAAAGACCGTGTAGGTCATATCCTGTATGCATTTTTGGGCATGAGAAAGCTGTCGGCGCGATGGGTGCTATGTTTGCTTACTCTGGACAACAAGCGCAACTGTGAGACCACTTAAAAGCAGTGTTTGACGCTGTTTAAGCGCAATCCAAAGAAGTTTCTGCGTCGTTTTATGACCGTCGACAAAACATGGGTCCACTGGTACATACCAGAGACCAAGGAACAGTCAAAACAGTGGACTTGACCCGGCGAACGTGCTCCGAAGAAGCCTACAGTCTGTCAAGTAAGAGCGTGGTCGACTTCACCGACAGGTAATAATAGATTTTGCTCTAATTTCTTCGCGAGCCGATAGAAGGAAGCTTTGTCCTTAATGCATTTTCAACAAAGATTCAGTTGTCGTTGATCTTTTAAAAGAGAATTACGTTAAACGCCATGAGTGCTAAGTACGCGTCGCGCTACGAGGCTGTGTTCCTTTGCATCCACCCGAAAGGTCCCAAAATCTCGCAATCAGTGGCTGCTAAATATATGAGAAAGTCGAAGGCATTTGTACAGAAGTGGATACAGCGATATAAAGTGGCTAAAAATGTAGATGATTTACCAGAACGTGGCTCGATAGGAAAAGTGAACAAAAAAGATGAAAAAAGAATAGTGAATCTGTTTTCGCGGAATCCTGCTTTAACACTGCGGCAAGGACAAGCAAAATTAATGGCAAAAGGTTTAGATATATCCTACGAAACTATCCGAACCCATCTTCGTACTCATCATCTGAAATGGCGCAACACAATGAAGAAGCCTCTGTTGACTGAAAAACATGTGACAAAGCGACTCGCTTGGGCGCATGAAAATATTGATAAAGATTTTGAAAATGTCATTTTTACTGATGAATGTTCTATATGGGCACGTTCTGTCCTCACGCGAGCCTGGTCAACTTCCACCAATAGGCTTGTTCAGCGGACCGCAAAACATGGAATAAAGGTGCATCTTTAGGGCTGCTTCTCAAAGCAGGGATTCGGCACTTTGCATCTCTTTACTGACAACCTAAATGCCGAGAAAATGATAAAAATCTACAAAAAGGCTTTACTGCTATCTGCCAAACAATGGTTCATCACAAAAAATGAAGATTGGATTCTGCAGGAGGACAACGATCCTAAACACCGCAGCAAGCTCTGTACTCAGTGGAAGACTCAATCTGGCATCGTTACATTGGATTGGCCGTCGCAGTCGCCCGATGCAAACCCAATTGAAAATGTGTGGGCATATATTAAACGGAAGCTTCGTGGAAGACGCACATACACTTTGAAGCAGTTGTCTTACGAAATTCGTCGGACCTGGAGATCCTTGCCACTAGAATATGCCGTCAAATTAGTAGAAAGCATGCCTCAGAGATGCCAGACAATTATCGACGCCGGTGGTGACTGGACACATTATTTACCAAATTGCATCATTGTTTGTAATGTGTACAATGTATATATAAATATGAAAGTTTCATCAAATAAATTTTTTTATAAATTAACACGACCACGCTCTTACTTGACAGACTGTAAGACTGTCCTATCGGCCAAAAAAGTGATGGCCACCGTTTTCTGGAATTCACAAGGTGTGATCTGCATCGACTACCTGGAGATGGGCAAAACGCTCACAGTGCTTTACTATGCCGAGTTATTGGGTCGATTCGACGCCGAATTGCAGAAATAAGGCCTCATTTGGCGAAGAAAAAAGTGCTCTTCCACCATGACAACGCACCGGCTTACACCTCCGCCGTCGTCACGGCCAAATTGGTTGAATCAGGCTACGAGCTGATATCCCATTCACCGTACTCTCTAGATTTACGTAGACCCCGTGCAACTTCATTTTGTTTCCAAACTTGAAAAAGTCACTCGCTGGACAGAAATTTGAGTTGAATGAGGAGGTCATTGCCGCCACGAACGCCTACTTTGCAGACCTCGAGAAAACATATTCTTCAGACGCGTCAAAGAAGTTGGAGCATCGCTGGGTAAAGTGTATCGAGCTAAGAAGAGACTATGTTGAGAAATAAATCGCCACTTTTCAAAAACTTTCGTTTTTCTTTTGTAGGCTAAGTACTTATCGGACCGCCCTCGTATAATAAAAGTCAACCACCAGAGTCTTTGATATATTTAGCACACAAAGTCCTATACAGATTAATTCATTTGTATAAACATCACTTTTCTTTAGCTCTGTAGCCATAAGATTTTTATCTAAACTGATCTACTCTGATAATTAAGCTAAGATATTGAGGCAGTCATCCCTTGTGACGGCCAATTTTTCTAGCTTCTTATGGGATTTTTTTTTTTTAAAGAACAGTAAAAATATAGAAGTTAAAACTTTTTACTATAGATTTATTAAGATTTCAACAGTAAGTCAGACAATTTTCAAGCCAAAATCTTCATCAGAATCTGTGTTGCACTACTCGAAAGACGCCCACCTCGAGAAAAAGTGCGTTAACGGCCTCTATGATTCCGGCTAATCGGCTTATCTGAAATTAAAAAACCGTCGGCATTTCAATCTCTGAAACTGTTGCTAGCGATTGAACTAGGATGATTTGAAAATATTAAAAATAAAATAATTGACAAGTTTTTAAAAATCAATTTTTTAATTTTAATATTTTGTTGGATCATTTTGTTACGAAAAAAAACTGCTCGGAATTTTCGCATTATGTTAGTTTAATTAACGTCCATACATGTGCTGAATCTGCTGTTTAAATTTTAAAAGCAATCGACTAAACCGTTTTTAAGATATCGTGGAGGTGGGTTTTTCGAGATAGGTGCCTCTGGAGTAGTGCAACACAAATTCTGATGAAGATTTTGGCCTGAAAATTATCTGACTTTCTGTTAAAATGTTAATAAATCTATAGTTAAAAGTTAAAACTTCTATATTGTTATTGTTCCTCAAAAAGAATCCCAAAACATCTAAAAAAATTGGCCGTCACACGGGGTGACTGCCTTAAAGCTTGAGCACCGTATCGAACTTTTCATTTAGTGATGAGTTGAGCATTAATCCGCTTCCTTACATTCCCTACTATTTTACCAAATACTACATTGTTTATTAACTTATACAGATTCTTTTCAAACTCATTTTGTGCCTTTGTTTTCATACTGGTATTAAAATCTATATACGTTTTCAGCCAAGGTACTCGATTTTAAAACACTATAAATTTTGACAAGCTTTAATCCTTTGGCTATAACACATCGTTCAATAAGTCCCAAGACTAACCCAGAGATGATGCTAGTAGTACTAAACTGGCCACGTTTCCATAGAGTGCGAACATTTACATGAAATGTGTAGAAATTTCACGTCGATCGGATCACAGACAGCAGAGTTATCGAGGATAGAGTAAAGTCACTTTGTAATTTGTTTAAAAAATGGAAAAAAGCGAGTTTCGCGTGTTGATAAAACATTGTTTTTTAATAGGTAAAAACACCGTAAAAGCCCTGCAATGGCTTGAAAAACATTACCCGGACTCCTCTCCATCCAAACTAACGATTTGTCGTTGGTATGCTGAGTTCAAACGTGGTCGTAGGGACACGAACGATGCGGAACGTTCGGGTAGGCCATTGGAAGTCGTTACACAGGAAAATGTGAGTGAAGTGTTCGAAATTGTAATGAAAAATCGCAAAGTGAAGGTCCGTAAGATTGCCGAAATGACACAGATATTATCTGGAAGCGTATTTACAATCCTTTATGAAAAATTGAGCATGAAAAAGGTTTTTTCCAAGTGGGTGTCGCGACTGCTTTCAGTGGAACAAAAACAGCAACGAGTCGACGATTTAGAGAGCTGTTTATCGCTATTTACTCACAATAAAAAAAATTTCCTGCGTCGATACGTGACCATGGATGAAATATGGATACATCATTTCACTCCGGGGTCGAATCAGCAATCATCTGAGTAGCACATGGCTGGCGAAAGCCGCCTAAAGCGTCCAAAAACGCAGCAGTCTGCTGGCAAAGTCATGGCGTCTGTTTTTTGGGATACACATGGCGTGATTTTCATTGACTACCTGGGAAAAGGTAAATCGATCAACAGTGATTATTATATTGACTTGTTGGTACGTTTGAAGGAGGAGATCGCAGCAAAACAACTGCACATGAAGAAGAAAAAAATCCTTTTTCACCAAGACAATGCACCATGCCACAAGTCCATGAAAACAATGGCAAAATTGAACGAATTGGGCTTTGATTTGCCTCCCCACCCCCCGTATTCGCCAGATTTAGCCTCCAGTGACTACTGGCTCTTTGCTGATCTCAAAAAACTGCTCCAGGAAAAAAAATTTGGCTCGAATGAGGAGTCATTGCCGAAACGGAAGCCTATTTTGAAGCAAAGGATAAATCCTTCTATAAACATGGTATAGAAATGTTGGAAAGGCGTTAGAAAGATTGTATCACTCTAAAAGGAGATTATATTGATGAATAAAAATGATTTTTGAAAAAAAATGTTGTTTTCGTTGTTAGTCTCGGGACTTATTGAACGATGTGTTAGCTTATTTTAAATTGTGATAATAAATAACGTGGCGTCTTTTGAAGTGTAGAGTAGTAATAAGTTATGTCTGTGAAGAACCTGGTGGTTTTACATGTTCAGAATATATTCAGAGGCAGATTTGGATGCTTGTTATGTAAATGTTCTGGATACTCCAGATCTACTTCTAAAATGTAGCCAATTGGTGAATAATTTGAGATATTGAAATTTGTAGAAATGATCTCATTAATACTAGGCCAATCAAAGCCATAGTATGGTGAATATTGCTACGTTTTCCAGCTATATGAATTATTAACGTTATAATATATTATACGTTATATACATATTAAAATTATATTTTTCGTGAGCTGCTCCTTGATATCTGAAATATACAATATTATACATACTACTATGATCAAAAAGTAAGACCAATTTTCAATTTAAATTTTGCGGGTTAATCGATTTGACAAAGCTTTTTTTTTTAAGTTAGTAGCATTGAGAGAGACATCTGTATCAAATTTCATATAAATATATTTATTTGTTTATAAGTGACGCTCATTTTTGTGAACATTAAAAAGTGATTTCGGCGATTTTTATAATGTCAGATTTTAGTGAGCAAATAAGTTAAATTAAATTTTGTCTTTGGCATAATATTTCTTGTGCAGAAACTTTCAGACTGTTGTAGAAGGCCTTCGATGAGCAGACTTTGTCTGAAAGGAATGTTTACAAATGGTACAAACAGTTTAAAGAAGGCAGAGATAGCGTCGAAGACAAAGAGCGTACGGGACGACCATCGACATCAACTGATGAGAAACACATTAAAGAAATCAAAAACCTTGTACTCGAAGATCGTCGGTTAACAATTAGAGACCTTACTGATACTGTTGGCATTTCTTTTGGATCGATTCAAGCAATTTTGAAAGATCATTTGGGCCTCAAACGCGTTAAATCTCGATTGGTTCCAAAAACACTCAATTTTTTTGAAAAAAAGCGTTGTGTTAATGTGTGCGAAGAGATGCTTTCTGACTACCAGATCATTATGGAACGCAATATTACGGGAGATGAGACATGGATCTATGCCTACGATCCAGAAACAACCGATCAATCGAGCGAATATCGTGCCAAAGGTAAAACAAGAACATAAAGATCACGTTAAAGTCGTTCAAAAATCAAGGTCATGTTGACAGTTTTCTTCGATCATCGTAATGTTGTGCATTCAAAATTTTTTCCGCCAGGCCTAACTGTTAACAAGGAATATTATTTAAGTGTTAGACGTTGTTCGCGTAAAGCTATTCGCAAAAAAAGGCCAGAATTGTGGCAAGATAACTCATGGTTTTTGCATCACGATAATGCACCGTTTCACACTGCATGGATTCTTCGCGACTTTTTAGCCAAAAATTCAACTCATATCATTCTACAACCATCGTGTTCACCTGATTTAGCGCTGTGTGACTTTTGGCTGTTCACTAAACTCAAAAGACCACTCCGAGGACATCGTTTTGACTCAATTAAGGAGATTAAACGTGAATCGCTGTGCCAATTGAAGGCTTTTCTGACTGTTTCGAGGATTGAGAAAAACGTGGGCATATCTGTATTGTGCCGGGTGGGAACTACTTTAAAGGTAACGAAATAGATTTAAAATAATAAATAAAGAATTAAAAAAGAAATTGGTCTTATTTTTTTATCATAGTAGTATCTTATTAATATTTCTACTACTATGACTACTGGAAACTAACTTTCCAGTCCAGTGACAGCAATCTCGAACACGATTCTTGTCCAAAGGTTTTTCGCAAATATGACATTTGAAGGCATTTGAAAAGTTCATTCTTTCTTTGAAGTTAATATTTCCATTGAGGTTGAACATAAGAAAATGCTGTCCACTTTTTTACAAGATCTTGCAATTTGTGAACAAACTTTAGTTTGATTCGATCCTCTGCTGCTACGATAACATGATAGAGTTATAGCTCCATTTTACCTAATATCCCACATTAAATGCCTTATACTTTTGATAAGCATTTCTAACTTGCATAGTTTTGAAAAGACATTCAAAATTAGCATAAATAACATATAGTGCTTCTTCTTTGTTAATGTAATTTTTCAATTCAAGAATATTGTTTTTTGTCATAGGCAAATAACTATACATCTATTTATTTGAGCACAATTTTTTTATATATACTTATAATTTTAGTTGATTATCAAAATAATGTAGGCATTTGATGCATATACGTTTTTTAACCTTTTTACTTGAAACTTGTCTGGGCACTAGCCGGGAGAGATCTTTAATCCAAACATAATGAAATATTACTAGATTGTGGTCTGTCTTTTCTTGCTTTTCCTTCTCTTCATCTACATAATAACCTTGCATTAGAAAAAAATTGATATTAGTTTCTTTTTTAAACGACGTGATGTAAAGTGGTTCAACTGTGAATTTCCTATGACATTTTTTTAATATACAGGGGGGTCCGTTTTAATCTATCGGTCGAAATAACTTCAAAGGAAGATGGTTATATCAAAAAATGCTTCAGAAAAAAGTTATAGGGGTTAAAAGGGGTCGTCTAACGCTGACCTTCGCGTTAACCTTGAGGTCAAATTTGAAGGTTATTTGAGGGTCAAATCGCGAATTTTATATGGAAATCCCAATTTTCTATTACAGATTCTTATTCTGCGTCAAAAAATATGAAAGTTTTGTCACAAAACATTTTTCTCGATGCGTGACAGATGGCGCTGTAATCGGCAGTTTTAATCTATCGATGCGAATATCTCAACAACTACACATATAAAAAGATAGAAAAGCAAAATTTGTTAATCTGGATAGGGGACATGCAATGACACCACAATCGACCCCCCCCCCCCTCCAACTCCCGTATGGAGCGGTTTCAACTTAAAAATCTGAAATGGGTACCCCAATTTTATATTGCAGATTCTGATTCTGCTTCGAAAAAAATGAAAATTTTGTTCGGAACATTTTTTAGGTTCGTGACAGATTTCGACAAAATTAAAAAAGCGTACAAAAATCGTTACCGAATTAGAATTTCTCCAGGAATACACATCGTGTTCTGCAAATGACAATTCTGTGAATAAATACGTTTAAAAAAAATCTCTTTTAATGAAAATGTTTATTCTACTTTTAGCGTTACCCGAGGAAAACGACGTGGACGTAGTAGAATCATGTCCCCATGGGGTGCTTTTTAATGTGAGTCCCCTTGCCTCTCATATTTCGGCCTTTAGAACTAACAACAAAGATGCTGTTCAAAATTGTCTCCATTTTCCTATAAACACAAGTTTAATCTTTTCTGAAAGTTGTCCACTGTTTGTAATAACACAGTCTGGGGTATTGCCGCACAAGCTGTTCGTATACGTTCTTTCATATCATCACGCGTCGTCAGCCGCTGTGCGTAAACGCAATTATTCAACATCTCTCATAAGTAAAAATCAGGTAATGTTAAATCAGGTAAACGGAGAGGCTATGGAAATAGTTCATCGCGTCCAATCCATCGATTGGGGTATTGTTCATTTAAGTGATCTTGTACAATGCGTGCAAAATGTGGAGGTGCCCCGTCATGTTGGAACCACATCCGTTGCCTGGTTTCTAGATCCACGTTCTCCATTAAATAAAACAAATCACTTCTGAGGAACTGCAAATATCTTACAGCAGTTACATTATCACCAAAAAAGTAGGGTCCAATTAAGTACCCGTTTACAATACCACATCAGATTATTACAGACCATCGATGTTGATTGTCAATAGATCTATGCCAGTGAGAATTAACGTCTGACCAATAATGACTGTTGTGTCTATTTAAATGCCCTGTGCTTTGGAAGGTAGCTTTGTCAGAGAAAAGGACGTACCTAAAAAATTGGTTGTTACGTTGAATCTTTCGCAAAGCCCATTGACAGAACCGAACACGTGCTACCATATCAGCTGGTGCTAATGCTTGCGTTAATGCATTATGGTAAGCATGATAATTTGTTGCTTTTAGAATTTTCAGCACTACTGACTAAGAGATGCCACTTTCTCGTTGTATTTGACGGCTACTAATATTGGGATTCATATGCACAAGTGCAAGAACAGTAATGGCACGTGCATCATTTTTATCATATTCGTGATGAGGGTGTTCACGTGTCATTCTTCCTTCTCGAGCTCTTGCAGCCAGATCACGAATGGTTACTCTGTTTAAATGTCTCCTGTTCGGAAAACGTTGCGCATAAAGTCGTACAGCAGTTGTAAATTTATTTTGAGTTTTGCCTAAAATCATAATTATGTCAACAATTTCTATAGGAGTATAATCCGACATATTTACCTCAAATAAATTACCTACGAGATTAGCCGATTAAAAGAATAAACAGATAAAATTAATTAACCGATTGAAAGAATGAAACGTAAAACGATGATCCGAAGCCAAAATAATAAGTCTCTGCGATTCTGAGTCTTTCCGGGAAGAAAAACGAATCAAGTTGTTATTTTCGGTCACTAATGATTTTCATGGACATTTTTACTCGCTGATTTTGCGAATGTAAACTTTTTTCTATGCGTCAAAACCTAATTCGAATTTTCGCGCTGTCAACTTTTGAAATTCTTTGTCAGCCCAGGCACCGGCATTCCAAAAAAGGAAATAAATCGAATGTAATAAAAATGATTGTAATCCAGACTCTGTCGAAAAACGAGTGGCAACTATTTATAGTAAATTCATGTGCAATATCTTTCTTTAATTCGTGAATGCCGTTTAATTCGAAAATTTCCAAATAACAATAAAGTTACGGAATTGTTATGATCTCCCGGCATTTTCAGTCATATTTCTTATTTTTCAATAGCATTCCCCTATAGTACATAAACAAGAGTTGTAACCACTTCCTAGTTTTCTATGTCTACCTGACGTGTATCGAAGGTTTTTGTCGTTCAGGTCGACAGCTTCATAGTTTCCGATGTTTAGGAATCAACCTTAAAGGTCATCTAAAGATCTTTCCATTTGACCTTGAAGTGGACCATCAAGGTCATTTCAAAGTCATCCTAGATTTGTCTATAAAATGGCTTTGTAAGTCATTTTCGATTTGACATTGAAAAACCATTTCAAGGTTAAATAGGGATAACCTTGATCTTCAGTTTTGATTCCTGGAGGTCGACCTGGTCGACTAAACGCTACTCTGCGGGATATCGCAACCTATAAAACAGTCGACTTTTTCGTACATGTACGCTCAATGGAGCATATACACGTGATGTGTTGGCAGCATTATTTGATTTCAGTTTCTCTAAGAGCGTCGGCTGCACAGATCGGGCCCATTGCAATGAATTTAAGCGTTGGAAAATTTAGCATTGTAGCTTTAGTAGCCTGGTTCTAAAGGCCGAATCGCGAGAGGCAAGGAGACTCACTTTGAATAAGCATCCCATGGGGACATGCTGCTACTACGTCCACGTCGTTATTCCCGGGTAACGCTAGAAGTAGAATAAACATTTTCTTCAAAAAAGATTTTTTTTAACCGTATTTATCCACAGAATTGTAATTTGCAGAACACGATGTATATTCCTGGAGAAATTCTAATTCGGCAACGATTTTTGTACGCATTTTCAATTTTGTCGATTACAGCGACATCTGTCACGAAACTAAAAAATGTTTTGAACAAAATTTTCATATTTTTCGACGCAAAATCAGAATCTGCAATATAAAATTGGTGTACCCATTTCAGATTTTTAAGTTAAAACCACTCCATACGGTGGGTTAGAGGGGGGAGGGTTGATTGTGACGTCATTGCATGTCCCCTATCCAGATTAACAAATTTTTCTTTCCTACCTCTTTATATTCGTAGTTGTTGAGATATTTGCATCGATAGATTAAAACTGCCGATTACAGCGCCATCTGTCATGCATCGAAAAAAATGTTTGAGACAAAACTTTCATATTTTTGACGCAGAATCAGAATCTGTAATGGAAAATTAGGATTTCTAATTAAAATTCGCGATGTTACTGTCAAATAACCTTTAAATTTAACCTCAAGGTTAACGCCAAGATCAGCGTTAGATAACCTCTTTCAACCCCTATATCTTTTTTCTGGAACATTTTTTGATATAACCATCTTCCTTTGAAGTTATTTCAAACGATAAATTAAAACGGACCACCCTGTATGAACATTAACCTGAACATTATTTTGTTTTGCGAATTGAGATATCTTTATTGACCTTTCAAAAAATTCTTTACCTGTAAAGTTTAGTTTATTCTTATAGGCTATGTATGACGATACTGTATCTTCTCTAAAGTTTTTAACATTAACACTCTTTTCTATTTGTGGAGGGACAGAAGATGTCAGTCTTGCCCGAAGAGGCTTGCCTCTCTCACTTCTTTCACCTCCTCAACGTCTCTTTCGTTAACTTCCTTTTGACTCGCCCATGCATTTCTAAAATTTGATGACCAGCCCCAAGCGCTGCATTTGAAAAAAAAACAAAAAAAAACAAATTAATTTCAGGTTGCCCTATGCAGCAACAGTCACGTTCGCAGACATACACACACGCAGTCGCTTACACCTCCATCCGCTTATCCACGCGCCTCCCCGCACCTCAGAGATGTGCTCCTTAGCAGTGCGGCGTCTCTCTACTTTGAGTACATAGACGATTGGTGACACCATTTGCTTTACCGCGAACTGGCCGTTGAACTGTGGCGCGAGTTTCATCGAATCTCGTTTTGCCGCGTTTAAAAATACATGCTTCCTTTTCAGCATCAAGTCTCTCATCACTACAAGGTGCTTAAGCCGATTAGTCCACACCTGCGGGTCTAACTTCAGTTTAAGCTTCTTTATTTCCATCTCTCCGCAAACACTTGGTCGACCGTGGATTTCTTCCGTAGTTCGAAAACGCTGGAGAAACCTTGGTGCTAGACTGCATCCCGGCATTCATCGTATGTCGAAATTCCGCTGCTGCATCTCCAATACCCACCTTGCTAGTTTGCCTGTAGGCTCTTCAAGATTTCGAAGCCATTTGAAGGCACTATATTCCGTGACCGCGAAAAAATGAAAGCTCTCAACATATGGCCAAAACTTCTTAATCGCCCACAACTAGACGAGACACTCCTCTTCTGACGTCGTATAATTTTTCTCGGCCAAGTTCAACACTCGACTAATATATACGATCGGATACTTGCCCTACGTGTCCTTCTGAGTCAACACAGCTCCCAGTGCATAATCACTAGCGTCACACTGTATGGCAAATGGCTGCAAAAAATCGGAACGGGCAAGCACGAGGGCCTTGCCAAGTGCTCTTTTTAGTCGGTCAAAGGCCTTTTACTGCTCTCTTCCCCACATTGATGCTTGATTTTTGCGCACCAATTTAATGAGAGGCGACTGTAGCTCGTGTGCACTAAAGCAAGAATACCGCGTCATCATTCCCAAGAAAGACCGCAATTGTTTGACAGTCCTCGGCACCGGAAACGAGAGGGCAGGCGCTGCTCGATCATTATCGTGTCGCAAGCCTACCTTATGCAATTTGAATTCTGAGAATTGCATACTCGAGCAACAGAACTCGCATTTCTCTCTATTTACTTTGGAACACGCACGACTACCTTCCGCAATACATTTTTGAACCGCACGAGGTGATCTGCGTAAGTCTCCGTAATCATGATGATATCATCAAGGTAAGCAAATGCGTAGAATCCTCACTCAAGCTCTCTCCGATCTTCATAGGGGTGCACGACAGAGGTGGCAGACTGATTGGTATCGTATCTGTCGTACCAGAGGATGGCGGCCTCTAGGTCTTCTCTACGTACGATGGCGTGGAGCAGTCTCTAGTGAAGCTGTTACTTATCGCTTTTCGTGCGCAGACCACCTTTTTCTAATCTCTCCTTCCTTCCTTAATCGACAACTTGCTTATACACCGACGCGCCTTGCAAGCCACGAAGAATCCACTTTCGAAGAAGCCACTTTCGAAGAATCTAACATACAAACCATCGATGATTCGTATGTAAACATCTCGTGGGTCTAATCAGACTCCTATTATAAAAACGTAGGAGCCAAGAGAAAAAAAAAGGAAAATAAGAAAACCAAAATTATCTATCAGGTGCGCAACTAAGTTCTCGCTGTTTTTCTTGTCGAAAATACAACTTTATTGCAAAAAAAATGGTTACAAATGAATCATTCAAAATATTGTCCACCGCTAGCTACAACTTTTTTCCATCTTTCTGCCAGAGCTCGAATACCATTACGGTAAAAGGATTCGTCTTTTGAAGCTATCCACAACCAAGCCAATTTTTGATATCTTCATATAAGCGGAATTGCTGATCAGCCGGGTGATGTGCCATCGAACGAAACAAGTGACGGCGCAATATTTTGGAAATATGGCGGGTAGGGTAAGACTTTCCATTTGAGCGTTCCCAAGTAGGTTTTAACGGGTATGGGCAACGTGAGGCTAAGCGTTGTTATGCAGTAAAATAATTTTTCGTGCCTCTGCTTGTACTGTGGACGTTTATCTTCTAGTGCTTGGCTCAATCGCATCAATTGAATCTAATACCGCCTAGTCATGATTTTGTTTGGTTTCAACAGATCATAATAAATAACACCGACCTAGTCCCAACAAATACACAGCATAATTTTCTCAGCGTAAATATTGGGCCGAGCCGACGACATAGAAGCATGACCGGGCAGTCCCCATGACGTTATTCTCTTTAGGTTGCTGTAATGAATCCATTTTTCATTACCTGTCACGATGCGATGAAGAAAACCCTGCCTTTCCGTCGCTGGAGCAGTTGTTCACAGGCGAAAGAATGACGCCCAATGTCCCTTAGTTTTAAATCATAAAGAACTCAAGTTCCCTGCTTTTGAATCATTCTTAACCCATGCAGTCGCTTGGAAATGGCTTGGCGAGTAACTCCTAATACTGAAGAAAGCTTATTTTCTATTGAGCGTGCTTCACGTGGACGATCAATAATATTAAAATCACCATTTCTGAAGCAACGGAACCAATCGCTGCACGTTGTTTCACTTAAAGCAGCATTTCCGTAAACGTTTTGGAGCTCCTGGTGTGCTTTAGCCGCCGTTTTCTTCGAAAGAAAGAAGAAAAGCAACACTTCCCGCAAAAAACGATTATTTGGTACAAAATGAGACGTTGTCACACAACTAAAAGTATATGACGCCAAAAAAAAAATCACTAACGTGTCAAAGCGATTTGTTTACCATACGTCTAAGCTTGCTTCATGACGTTTTGAATGTCGAAATCAACAAGCTGTGGGTGCCTGCCACTCTCTTTGTGGCCGGTGGTCCCACACTCACGATATTACGCTGTTCAGGAAAGTGGAATAATTCTCAGAATTGTTTCTTTGTCTCAATCTCTTTATTGACAATCACGGAGACTTCCTTTCAGTTCGAGAGTCGAAACGGTACTGCTACTATAGTTAACTGCCGTTGCGCAGAAAGGCTCTATACACGCTTTATGTTTTCCCCCCACTACCGAAGCGGGAAGACTTGCTGTGGCTACTGCCTACATACTCCCCCCCGAGTGACGACGAATTTTCACTCTAGATTAACTCAGAGGACTAGGAGCCAGTCTTATCAATGACATGAAGTCTTGTTACAATAATACAATAATTACTTAAATTAATATAATAATTTGGTTAATTTAATGCAATAATTACTTAAATTAATATAATAATTTGCGTAAATTGATACAATAGATTACTAAAGTTACTTCACATCTGACTCAGATGTTCTAATTTAGTTTGCCGCTATGTTAAACGTGATTTTTTTGTTTTTGGTATAAGTTTTTAATTTTGACGTTCCTGGAAGAGCGTGCTGCTCTGACTTCTGCGCAGATGTATTTAAATTACTCTCACGCGTTTTTTTCATCAAAATCGTTTTTCGTATAGAAACTGAGATCCTCCGGAATAAAGTACGCGGGTTTTAATAACGTTGTTGTAACGATACGCGGTATACCATTCAAATCAATCTCATAGTTCTGATCGGATATCCTTTCAAGCACCTTATGCGGTCCAGTATATGGACGTTCAAGAGGCTTCTTTGTTGCACCCGATTCGAGAAGCACATGCGTACAGGTACGAAGATCCTTGAAAAAGAATGCACGCTTCTTATGTCTATGAGTAACTGGCACAGGTCCAATATCTCGCATGTGTTCGCGAGATTCTTCGATGAATATTTGCGGATTGGGAAAGAAATCATCGGAGAAACAGAACGCACTAGGGATACGCAGAGTGGTACCGAAAACGTACTCAGCTGGCGACGCGCCAGTATCTAATCTCACATGTATGCGCAAACCTAACAAGACTGTTGAAAGTTGACGAATCCAGTTCTTATCAGTGTGGCACCTTAACGCTGCTTTCAGACAACGGTGCCACCGTTCTATTATTCCATTTGCCTAAGAATGATATGCCGCGGTTTCAATACGCTGACAACCAATAAGCGATAGTAACGCGTTAAATAGTTGGGATTCAAATTTTACACCTTGATCTGTGGTAATAATTATTGGTGCACCGTATCGAGATACCCACTGGTCAAAGAACGCCTGAGAAACCATTTTCGCAGTGATATCTTTAAGAGGAATTTCCTTGACTTATCGCAAAAAGCAATCAATGAGGGTTAATAAGAATTGGTTACCGTCAATGTTTGGGAGAGAACCAACAATGTCCATATGTACATGCTGAAAACGTCCATCAGAAGCAACGAACTTGACTGGATTATTTTTTATACGACGGGTAACCTTTGATTGCTGACATTCAAAACAGTTATTTGCCCATGTTTTGATATCTCGATGCATATTCGACCATACGTACATTTTCCTAATAATCTGATCTGTGACTTTGCCAGACGATTAAGTAAGTTGGTGGAACATCTCGAATATTCGCTTGCGTAACGATACAGGTATAATCGGTCGCAGTGTTTCACCGGTTATGTCACAGTAGACTTTATTGTGATTCGGACCCCACTCTAAACATCTGATTATTAACTTGCAATCCGGAGATTCTGGAATTTCTTCTGGAATTCTGAATTTCTGTAATTCAGCATCCTCTTTCTGTAGTTTCGAAAGTTCGAGTAGATCGAAATCTAATGGTAGACGAATGGAGTTAACGCGTGATAACGAATCAGCTACCACGTTTAACGAACCTGACATACACAGTATGTCGGAAAAGTTCCCGAACTTTTAAAATAAAAAATCAAAAATTACATTTAAAGAAATTTATTCGGGTTAACTTTCAACATAGTCCCATTCCCAAGATATACACTCATTTAAGCGCTTCATGAGTGATTCGAAGGCTCTCTGGTACTCCTCTGAAGTTATCGCTGTGAGACGCTCGGTGCAAGCCGCTTGAATACTCGGTACATCTTCAAAAATCGTCCTTTCAAGGCCATTTTTAGCTTGGACAATAGAAAAAAAGTCGGCTGGAGCCAGATCTGGCGAGTATGGGGCGTGATTGATGCGTGAGATCTGATTTTCGGCGAGATAACGCTTCACAATGTTCGAAGAATGAGCAGGCGCATTGTCATCCAGCCAACTCCACGATCCCGGTTCCTTGTACTCGGGCCTGATGCGATTAATCCGGCGCTTCAGACGTTTTAACACCTCTACGTAATACGCAGCATTCAAGGTGATGTTTGGGGGCACAAATTCTTTGTGTATCAGGCCTTTGGAGTCGAAGTAAGCAATGAGCATCGTCTTTACCCGTGATTTTTGTTGGCACACTTTTTTAAGCCTCGCACGGCCCGGACTAAGCCAAGCAGATGACTGGCGCTTCGTGGAAGGATCGTATTGAAAGCACCAAGTCCCGTCTCCAGTCACAATTGAGGTTATAAAGCCCGGAGTGGTGTCGCAAGTCTCAGTTCTCTCTGTTCAGTTCGTCTGCAAACATTCTGAGAGACATGTGGCAATTCTGCTTCAGTAGCGCGCGCACGCGAGCCTCGTTTTTGTCGGTAACAGCTGTTGACGGCCGGCTGCTTCTCTCGTCATCTTCTAACGACTCTGTACTCTTCTTGAACCGACTGAACCACGTGTAAACAGTTGTACGCGACACTACACCTTCACCGTAAGCCAAATCAATCATTTTTGTCGTTTCCACAAAAGTTTTTTAAAGTTTATAGCAGAATTTAATTGTGCCACGATGTTCAAATTTCTCGTCCATCGTAGAGCTTGCACCGGGGTACTAAACACACGTTCACTCAAGCACGTCTATCTCGGCAACTAATAAACGAAGACTGGTGAAAAAATTCTCAGACACTCCAGAGGGATGTAGCAACATGGTACCGGTGTCTTCTAAGAGGTGGCGCCACTCGTACAAGCGCTAGAAAATAAGTTCGGGAACTTTTCCGACATACTGTGTATGCTCTATTAACGTAGTGAACTGCGAGATGTATGACAACTGTCGAGTTTGTCGAGGAGATGCCTTATCCGACCGTTGACAGAAAGCATAAATCAGCGGTTTGTGATCGGTTACGATTTTAAACCTCATTCCTTCAAGGAAGTGCTTAAAAGTCTTTATCGATTCGTATATAGCCGTTAATTCACGATCATATGCACTGTATTTGAGTTGTGCATGTAAAAATTTTCTCGAGAAAAATGCCAGCGGTCTTTACAAACCATCTAAGAATTGCTCGAGCACTGCTCCCATTGCAAAATCTGAAGCATCCATGACTACATGGGTTTCGGCTCCAACTGAGGGATGATACAGATGAACTGCATTTGCCAGCTCGGATTTGATTCGTTTGAATGCCTCTTCGGCTTTTGCGGTCCACGCAATTTCCCGTTTATTATTTTTCTTTGAGTCACAAGTGTACACAAATAATGGTGCTTTCACGCTAGCTGCGTTAGGCAAGCTACGTCGGTAAAAGTTAATTAACCCAAGAAAATGTCTCATCTCGACGACCGTTTTGGGTTTTTGTAATTTTAAGATAGCCTGTACTCTTCCGTTGGTTGGCTTGGAACCTTTTGGGTTTATCAAGTGACCTAAAAAGATCATCTCAGACTTACCGAATTCGCATTTATTGAGGTTAATGCGCAAAGCATATTTCTTTAAGCGTTGAAAAATGATACGAAGATGGACTTCATGCTCATCCTACGATGATGAAACTATGAAAATATCATCGACATATGCAAAGATAAAATCAAGATCTGCGAGTGCTTGATTAACATAACGCTGAAATGATTGACTTGCGTTTCAAGGGCCAAAAGAAATAGACGTGTATTCGAATAACCCGAAAGGAGTAGTTACAGCAGTTTTTGGAATGTCTTCCAGGGCAACTGCTATTTGATGATATGCCTTGTGCAGGTCGATCTTAGAAAAAATCTATTTTACATAGAGATTAGCGGAATAATCGTGTGAATGGGGCACTGGATATTTGTCCGGTACGGTTATTGCACTTAACCTGCGATAATCGCCACAAACTCGCCATTTGCCGTCTGGCTTGCGTACCATTTGGACCGGTATAGCCCAAGGACTGCTGGACGGATGCACAACACCTAGCTTAAGTAGATCCTTAAACTCAGCTTTAAGTGCCTTCAATTTTTCTAAATTTACACGTCCAGGTCGCTCGGCAACTGGTGGATCAGTTGTAATAATATAATGGAAAACGCCTGATGTCTCCTTAATTCCTATTGAACTTGGTTTTATTAACTCTGGAAATTCGGAAAGAATTTTAAAATACGGGTTCGACTTATGGACAAGACTAATGTCAAGATTTGAATCATCCTTAAGCATACCAATAGATGAAACGTTTGACCATAAATCAACTGTTCGTCGTCTACGAACGTGGACTATCAAACCATAATTACTGAGTAAATCCGCTCGTATGATAGGACAGGGAATTGACGTTACATGAAAATCCCAGATGTTGGGTCGCTTAAAACCGAGGTCTAGCGAAAGCTGAACTTTTCCAAAGACTGTGATCTGTGTATTGTTCGCTGCAACCATTACACTGCGATCATTGACTACAGAGTTCTTATTATTTACAGAATCAAGTGGAATAGTGGAAACATCTGAACCAGTATCAATAAGAAAAACAAGATTGGTTTTTGCATCGCGAACGTGGAGACGCTTTGAATTTTCAGGACCTTCCGCAATCATCTCCACGAGAAAAGGTCGAATTAGTTTTCCGCGTTCTTATTTGTCCACGAGTACGGTTCATAACAATTACGCGCTTTATCACCATATTTTTTATGTAAGCGACAAGGTTCAACAGTCCCACTATTCCTGCTACCTTGCGATTTTACCCTACTATGCCTCTGTTGTTCCGCGCAAGAGTTAGAACGAAACCTTGGTTTCTCATTTATACACGATGAAAGATTCTTTAATTCTTTGGTTAAACGATCAAGCGCGGCCATTACGTTGTTCTTAATAGCTTCTTGGGACTTAACAGCCAAAACAGTTCCAACACCGCCAACCGCTATCGCTTCCACGTATTTATCGACCATATTAGCCAGCTCGCGCAGGTCCGTTTTATCCGAAACTGACAGCATAGCGCGACAGGAAGCACGAAAAAGTTTAAAAAAAAAACCGCTCGAACGACCGAGTCAGCACAACTGGTATCTAATGCACGTAAACGATTTAAAATCAGCGAAGGTTTTCCTAACCTTGAGAATTCGCCTTGAATCAGCTGTGATAAACGAGCTTCTGAGAAACTACTATAAGCGTTAATTGCCTATTTTTTACGCTATCTTAAAGATCAATCGGACGCGGAGTCAATTCAATAAGATCCTTGATCGTTTGTAATTCGTCAATATCTAGTTTTTTCGCGATACAGTCAGGTTTAGTCGCTGAAGTTGTGATGCCGGCATTTCGTAAGGTTATTTCGGCCTAAAGAAACCAGGTAGCTAGGTCCTCGCGCTCAAACGAACTAATTTTCGGTTGTCTATAGATTGCCGCATTTTGCCAAAAAGCCTGTGCCGCACGTGCTTCTGCCGAATCATCACCCAGGCAAGCCGAGCTTCAGCTTGCTCTAGCTTTTCTCCAACTGCCGCCATGATACTGTTTTGGTTTCCGCTGGAAGACGTTGACAATCAGGAAACGATACCTATTTTGCACACGCAGGTGCAGCACAATTCACTAAAAGTTTCCTCTATGTTCTATCTTGCACACACAGGTGCAGTACAGAAATTCTATGAGTTTCCTTAACGTTTTGTTAGTAAATATTTAAGCAAGGATGTAGAATTATCTGGACGTAATCGATTAAAAAAAAAAATTTTTTCACAAAATGGCGTCTTTTTTAAAATAAAGGTCATTTTTTTGCTTCCTTTTTTTAACTTCGGAAATTTTTTAAAACTAGTAAAAAAAAATTCAAAAAACCCCTTTGTCGAGACAATTTTGATAGTATAAAGAAAGTCTGTACCAAATTTCAAGTAAATCGGTGCATTAGAACTTGAGATATCTTGTCAACCGTATCGAAAGAAGTAGTTTCGAGAAAAACGCGTTTAAAGTTTACAGTCTTATTTTGGGCAGTCTGAGTGGTTTATGGTATGTTATACTTACATTTTTTCAATCAGCCATCCCTGCCTCATGCAGTGTTCCTTCCTCCACCTCAAAAGCTTCATTATTAGCAGAGCTTTTAGCCATATGAGCAGTTCTGCCTTCTTTGGAAGCTTCGGAAGCTCGTATCTCGGAGCGGTTGATACGCTGTTGATCTCATTTGCTGGCCATCGCGTGGCTTTCAGGTCCAATTTTTATTGACATTGTATCCAGAATTTTCAAAACCAGTAAAACACCTTTATTAAAAATACAGACAGCAATGTGGTTTGCTATTTCGATGGTGTGACTTCCAGCATGTATATGTTTAGGTGCAAAAGTCAAGATAAGCGAGTTCAACGATTCATTATTATTTTGTGTTTCTCAACCTAAACATCTTGTCAGTAAGCTTTCTGAGGACAAGTTCTCGTATATTGGCTTTATCAATTCCAATACTTCTTCACTCAATGGTGGATTCTCGTGAACAAAGTCTTGCAGAGTACCCTCAGAAACAGCTTCTTGCCATTTACACCAGCTTGATTCACGAGGTGGACAATACTGATGCTGTGGATTTTTATCAATTGAACTTCTATGGTAATATGTGGCCCACACCTCTTCCTCATATCATCAATAGATTCAGGATTTCAGAGAATAGCTAAACAATAATATAAACTCAATTCATTGATTAGCTTGTGACGTAAGCACCACGTCGTAGCTGATTTGACTACGTGCGCCCTGAATGCCTTGCACAAAATAACATTATATTAAAACAATGTTTTAATCTTTCTCACTCTTTCTCTCTCGCTCTTTATGACGCGATGATGCAGGCCGGCCGTCCGCGACTGTCTCCCAGCCGACGAAGGCCTATCGCTTCACCAGGGCAGGGAAGTGGCAATCCCTCGCCACCCTCACCGCAAACCCGCTAACGCACACTCTCGCTCTCTCTCTCTCTCTCGCTCTCTATTTCGCGCGAATAAGTTAGGACACTCACCTTTGCTGTTTACGAAGCTCGCCCGCTGGCCGTTGAGCTCCCGGCAGCTTCCTTCAGCACCGCTGCACCTGGCTCCTGCGGCTCTCCCTCTGAAGAAGGGCTGCCGGACCTCGCTGCAAGTTTACCTGGATGTTGCCTATCTCCGCCTCACCCTCGGCTTCAGAAGTCGCGGTGGCAACCACCAGTCGCCTCCCGCTGATTCTTGATCTCCCTGTCCCCCGGCTCTCTGCTACGCTGTGCTTCTCCGTCGTCGCTCCTCTTCCTCACGCTGAACACTCAACTTCTTCTTCTTCACTATCTCTCTCTCTCTCTCTCTCTCTCTCTCTCTCTCTCTCTCACACACCTCTTTCATGGCTTCACTCACTCACGGCACTCTCTCTCCTCTCTGTCAGAAAAAAATAACTCTTCACTTTTCCCTGAAGCGCGGATGTTGCCCAGTTTTTGAAAAACCCTTCTAAAAGGCTTTCCCCAACCGGCAACCTGGCGACAGTCAAGCAAAAATGTAAACATTACATTCTTTGTGGACGACCTATGACGGACTCCCCGTCACAAAGCCCCCCCCCTGAACTCTACCTCCTAATAGGAGGAAAAGTTCAGCACAAGTCGTCGACGATAGTACCCTTCTCTTTCAGACGGCCGCAAGAATCTCCCCATAGTCTGAGAAAAAGACTCACCTCACTTCCCTCGGCGATTCTCAAGGCGGGCGATGGTGCTCATCGCCACAGCCTTAGCCACCAATCCCCTGACTTCCGGAGAGACGTCTCAGGCTGTCCATCAGCCAGAGCCAGTCCTCCACCGACTCTACGTGCTCCTCGGCTTAGGAAGAGGATGGCTCAACGGCCACCCACTGGCTTGCCGATGGCGCTGCAGAAGGCAGCGGCCAAGGGGTTGAGAGGCCAGCTTGCGCCGAAACCTAGGCGCAGGTAGCGATCACTGGTTGCGGGGAAGTCGACATCGCTCCCTCGGAGAAAACTCTTCTCTCCCCGTCTTGCCACCTCTTCTCCGCCTCGCGGTTCGCTCAAATGCTAGCCTCCACGTCTGCTTCAATAGCAGCCTTCACCACCATCCTGGTGGCTGAAAAAGAAACCCCAAGCGCTTTCGCTCGCCGAAGCTCCTCGGCCGTCATTCTGCGGCGGATGTAAGCGACCGCTCCACCAGGCGCTGCCACCGCAAAGGACGCCGGCGCAGGGGGCGCGACGGGGCTGCGTTTCTTGCGACGATCCCGACGCCGCTGGGTGGCAGTGCACTTTAGAGTCCTCTCGTCGTGGGAGGCCTCCGGCTCGCTCCCCTTCTTCTCCTCTTCCACCAACGGGGCTGGCTGGAGCTCCTCAGGCTCCACCCTCTGTGGCTCGGGTACAGGTTCGGCGACCCTCGAGCCTTGTGTCCTCCTCCAGGCCCGATACGAATCGCGGCAACAGGGGCAGGACGACGTCGCCACACTGCGACGGCCGCAGTTTCCAGAAAACTGGGCCGTTTTTGGGCGCGGGCACTCCTGTTGTCCGTGCTCTGGCTGCCAGCAATTAAAACAGGTCCGAGGAGAAGGATCCACGGACCAACAACAGGGAATTTCCTTGACCGACAAGAAAATTGTCTTCTTGAAGACAGACTGTCGGGGACAGTACCTTCTTGATCGTAAAGGGTCTGTCATACTTCGGCGCGAGTTTCGAAAAAACTCCCTTCGCCATGCTCGACAGGACCCGCTTTTGTCGCAACACCGTATCCTCAGAACTAAACACCGCGAATATTCGCCCCCGATTCTATTGGCGCTCGTTTCGCCACTACGACTCATCAATGTGACGCCGGACCAAGTCTCTCAGCGTACTGAGACGTTTAAGCCGATAGGTCCAAATATTCGGGTCCAATCTCAGCTCTGGGCTACTTTTCTCTACCTCTCTTCGCAACCCTTTGGCTGGCTAAGGATTTCTCCCATAATTTAAAAATGCTGCAGAAACCTTGAGATTCGACTACACCGCCGTGTTTATTGCGTGCCGCACCTCGTGCAGATGTTCCTCCCATCGCCGTTGATCGGCTTCGACGAAGGCCGCGATGAGCGTCTTCAGCGTTCTGTTCGAACGCTCGACGGAATTTGCCTGCGGATGGTAAGGCGGCGTCGTAACGTCCTTAACTCCGTATTTGCTCAGGACCTAGGTCAAGTGTTTATTTACAATTCCGTCCCGTTATCAGTGAGCAGAAAGTCAGAAGTCTCCCATCGGAAAAGCACGAGCTCTTCAAACGCTCGGGCGACGGCTTTCCCATTGGCCAAACGTAAGGGTTTGAGCTCTACCCAGCGAGTAAATAAGTCTTGAAATACCAAGATGTATTTAAACTGGCTTTTACTACAAGGGAACTCCATTATGTCTGCCGCTACGACTGCCCACAGCCTTTCTACAATTTTTTTCCCTATCAAGCCTGGAGAGGCCGCCTAAGACACCTTATAGCGCTGACACACGTCGCAACGCTAGACAAAGTCTCGAACGTCGTGATATATACCAGGCCAATAGCACTCGCTCGCCACTCTGTCATGGGTCTTTTCGACACCGAAATGTTCCGTAGACAGATGGCAATAGGCCTCCTCTAACACTCTTACTCTATGTTCCGCCGGCACCACCAATCTCCACCCTTCTTCTCCGAGGGTCACCAGATCCAGCAGGTCATCGCGGGCGTAACGGTAAAGCAGGTCGTCCTCTAATTTCCACCTCAGAAATTTATTCGGATAACGCCGCTTATCGTTCACTCTTTCGATATACCATGGGTCTGAGACCGACTCGAAAGCGGCTACCTCCTCTTCGTCTCCCGGAACTAACCTAGAGAGAGTATCGGGAACATGATGCAGAGCGCCCTTCTTGTGCACTATATCGAAATCCCATTGCTGCATCTCCAGGACCCATCGCGCGAGTCTGCCAGTAGGCTCTTTCAAGTTTCGCAACCATTTGAGGGCACTGTGATCAGTGATCGCAGCAAAGTGCCAACCCTCGATGTACGGCCAGAATTTCTTAATAGCCCACAGCAGTGCAAGGCACTCTTTCTCCGTAGTCGTGTATTTCTTTTTCACCGGATTCAACACTTGGCTGACATACACGATCGGATGCTCGCCTTCGTCGTCCTCTTGCGTGAGCACGGCTCCTATCGCATAGTCGCTCGCGTCACTCTGCACCGTAAACGGCCGCGAAAAATCCGGACGAACGAGCACTAGTGCCTCTCCCAGAGCTTCTTTCAAAACCTCAAACGCCTCCTGTTGCTCCTCCTCCCATACCCACGGCTGTTGTTTACGGAGCAGCTTAATAAGAGGTATTTTAAGCTCTGACTCGTGTGCAATAAACCTCGAATACCAAGTAACCATGCCCAAGAACGAACGTAGCTGTTTGACGTTTATCGAAGCGGGAAACCCAAGGACGGGGGCAGCTCGATCAGGATCGAGCCACAAACCTTCTCGATCAAGTCTAAAACCCAAGAATTGCACACTCGAGCAGTAAAACTCGCAATTTTCTTCATTCACCTCAAGGTTAGCTTCGGCCAGTCTTCACGAGACTCTCTCAAGCCAAACTAGATCATCCTTGAACGTCTCCGTAACCACGATGACGTCATTGAGGTAAGCGAAGACGTTCGGCTCAAACTGTGGCCCGAAAAACGCGTAGACTAGCCGAACAAGAACGATAGGGGCGTTTTTGAAGCCAAAAGGCATCCGCAAAAACTGCCACAACCCCGAACCTGGTACAGCGAAACCGTATACTTTCGACTCGCCTCGCTCAACGATATTTGGTGAAAAGCCTTTCTTAGATCGATTTTCGAAATAAACTGCGCCTTTTGCAGCTTGTCGAAAATCGAATCCATATTTGGCATGGGATACAGATCACCGCGCGTGACTTTGTTCAAATCTCTAAAGTCAATGCAAAATCGATATTTCCCTTCACCTTGTCGAACTATAACTGGCGCACTGCACCATTCGCTGGCGCTTGGCTCTATTATCCCCTGCTTGGCTCTATTATCTTACACATACGCTGGGCTTCTTGCTGCGCAAATTTTAAAATCTTCTGAGCCATTTTTCAAGGCACATGTCGAACGGGTCCGGCGTCTTCAACATCGATATGGTGTTCAATGAACGTAGTAAAACTTAAGACTTGCAAGGGTGGCGGTATGAGCCTCTGCGATTAGCCGCCTCTGTTCGTCTTCGACTTCACTCAGACCCGCACATTCGGCAAAAATCCGCGCGTTCACCACACCACTCTCTTCCTCAGGCTGAACATCTCTCCACACTCCACCCCTCATTCTTCGCAACCTCTCATTAAACACGGTTTCGATGTGCAGCTTCTGACAGAAGTCCATGCCAAGTATAACCTCGTGGTCAACGACTATACGAAGCTGCAACATCTCTCGCTTTCCATCAACTTCGATGAATACTTCGAGCAAGCCCCTCACTCGATTTGCTCGGCTGGTCACCCCGTCAACTACGACCTGCGATGGCTGCCATTTTTCCGCAACTTCAACGCTCACAAGTAAAATCATGGCACCTGGGTCGAACAGTGCGCGAATAACACGTCTGCTCAGAGAAACAGGTAGAAACAACCTATTCTTAGCGCATACGTCGACCGCGAATTCATCTGCGTTTTCCTGGCTAGGCATGGCCGAGTGAAACTCGGCCTCTGCCCCCCCCCCCCCCTAAACTAGAGTGGTCGCTTGCGACTTCTCGAAGTTCACCGCACGCCGTCTCACACCCGCCACAGAATCTTGCGAAGATCTACCGGGCACGGAGTGAGACGATGAAGTGTCGGTAGGGTTGTCGGCCTCATGGGCAGACGCACTGTTCGAAACTCGCGGCTGGCTAAGTAAATGCCTGTCTCCAGGCTTAGCGCCTTTGAAGAAATTGTGCACTGCCTGGCGCAAATACTTGCCGTGCATGAGCTTCTCTCTCTCTTTACTCGCACTTCCCCTCGACTCGTTTATCCCAATTGCCGTCCTTCTTGGTCCATTAAACAATGAACCGCAGGGTTGAACGGGCGACTTGGGGACCCTGCTCGCTTGCTTTCCATACGCAGGACCATGGGCGTGCATCGCGGGCAGGTAAGAGCAGTAACTTCCGCCGTCCCGCATATCTGGCAGGCAACATGCGACAAGTTAGCGGTCGCTTTGCCGTGCTCGAGTGACACCTTCGGCTTCGAGGGGCACTCCGCCACGAAGTGGCCGAGATGCCCGCACGCCAAGCACCGCCTTTGGAGGCAAAGCGACGCTCTGTGTTCCACCCGCTGACACGTACAGCAGACACCGTAGCACGGATTGCCGACCCGTGCAGTCGACGTAGACTTCGGCGAAGGACCTCCTGGCGGCAAGCTGGTTCTCTTTTGAGACATCCTTACTGGCGTCTGCCAAGACACCGACGTCGCGAGCTGTTTTAAGGCCGGCTTTATTGCTGGCGAGCTCCGCGCGACTGTCGCGTAGCTCGGCGGCGGCATGGGACTCCTCGGTGCCCACTGCACAGCCGCAGCCTCGTCACCACTCGAGGAACTCGAATTCTTCCTCTTACCTCCGCGCTTCTTCTTCTTAGAGGTTCCCTTGGGGCTCTTTGACTTCCCCGGCTGCCCGGACGTGAACATCTCCTCCTTCTTCGTCACCTTTACCACTGCAATCTTCTTAGAGCGCTTCGCAGTACCGGTGAAGGCCACCCCTTGGAAGACAGACTTGTCTTCCGAAGGCGGATCCGAAAAACGCTCGTTCATTCGCATATTCTTCTTGCACCGTTTCCCGTGTGTTATGATGTCATCATAACTACGGATCGATGCGGCGGCCATGAACAACCAGTACTCGGGTTGCAGCTGCTCGTACGCCATCTCTACCAATTGAGGCATAGGCAACGGGTTTTCTAGATGAGCTGCAATCGCGCAGAAACACGATATATATCATGTGACGCTCTCACCCTTCCCCTGCGTACGCTTTTCCAACTCTCTCATTACTGCTCTTTCCTCGACCTCAGGGCAGTACTGGTCATGGAAACTTCGAAGAACTCCCTGCCGGTCGTGAATGTCTTCTCGGATTGCCCTGTACCAGAAGCGTGCTGCATCGGCGAGGACGACTGACAGAGCACTTAGCATCGCCTCTTCGCCGTAGGAATGGAAGCGTTGTAAATCTTCCATCAGCACGACGAAGTCGGATGAATCCTCCTTGTCTCTGCCAGCGAACGAGACTCCTCACTGCTTTATCGCTTTCAAGCACCGCTAACGCTCCGCTGTGGCCCTATCTTCCCGTTGTCTGTCCTCTGACTAACTGCAGGAGGGGCCACACATCTCTGCTCTTCCCCGACGAGCTGCCGCAGCTCCGCCACCGCAAGCATAAAACGGCACGTGCTCCTCGGAGTGCTTGGGTACACCCAGCTCTTGTTGAGTCTCCGGCCGAACACCCATATCCTACGTGCTCGACGTATTCGAACGTACGATTGTGGCCCGCCACGATCCTTGTGCCGTCGGCTGACGGTGCGCTGGACTCAGGGGGGGGGGGGGGGGGGGGGTTTGCTCTGAGCAGTCCCTAACTTCTCGGTCGACGTCGGCATCTGAGTCGCTATTGAGAACAGACTCACAGAGAGCAGAAGCTCTTTCAACTTCTCAATTTCCTCTAACTTCTTATCTCCTTAATCCTGAAACTCTCCCCGCACTATTCCGAGCAAGAGTGCGGGCCGTGTCACTGATCCTCAGAGAGTTCAGTGCCTCAGGCCCTGCCCAATTTTCTGCATCGGGCTCTTTGTTCGTAAGATCCTCCAAGATACTCTGCGTTGGTCAACTCCCTCTTAGGGACCACTTCCTGGTCTCTTAGAGTCGCTTACACGACATTGGGATCGGCGCGGGAGGAGCTGCAGGGTCGGCGTCGTAATCATCGTTCCACGACGCCGACAAGCTCTGATCGTCATTACGTACGATCGCCCTAAGAAGTCGCTTGCGCAACTCCAAACCTTCTCCCCTCGTCCTAAGTCCGCGCTCTTCCAGCCGTCGGATGACGTCCTCAACCGGGAGAGCGCCAATCTCTTGTCTCACTTGACGGGCCACCCGAGACCTTCTCAGCATACGAATCATCAATTGTTCGTAATCAGCCATCTCGGTTTCCTGCCGCAAGCGAGAGAAAAAAAAAAACAAAAAAAAAAAAACAAAAAAAAAGCCAACCATTATCTCTCCTCATCACCCTCCTTGACTGAAAACTAAGTTCAAATCAGTCGAAAAATCGACAAAGTTTGAACGTGTAAAATTTCAACAGTCTACTAGGTCGAAAAAGAAATGACTAAGTCCGAATTCACAAAATCCGACGAAGTCCCCTCTGCTGAAAAATGAGTAAGTCCGAATTAGTCGAAAAATCGAACAAGTTCAAAGAGTCGAGAAATCGGCTAAGTTCGAACAAGTCGTAAAATCAACTAAGTCCGAACGAGTCGAGATTTCGCGATAAGTGCTGGGTGCACTTAGTGCGAGCGCACTCAACTCTCTAGGCTGGAAATCGGTTCTTCCTCTTTGTGCGTATCTTCGTCACGCGAGTGGGCCAACTGTCTCTCTCGCACTTACGCCGCTTGAAAAATCACTTTCTCAAATAATGTTTAAAAAATTGTACATTGGCAAGAAACTCGCGCGCAATGTTTACATCGGGCAAGCTCACCGATGTACACGACGAGGACCCGGAATCACCAAAGTCCTGTCACGGTCGCCATTTGTGACTTAGGCACTACGTCGTAGCTGATTTGGCTACGTGCACCTTGAGTGCCTTGCACAAAATAACATTATATTAAAACAATGTTTCAATCTCTTTCACTCTCTCTCTCTCTCTCTCTCTCTCTCTCTCTCTCTCTCTCTCTCTTTCTCTCTCTCTCCCGCTCTTCATGATGCGACGATGCAGGCCGGCCGCCCGCGACTGTCTCCCAGCTGACGGAGGTCTATCGCTTTCTCAGGGCAGAGAAGTGGTAATCCCTCGCCACCCTCACCGCGAACCCGCTAACACACACTCTCGCTCTCTCTCTTGCTCTCTATTTCGCGCGAATAACTGAGGACACTCACCTTCGCTGTTTACAAAGCTCGTCCGCTGGCCGTTGAGCTCTCGGCAGCTTCCTTCGGCACCGCTGCACCTGGCTCCTGCGGCTCTTCCTCTGAAGAAGGGCTACCAGACCTCGCTGCGAGTTCACCTGGATGCTGCCTATTTCCACCTCATCTTCGGCTTCAGAAGTCGCGGTGGCAACCACCAGTCACTTCCCGCTGTCTCTTGATCTCTCCGTCCCCGGATCTGTGCTACGCGGCGCTTTTCCGTCGTCGCTCCTCTTCCTGACGCTGTACACTCAACTTCTTCTTCACTCTGTCTCTCTCTCACACACCTCTTCCCTAGCTTTACTCACTC